>RCWM02000371.1:0-487500 GCA_003667255.2 Euschistus heros | reverse complement strand
CCGTAGCGGAGCAGGGGCACTTTTAGCTATCTACTATATATTTATTGTTATTAGCATTAGGTAGTTATAAAAAGATGGTTTAGTTTAATGTTCGATTTGAATTTGAACTACTGGAAGTGAATAACTACAGATGTTGTTTTGACTTTGTGTTTGTAGAATCAGCTGTTTTTTCAGCCACTAAGATAAAGTAGAACATTAAGCAGGTTGAATAAAGTTCTCGCTCTTAAATTGTAGGAGAAAAATCTACTTCATTTTTTTACCTTTAAGGTATACTTATAAACATAATTGTGCTGTTAAAAAACTAGCCTGCCCTTGAGCCTTCCAACCTGTTTTTTTTTTTTTATAGGTTTTTTTATGCAAAAAAATTGCCAATAATAAATTTACGTTCCTCGCTTGTAAAGTTATCGATACGAAAAATGCTCCAGGGGACTATGTAAGCAAATTCCTCCCAAGAGAACTAAACGTTTTGATGAAGATCGGCCATCCGAATATAATACACGTTGATTTTATTTTTCAAAGGAAGACCAAATACTACATGTTTATGAGGTAAATAATAATAAAAATAATAATAATAATAATAATAATGGAGGGTATTATAAGCCATTCAAAACTTATAGATAACAATAGTAAAACACTATCCAAGCTACACCACAATTAACATAACAAATGTTTGTTTATTTCGTTTAACATCACTTTATGCTGCTATGGCTAATCGGACGATGCTACGGTGGGAGTCCTAAATTTTGCCTATCCAGGTATAATTAGGAAAGGGATCTTTAACGAGTACCTGACATCGCAGAGGCTCGGGACCCCCATTTTACGTCCCTTCCGAAGGACGGCATAGCTAAGGATTTTTTACTCCCTTTAAAAAATCCTGAGGTCATCTGCCTATATATATATATATATATATATATATATATATATATATATATATATATATATATATATAATAGTTAATTCTCAACCGATCAGTCTTTGTATCACTATCACATAGAAACCGTCATTTCATTTACATTTCAAAATCGTCTTAAACTTTTTTTTTCTATTTTCTATTTTTTTGATGAAATAAAATTTTAGAATAACAGGATCAAATCACTTAGATTAACAATAAAGCTAAGTTCTCACGGGGCGTAGCACGCTAGCGTGATCCACGACCGCTCACGCTCGGTATCAAACCTGTTTGATTTTCAGGCGTGGACCACGCCAGTCGAGAGAGTTAACAAGTGGTTTATTTAGAACAAAAATGGATAATATGTTGAAATAATCCAGGATCCGAACGATATTCCGCCATTGTTGTCTTTATAAGGATACTGTTTTATTAATATTTAAATATTTAACGGTTTTTAAGTTATCCGAAGGATATTCAGCCATTGTCCTTAAGAATACTGTTTTAAATTATTTTTATATTTAACGATTTTAATATGGTGGAAGGATATTCCGCCATTGTTGTCCTTAAAGCCGCGTTCTCACGGGTCAAAAATACGAAAGTATGGCACACTTTCGTTTTCTCGTTCGTGATGCTTGCCTGGAGAGGAGGAGAAAAGTGAACTAACCGAGAGTCGTGGACAGTTCACACGACCACGATTCAGTTTGCCCCTTGAAACCTACCTCGGATAAGCTTCTCTTGGAAAATCGTGCAGTTTTTAGTGATATTTTGGCGAAAAGATTGAGAGTCAAGTGGGCAGAAAAAAAAAGGAATAAAATGCGTTGTTGGGTCAGGAAGTGGATACTCGCAAGACAAAATGCGGGAGAAAACAATTTGGCGGATACTGAACTAAGAAACAAGCACCCTGATTTTTTTTTAAATATGCCAAGAATATCTGAACATCTGTTTGATTTCCTCCTGGAACGCGTGTCACCACACATTTCAAAGTCAGATACTAACATAAGACAACAATTATTTTAGCACTCAATCAGAAATTGCAGCGTTTCACATTCGTTAAGTTTCATTACACGTTTCACTGAGGGCTCGGACATTTTTGTTCTAAAAAAAAAACCACTTGTTAACTCTCTCGACTGAAGTGATCCACGCCTGAAAATCAACCAGGTTTGATACCGAGCGTCAGCGGTCGTGGACTCCCCTCTCTCTAGATGAAGTCAGAGGCAAACTCACGCCACTTCGTTCAGGCGGAGGCAATTCCACGAATGCGTGGATCATGCTAGCGTGCAACGCCCCGTAAGAACGCAGCTTAATACATAAAACATGACTTCTTTCATTCAAATCAAAATAGCTCCTAAATGGGAGGCCCTAGCGGGGAATGTTATATAACAAAAATATTCTTCATTAAGTTGGTAAACTGTCGGCAAAATTTTTAATCCGAGAGAGCGTTACATTTTTGAGAGTGAAAAAAGCCTTAGTGGTTAGAATAGACTTTTGGTTAGGATATCCTTTATATGAACTAATACATTGCACACTGCCACCGCTAACTAGATACGCAGAATCAGGTGACCTGCTGGACTACCTGATGACGAGGGGAAGAGTGTCGGAGAACAGGGCTCGGTTCTGGGTAGCGCAGTGCGGGCTAGCGCTCAACTACATCCACGGCATCAACATCGTTCACAGGGACATCAAGTGTGAGAACATTTTGATCACTGAGTCCCTCAACGTCAAGGTCTGTGACTTCGGCTTCTCGAGGGTCATTACGTCAGAAGGTAATAATAATAATAATAATAATACCTAATTGTAACTAAATTATATTAAGGCTCCATATTTGGAATAATAACAAAGGAAACATGTTTATTTACATTAGTTACAAACTTTATAAAGCTTGGCACAGCTAAACAATTTGTGATGTTAACTAGAAGAAATTCTAACAAGGACCGTTCCATTTTAGTTCATGTACACAAATAGATATGCCATTAACCCTTGGTAATATTCCATGTGCTATAAATGGGGTGCTGACGTTTTGACCTGCATTGCAACCCTCCTTCAAGACTATAACAAAAAAAAAACAGTATTAAGTTCAGATGAATCACATTTGTTTTGCCATTTATAGCACCGGACCAGAGAAGGCTTACAAAGTAAGCCGAAACGTAGGCATTACGTTAAAAGTTTTTTTTTTTTAACTTGGATGCGTTTTAATTTATTTCCTGACTATTTCCTTGATATAATATTTTACAGTGAACTATATCGACACCATAAGCTAGCATAGGCTATAAGTAACTTTTTAAACAAAATTAGTAAGACATCTTGTAGGTGAAGCTTGTTGCAGGATCCAGGAAGCCAAGGGGGGCTTCATTTCGAGAAAAAAACGGAAGGCAACACAGGTACAGCGATTTTAGTCCATCTGTCCCAAATTTAATCATTTGTCCACAACCTACAACTCGGTACCATTTGGAAAAAACTAGTTGTAATGGCAATGGTATCTTTTTATAACGTTGAAATTACAACTTGCCTGCTTTACAAGATGTGTAGGACACCAATGTGGGTTGCCCAAAGTATTTATCATATTGTGGACAGAAATCAACTTATCTAGTTTTCGCGCCAATTGGTGCTCTTTGAAGGGGGATGTATATGGCACATTCACGCCATCTATCAAAATTTTTATGTCAACTAGCCTTTTAGTGTTATAATAACCAGCTAGAGGGCAGCTGGTAACTTAATTCCACCTCTCGGAATTTTCCCTACAATTTAAGCCTCTTTTAGGTCAGGAGCTAAGTAAGGCTTTTGCCCAAGGCTTTTTGCCTTCCTCAGTTTATTTTTAACTGTTTGTTTTCTTCATGTTATTTTCCATCAAAGACGTTATATTTCCCATTTTACTTGCAAACGAGTGTTGATCAAGCTAGAAGATTCTCAACCGATTCACGCAGGACCTAGAAGCAATTCAACCACCGGCGGGTCTTCTAGGTGCACCTGAGTCATTTTCATTTTTATTATAATTGGTTTAAATTTATTCTAATCAATGTTTCTTCAAAATTGCGAACATTTATTTTAGTAAAATTGTATAATGTCCACTCTCCAGGGGCTGATTTGATTTCTGAGGAAGTTAGCCTTCCTTTTGAATTATATCAGTCCAATTCACGATATTTGAGTAAACATATAGTTTTTCCCAAATGGTTTCCCAAATACAACTTTCCTGTTTTCCATCTGATACACCATCAAAATCGAGGCACTCATATATTATAGTATATGAAAATAGTATTTACTCTACTTTATACCTTTAAATAATAATAATAATGATAATGATGGATATGGTGAAGGTTACAGCTCGACCTATTGCGGCTCGGTAGCGTACACCGCACCGGAAGTCCTCAAAGGTAGACCCTACCAGCCCAAGAAATCCGACATCTGGTCGATGGGGGTCGTCCTCTACGTTATGCTCAACAGGAAGCTACCCTTTCCCGACTCCTCTCCCAAGAAAGTATTAGAAAAGCAGGTTAATATAACAAATCATCTCTTCTATTGTTATTATATTATATTGTATTATGTTGTAATGTATGTACATTTTGAGTACTACCTAAACCAGCTGGCGAAGCGTATAACCCATAACCCAAAGGTGGAGGAACAAATGTCACCTCAACTAAAATTTGTTTTTACTAAATTGTTAGAACCGGAAGTGAAGGAAAGGTTTAATGCAGCTGAGTTTTTGAATACTGACTGGGTCAGAACTGACTCTAGGTATGTTCATCTTAATTATATATAATATATCATTAATTATATGTAATAATAATAATAATAGTAATTAAATATATATCATCATTTTTAACATGCGCCATGGTTCCCCTGAAGCAGACCCCATCCAGATACCAGAACAGTGTATCAGTTGTTTGCCTACAGATAATAAGCGTTTTTCATCAGAGAGATAGCTGACTGCTCGGTGGTTTTCAAACCTACATTTGTACATTTGTTGGTCAGCGAGTCCATCGGGCTTGGTCGGGAGGAACTGTCCACCTGTGGGACCTCTTGGATTCCTTGGCATGTCCCCTCCCCTGCCTTTTTCTTACACAAACATCAATTGGTCATAATATTTTAAGAAGAACATTACCTTAAAATATTATAAGATTTTGACATGAAGGCTAAGCCGCAATCCAGATTTCCCTTCCGAATGGTAGGACTGGGCGAATGAGGGTTTTAGGGCCTTTCGTCACTACTCTCCTTGCTAAGTGTTGCCTCATTCCTCAATATCCTTTTCCTGGTTTCTACATCACGTGGATCCTGAGAGCCGAGAGAGGTGAAGAGGTGAAGACAGATAGGTGAATCCTATGGAGATAGGAACGTATGACCAAGGTTCCTCACAAATTTACTTGTCTCTAACCCCAAATATATATTAACCAGACACATGTCCTCAATTTGCATTATCCAGTCCAATAATTTTCATGACATCAAATGTTAACAATGATACTTGTTTGAAAACATCAATTAAGGTATTGCTAGTTATTAAATATAATAATTATGTTTGCATTACATTACATTACAGGTATAATAGGCGAGACAGCACAAATAATAAACTATTACCTCAGGAAGATTCAGACAACACGAGCCTAATAAAAAAGGCAAAGGAGAGAGCTACCAAAGGGGTAACTCACCTTCAATCTTCTATCTCAAATAATAACTAATAACTAATAACTAATAATAGATTAAAACAATTCAACAATTGGGTAGACTCAGCCAAACAATTTGCAAAATAATTATTAACGTTACCTACTCGTTCTAAAGAACCGTCGCACAATGGGGCAAGTGCGGAAAAAAATAGATTTTTCAAAATGTTTGATTTTGATCATCTGGCTCGTGTTTGTGTTGTATACAACTATAATATATTAGCAACTGGATTTGTGGAGGCTTAAAGTGAAGATAGTTAAAATTTTGGTTAAATTACAGCTAACTTTCGATAGCTTGATTGATGACGTGGGAAAATGGTGAAATTATTTTAATGTTTTAAGCCTCTTCTTGGATGTCCAAACAAGACAAATTGGTCAAAACAATGTTTTTCATCGCGTTAATATGCCAAAGTTACGAACTACCATAAATATTTTGGAAAAGGTAGTGCTGTGAAAAAAAGGTGCGGTTTCCTCCGGGGTGGGGTTGCTATTACTTGGCAGCTCGTGTACACCGGGCGGGCCTAAACAGTATTTTTACTTTCGGCAGTAAATTGTCAGCACAGCCACAATTATTGCTAAAAAGTAGATAATAAAATTTGCTGGCGAAAATAATAATACAATACAATATGTTAATAACAATAATAATATAATACAATAATAACGATACAATATATTCTAGGCGAGCGATATTACAGTGCTGAGGCCGCAGAGAGTAGATGAGATGTCACTCCTCTCCATCTTGGGCACTTCCAACATGGAGCAGGATCCGAAGAAGGAGGAGACCAAGGAGAAGATGCTACAGAAAGCGAGGAAGCAGAAAATGAAGAGGGTAAATTAATTATCAAGGCCTTCAATATAATTAGATCCTTCGTCCCCCTCACTGCTCAATGTCTTCCTTCAATAAAGTCCGTTCCTTGTAAACATTATAACAAACTATACTTATTTATTTTTAGATCCAAAGTTAAATATAATAACAATAACAATACAGTAGGTAACCTGAGGGTCTGGCCTATGGAGCGAAATAATATAACAGGGGCTGAGCCGTGTACCTGGGATCTGGGTCTCTTCTAACGCCGGCAGTACACACTCGCCGAGGCGCTCGTCAAGGAGGCCACCCGAGCCGAGCGGAAGCCAGCTATGTAGAAGTTGGGTAGTTGAGTTATATTCAGCCAGCTAGTGTAGAAGTTGGTAGTTGAGTTATATTCAGTATAGCAAAAGCTAGGTTTTATTTGTGGAAATTAATGAAGATGATTCTTCTGGTTACAGCAGTTGCAGCTATTGCATCCTACGCATATTATAAAAGTATACCATAAGTAAGGTAATTAAAAACATTCATCCGAGCAGGGCTGGATAAGTCCAAATTTATTTGATATTTTCAGATTGGTTATTTACTTTAAGCGAGTTTTCGAAGAAAATTAATAAAAAACAAAACAAGTTTTCATTTTTATACTTATTTATTTACATTTATATTTATGTTATGTTCTTTTTAATGTAAATATTGCTCAAAATGTTGTCCTCTTGCACCAATGCAAGCATTACATCTAGTACTCACTTGATAAATTGCAGCTAAACATTGTTCTGATGATATTTGGTGCACTGCATCTATGATTCGGTCTCTTAATTGCTCTCTTGAGTTGATTGACACCGAATAAACTTTCTGCTTCAAGGTTCCCAACGAAGAAATCCATGGGTGGTCATATCAGGTGATCTGGGTGGCCAAGGTACTTCTCCTCCACGTCCAATCCATCGTTGAGGATAATTTATATCCAGCCAAGCTCGAGCAACTCTACTATAATGAGCTGGACATCCATCGAGTTGGAACCACACTTCAATCCGCTGCTGGAAGGGAATATCATCTAAATAATTAGAAAAGTCGTTCTACAAAAAATGTGTAAATGTGATACCATTTAATCTTCTAGTTAAAAAATATGGTCCCACCAGTAATCCGTTCCAAATTCCAAGCCAAATGCTAATAGCAAGCTAGTGATGAAAATATGATGACGATGACGTTTCTAATTCTTCCACTATTCCATGCAAAGAAGTAGACGAAATGTTAAGCTGCGTTTACACCAGAGTTGACAACTAAGTTTTCCACAAGTTGCGGCACTTTGTAGCTTTTTCTACTAAATACAGCAACTTTTTCTATCTTCCACTTGTGGAGAGACAAGTTTTTCCGCTAAATTCCGGTTTCCCGCGGAGTGTCGGTAAATATCAAAGAAAGTTGACAACTAAAAGTGGAAGATTTGTTGCTGCACACTTTGCGCAAGCAGCTTGTAGAAAACTAGTAGAGAACTGTCCCCCCTCCACGCGCCTGGACCTGACGTTCCATCCTTCGGCTGAAGGAGAGAAGTCATCCCCTGGTCCAAATCAGTAAAATACCTTGGTTTAACTCTATACAACACATCTCTAACATACACAGACCACATAAAGGATAAATTTGTGATTACTTACACAAACATCTAAATTAAGCCCTATAAATAAACTTATATTATATAAAACAGTTATTCGATCCCAGATTACATATGCCTCAGCTGTGTGGAGCTCAACTTGTACAACCAACTACCGTAAACAGGAAAGGATACGGTTAAAAAATATCAACCAAGGATTTGGATAAAAAGATCAACAATGCTTCCCGTCTACGATCAAACAAAAACATACTTTGGAAAAACGACAATTTCAGAAAATTCCCTTATCAGATAAATCGGTTATTACAATAAAACATCAATTAAAAGATATACTCATAAAAGAACGAAACATGTACTCCTCACTTAATCTAAACCTTTCGAGCCAATTCTTTGGCAACAAGTTTTCCACTTGTTGCTCAAAATTTGAGAAGAGCAACTTTTTGTTGTCAACTTTGGTGTAAACGCGGCTTTAACCAAGTGCATTGAGTGGTTTCGAGTTTATAATGTGAATCAGATATTTGACACCTGATGGGATGCGGCAAGTGTTTAGCTTTTGTTGTCATTGTCACTCAAGTCCAATGTGTATAATGTTCACCTGCTCGCTTTTACATTCAATAAATTGAAAACAAATAATTACAATAATATAGTTTAAAATGCTTTTTTGTTTCTTTACCAGCACAATTCTGTAATCCGTCATTTCCGTTATTTCGTTACCCACTCTCCCCCCCTCCCCTACTCATGGCGAATTATCTATCGCTTTTCTACAGTATATGGCTTAAATATTTTAATTTGATTTCCTCGGAGAAAATTTGTTTAAAAAACTGACGATCGTTTGAGGCACGGGGTCAAAAGTGTCAACAAGACTTGGCCATCTTCTTGTTGCCTTGGCTAAGGTTGTAGGAGACTTGTTCGAAATGTGGCAGGCGTTTCATCTAATTAAGCGTAGCCACATTATTACATAGAGCCTTCTCCTCACCTTCCAACTTGATCCAATAATAATAATAATAATAATAATAGTTGACGGCTCTAGGAGAATAGAAAATAAATTTTGAGCTGATTACAATGCTACAACGTACATAGATGTATAGATATATCTGAGCAAAAGCTTACATTGCTTCACTTTTACTATTATAAAGATGTTTTATGAGGTTCTTCAAGTTGAGTCAATAAATAAAACACTCACCAATAGACATTAAACTGAAAGATAGTTGTGCCAAGTCTTATTTCGGTACATCGCAACATCTTAAACGACGAGTGTATCAACATAAATACAGTCGCACGTCTATAACTAAAAACCCGAACAAACAGCTCTCACCACACATTACAGGCAAACAAAACATTTTTTTAAATTGGATTCCCCCAAAATTATTCACCTTGAACAAAATAATTTTAAAAGAAATGATAACCATAAAACAATTTAAAAATCACATAATAAACAAAAAATCGGACGTTCAAAATCTCAACACCTGTAATTACAATTTAATACATTCAGACCAATAATATACATTTACATTAATATACATCATATAAATCATTCATCCATTTATTAGTATATTACACCGAAATATTTTTGTACCTGCATCTTAGGAATACCGTCCAGTCCTTTTAACTTAATTTTTCCTAGGGAATCCCCCCTAGACCTTTGTCACTATTTTTCAAAATTCTCCAGGTCAGTTGTAGACTAGAATTGTTAGAATTTAGTTAGTCGATACCATATCCACCATTAACATTGTAAGTAGTTTTATACTCCTCTATATTCTGTAATTATATATTTTTTTATCATTCTAACACATGTTATATAATTGTATTGTAGCTAACTTTATGTTTTAAAATAACTTATATAATTTTATTGTAACCTGTTTTTTTTATTGTAGGGCATGATTATGAGAACAATATAGTCTCAAAACGTGCCAAAATAGTTGTTTTATTTATTGACTAAACCTCAAGAAGCTTATTAAACATCTAATAGTAACAGTAAAAAAAATATATCCACATAAATAAATAAAGATATATATATATATTAAGATATATATATTAAAAGAAATTAAGAAAACATTGTAAAATTGGTTTAAATAAGGGAAAGATAATATAATGTTAGAGACAAGGGACTGGTTGGCTTTGACAATGTATTGGTATTCAACAACTGCCTCCCGCTTAGTTCAAGTATATAACAACACGTGTTACAATAATTAAATATATATATATAATTACAGAATATAGAGGAGTATGAAACTACTTACAATGTTACTGGTGGATATGCTATCGACTAATTAAATTCTAACAATTCGAGAACACAACTGACCTGGGGAGTTTTTGAAAATTTAATACATTCATACCAACAATATACATTTACATTAATATACATCATATAAATCATTTATCCATTTATAAGTATATTACACCGAAATACGTGAAATCCTTTTAGTACCTGCATATTTTGGAGTACCACCAGTTGGGAAATCCCTCCCCCCCAAATCTTTTTCAAAAATACTCACAGGTCAGTTGTTTACTAGAATTGTTAGAATTTAGTTAGTCGATATCATATATATATATATATATATATATATATATATATATATATATATATATATATATATATAGTTAGCTATATGCTAGCTATATTGAGAATACAAGGACCGCTCGCTGGCTGGAGCAGGCTACAGCTACATGCAGATATCCCCCCCCCTCCTACTACCACGCTATAACCTTGCCCCTGCTCCTCTACATCTACAGGACACTAAGAAGACATTCTTTTGCTTCTTTTCTCCTTTGGCAGAGGTGGAGCCTTTGGGTCCTAACCAAGCCGCTCCTGGAATTGAATGTTAGCTACTCTCCTTAGTCCTCTCTCTCACTCTCCTGCCCATTGTATACAAATCTAAACTCATTAAGTTGACTTTTTTTCTATTATACAGCCCCTGTAGCCTTCGACATGATATATTATTTCCTCTTCGCTTCTAAATAATATAGAAAGGTGAGCGGCCTTCTAAATCCCAATCTTAATGTACTTATTAATAGGGCGTATAAAAAAAAAGAAGACCGTTTTATCAAATTCTAGAGTTCAAAAGTCTGTAAATGTCTTAATGCTATTTATTATTTACCAATACTTAATAATCCCTTTAGAGCATTCTCTAAGCTTGTTTCTAACACTGGGTTTCTTAAAAAAAAAATCCTTAGTTCAGTTATTCATTTCAAATAACATGACAACATGAAACATGACAGTTCCTACGAAATTCTCGTGATTTTAAGACATTACTGGAAAAAAAAATGTCACAGACGCTGAAGCAACTCGTCAAATTATTAAATATGAAGGGCAAGGTGTCTTTGAAGAGCGCACTGCGCGGCGTTGGTTTGAAAAATTTAGAAGTGGATATACGACGCTGGAAAGGATGAAGGGCTCCGGGCGACTATAAATGGATAATGGTGAGGTTCTGAAGGAAGCAGTTGAGTCAAATCCGTCCACAAGTACTCGCGAACTGGCCAGGGAGTTTGGTGTGTCGAAAGATACTGTTAGTCGCCATCTTCTCTCCATGGGGAAGTTGAAAAAGACCTGTAGACTGGTCCCTCACGAAGTTACTCCTCAACAATGAGCAGAAAAGTTTACAGAACTTGATGGGTTTGAACTCCTGCCTCATCCACCATATAGTCCAGACCTCGCACTTTCAGATTAGTACTTGTTTCGACCCATGGCCCATTTTCTTCAAGGGAAAAAAGTTGATAATTGCTGAAGTTGAAAATGCTGTCCAAGAGTTCTTTGACAGCTATCCCAAGGAGTGGTATCAGCGTGGCATCGAGCAATTGGCTAGGAGATGAGTAATGACGGTTTTAAAATAACTGATTAAAAATCCAAAAAATATTAAGATAAGGTAACAATAAGTAGAGATGACTTTATCTTCTTCAATAGCCTTAAGCTAAATCAAATTACTATAATTATAGCAATTGTAAGTTAATATTACTATAGTAACACTCCTAGTACATATTACAATCCCCCCCTACTTTTGAAAATGTGTTTCATGAAGTGCATAAATAATAAATAAAATGATTCGAAGAGGATCCGAACGTTGGTGGTAAGAGTTTTATTTTAAAAGAGCTTTAGGATAGAAATTTAATTATAGCCAGGAAAATGAAAAATTACTTTCAATCGCTACTTGGAAACCAAACAAAAAGAAGTTAGTTTTCATTTCACCCCCCCCCCCTTGAGCCTGTCGACTCGGCTAAAGAAAGTATGGGATGGAACATGTGTCAAAAAGCCCGTGGATATAGCTAGGTCTGGATATACACGGTAGGTCCTAGTGACAAATATTATTTAACAAAAGATATTTTCCATTTAATTTACGCCGAGAAGTTTGTTTTTAATCCGAGCATCACCAACTGAGCTAGAAGGCGGCCAAACTTCAAAATAGAAAACTTCATACATTTATTTCCTATCAGGAGGAACAAAGTCAAAAGGAGCTCACTCGTTAGAACCTGCCTCCTATTCAAGATATTATAAACGAATTCAGTATATGAAGAGTTGAGCTCCTAACTGCTCTTCCTCTCCTAATATCAAACCATCCAACTACGCGTAACGCCATCCTGGCCCCCAAAACATATCAATTTTGACCACCGGAAAAACATTTTAAAATCGTCTGAAGTATTATAAAATATAATTTCATAATTTAAATTTACTTTTATAACAATGTACTGTTTTATTTTATATAATTTTTTTCCACAATGCAGCAATCCCTGTCTGTAATGGGGACATTTATACGCGTTCCATATCTGGACATAACGTAAAGTATATTTATATAAAATAGCATAGCTATGAACATTGACTTACGAAATTAAAACTTATATTTAGCGGAATGGATTTAGAAGTTAATTAAAAATTATATAAACAGATTTTTTTTTAAAAATAAGAATTTATTGAAATTTACAACTGTACAATATTTATACATCAAGTAAATGTGCTGTTACCTATTACAATAACGTGACAAAACTTGTAAAGAACTACTCATCAGTAGCACTTTAATAAAAATTCTACACTAGAAGGTCTCTAGGCCATCTTCTTTTCAGACGCCTCGGAAAATTATCAGGATTGATGTGGGAAGCAAGTTGAGAGATTAGGGGATTTAAGTGGTTATGGAGCTTACCATGAAAGGATTGATATCTAGTTTGGGCTAAATCTGCAACATATGGAACATTAAGATCTTTATGGATAAGTTTATTAGTGACAAAGTAAGGTGCATTAAGGATTTTTCGAAGGATTTTGGATTGTAAGGATTGGATACGAGATGAATTGGATGGCTTAGTCGAGCCCCAAAGCTCAACTCCTTACGTCCAGATAGGTCTATTCACAGTCATGTATATTAGTCTTTTGTAATTAATTGGGAGCTTTGAACGTTTGTCTAGTAAATGTTGAAGTAGTCTGTAGTGTCTGGGCAGCTTCAATATGAACAGATTAAAAATAAAATAAAATAAAGTCCTTATTGAATCCATTACCAGATCATTTTAATCACAATAGGTGGAATAATTGTAAATTTTAATAAACTATCATAGAAAGTAACTAATAATGGAAGTACAAACAAACAAAAAAGGATAGACTCAGTAATTAATTGAAACTGAAGTTTAAAGTTTAAGTTGAACTAAAATGTTCCTGGGTAAGTATCTATATATTCAATGCCATATAGATAAAGGCTGACCCCTTTAGTAGGGGTGGGGGTGGGGGGAGGTGAGCCAATCTAATTGTAAGAAAACAAAAACACATCGTCCTATATTTGTCTTGCCCAAACAAATGATAAATATAAATACCTAAATAAATAAATTCAGTTAGTAGAGAGGACTGCAGGCAAGGACCCACCCCTCACTCCCCCGCCGGTTGATTTATTTCTCTGCCTCACTGTTCTCGCTGTTAGGTCTTCACTTAGAGCAGGCAGGTAGGCAGGTATGTAGAGCCTAGGCCCGGCCCAGCAAGGAGTTTCCAAGAAGGTCTATTTCCAATCTCTTCCGAAAAGAAAAGGTCACATCTACATGAGTTCAACCTGGACCGGTCGTTCAGAATAGGAAGGCAGGCGCCCCCCTGCCAAGAGATACATTGCTTCCGGTTTGAAATCTGAATGTTTTTTTACTATTCTTCATAAACAATATCTTATTATTAAACTTCTTCTTAGTAACGTTTTATTACGTTTCACCCTTCAAATTGTAACATTTAAACATTGAGGATAGTTTGATGAGATATATAATAGAGAATATGTTTTTAATATATAACCTTTGTGGCAAGGATCTACCTTGCTATTAGGGGCTATATCCCTTTGAATGAAATAAATGACAGCCTACAAACAATCTATAACATAACAACTGTTGGGGCTGTCTTGCCTGCGTTGGAGCAGAGCTGTTGCTCGATCGACATTTTTTTTTGTTTCCAGAATAATTGTTTCTCCCAGTCAAGAGAGACATTGAGTTGGCACTTCTTTTCCCCAATGGTATAGATTTTATCTCGCCTGCATAATTTAGTTAACAGAATGCCACCTCTCCTGGCTCAGTACTCCTTGGTACTGGCTCAGTACCAGGAAGGTTATCCTTCGTTCGCAATGATATTTAACTATAAAATTATCGTAATTTCCCTTAATTATTGGAAAAATAAATTTTAAACAAATGTGGCAACTCATTATATAAATGGCTTGGAACAGATCCGCTACCTAGGGACCTAGGACTCCACTGGACAAACGACCTAGCTCTAATCCACATACAAGATTAAAACAACAAGAAACCGCTCGTCGTTTTCAACTGCTTCAACATTTACTCGACAAACGACCAAAGCTTCCAATAAATTACATGAGACTCATTTACATGACAGTAATTAGATCTATGTATTGAGGTGAGCTTTGCAGCTCAACTAAACCTTCCAATTCAAAATCCTCCCAAAAACCCCAATGGTCCGTACTTGGTCACAAATAAACTTATCTTAAAGTTCAATATATCGCTGATTTAGCCCAATCCACATACCTATCCTGTTTTTATTTTCAACTTCTTAGCTACAAAAATCCACTAGTCTCTCAACTTTCTTTACATTCTACTGCCGATAACCCTCCGAGGCGCCTAAAAAGAAGATGGCCTCTAGACATCCAGATCTATATACATACAGGACTTTTATTAAAGTGCCACCAATGGTCGGTTGCTTTACAAGTTATTGTCATTTTAATGTTCATTTCCCCAGGAATATAACACTGGTCAACAAAAACAAAAAAATTGTTTGTTTTTCCTGAGACTATTTTGTTGTTTCTAACTCAATTTGATACATGTTTTGTAAATATGACAACAATGTTTCTCTGACAGCTTTTGTTTTAGTGTTATAGCTTACCAACCTTATTTAGTATTTTTACTTACAATTAGATTTTAATTTTTTGTTGGACAGGACAATATATCCTGTTGTTTTCGATATGCATTTGTCCAGGTGGTGTTGTGTGTTTAATCCAGATTGTTTTTGCTATGTTTGTGGCGAATATATATTTGAAAAACATCGAAAACCTATGTTAGATTTTGTAAAAACTGCATATCATCAATACTTCAAAATAGATTCGTACAATCAGGACAAGCCATGGGTTCCTCATATTGTTTGCCAAAAATGTGTTGTGTGTCTACGGTTATGGTCCAGCTGGAAAAGAGATGCAGTGAAGTTCGTAACTCCCATGATTTGGCGAGAATCTCAAAACCATCGTGACGTCTGCTACTTCTGCGTTGTGAAAATAAACGGAATTAAACCTGGAAATCGAAGTAAGTGGTCATTTCCTAACTTATCTTCTGCTCAACGACCTCAATTAAGACCACGAGAGGTACAACCCAGCACACCTAAATCCTCTGATGATCCAAATCTCTGTGAACGCGAACAAAATATATCAAGTGATGACCCTGATCCAGATTACAAATGTAGCCTTTGAGAACCTCAACCATTTAATCAGAAATAACAAAATGACTTTGTGAGGGATCTCAACTTATCGAAAGAATCTTCAGAATTTTTCGCTATTCGTTTAAAAGAAAAAAAAATTGCTTAGTTCCGAAAACAACATTACGTAACCGAGAAAAGAATCTTTTACCGTATTTTTCTCAAGAGAAGGATTTAGTCTTTTGTAACGATGTTGGTGGTATTTTGCAACAGATAGGTTTAATAAACTACAAGCATAAGGATTGGTGTATTTTTATGGACAGCAGCGAAAAAAGTTTGAAGTGTGTTTTGCTCCATAGTAGTAACAAGTTCGGATCCATACCTATTGCACATTCGACGACTTTGAAAGAAGAATACACAAATATTTTATGCAAAGAGATCTACCTAAAGTCGTCTATTCAAGGAAATCCTATAAAAGATCATTTGATAATAATGTTCAATAAAATTTTGTTAACATTATATATTAATTTCCTCATGTTTTTTAATCAAATGAGTAAAACTTTCTACTTCACAAAATAAAGCTGTTAGCAATCTCCAAGTATTTTTTTCATAGTGAGGGCCTTTGAAATACTAAATAACAATAATAAAATGAAGAAAACAAAAATAGTGTTGACCAATCTAGTATTTACTAGATATATATTGACTATACAGTTGTAAATATCAATAAAAAGATAAAACAAAATAAAGGACTTGAGGATGATGACTCCTTAAATATCAATCTCTTTGAAAATTATTTATTTAATTATATTAAGTAATATTTTTCATTGTGTAATATATAATACGGTGTACCCATTGACCTCGCCATGCCCTGATGTGGGCTTAAATTTCAGTTTTAATTATTTTACTTTGATTTACCTCGAACCGATAGGATGATCATGTTCGTTGTTATATACATAGACATTACATTACACTACACTTAATGCTAAAACTAAAGATGAAATATATAAGATAAGAGAGGGCAGGACCCTCAAGAACGAGCAGTAGTAGCTAGCCCTGGAGGTAGAGGAGGCTATAACTTATCGACGGGAGTGTACCCACCGCCTTGTTAGCCAACCTCTCTCTCTTCCCTACTCCCTCACTCCCTATCCTCTCTCCCTCTCTCTATCCATCCTCACTCCACTCATTATAATAATTTTCCTCCACTTAGCGCTCCTATACACAATATACAATCTCCAATCACCTCTCATCTTGGACGCCACGCCATCTTCTTTTCCTCCTCCTCCTTTATTTAAGTAATTTGTTTGAATAGAGAACGGATATGGAAAGTACAATAGAACATATCTCCTCTAGGCCTCGGATCAACCGGCCGATTCAAAGATGAAAAAACACTTTTCGAGACTAAATTGTTCTCATACATGTTATTTCAAAACATAAAGTTAGCTACAATATAAGTATATAACAACATGTGTTAGAATAATTAAATATATATATATATATATATATATATATATATATAGATAATAGTATGAAACTACTTACAAGTTACTGGTGGATATGGTATTTATTGTAAAGTTTTTTGTTTTTTTTTTGTTAGTATTTATTGCAACCTGTTTTTTCACTGTAGGGCATGATTATGAGAACAAAATAGTCTCTAAACGTCGCCAAAATAGTTGTTTTTATTTATTGACTGAACCTGAGGAACCTTATTATACATGCATATATATTATATATATAATATATATGCATGTATAATAAAAGGGAAATTCCATTTACCTTTAACTAGGAATACCATTAAGTTTGGAAATACCCACATGAACCCTCACCTCATACCTTGTTACCAGTTCCAGTTGTATACTAGAATTGTTATAATATAGTAGTAGATACTAATAGCATATCCACTAGTAGTTACATTGTAAGTAGTTCTATACTCCTCCATATTTGTTGTACATTATTATATCTTGCTATGCATTCTAACGCATGTTTTTATATATTTATATTGTTGCTAGCTTTATGTTTCGACATAACTTCTATAATGTTATTGTAACCTGTTTTTTTCACTGTAGGGCATGATTATGAGAACAATATAGTCTCGAAACGTCGCCAAAATAAGCTGTTAAATTATTGACTGAACTTTATTAATCATCTAATAGTCAAGAAATATATCCGTATAGATATAAATATAGTATTGGTGAGGTATAGTTGACTGTTAAGTATTTAGAGAAGTAGATTGTTGGGGTATGCAGTCATAAACATACATAGCAATTAAAAAATATGTTTTTAATTCGCATTGCAAGCGTTCATGAGGGCTGTAAGTAGAAAAGAAACAAAAAGGTACTTACTAAGATTGATATTAAAGATACCGCCTTTATGTTATTGTCTTTACTCACCCTGTATATTTATTCTTTACATAACTTTGTTTTTTTATACTCTCTACAATTTAGTCATACTTTCTTTGTTTGTTTTCTTCTTCTAGCTCTGATGAAGGCTTGCAATGCAAGTTAAAACGTTGGCATTACAAATTAAAAAACTTATTTTTTAATTGCTGTGTATCTTTATGACTGCATACCCCAACAATCTACTTCTTCAGATATAAATATATATAAAACAGCTGACAGAGGGCTCAAAATTACAAAGAATTGATGGATAATTTGCCTCTTCTTAGATATTTTTTGGTTAAGATTGGTTTAAATAAGGGAAAGATAATTTAATCTAAGAGACAAGAGGCAGTTGGGAAGACAAGCACTGGTTGCCTTTGACAATGGATATGTATTGTATTGTACTACTGCCTCCCGCTTAGTTCATAATTAAATACTTTTAAAATTTAAACATTTGAAACAGTTTTATTCCAGTTTAAGTTGAAAAATAAATTGATTAAAATGATGAAATAAACAGGAATATATATCTAAAATTAGCTATATCTAAAATTGCATTAAAAGAAAAAATATATATATATCGGTAAATGGATATTTCAAGTTCAAAATAACAGAATATCGGAATATCGCTATTAGTCTTTGTATATTTTGTTCAGGCTAATTTTGAATCAATAATTAATGGCAACCATTGAGAACAATTACATTTTTTTGATAAACATTTGAATGATCTGTTTCAGAACCAAACAGAAACAGACACATATACCGGGCGCATTAAAGTGGCAATGAAGAAGATTTATTAATACTTATACTTAAATAAGTTCATAGCTGATCATTTAAAATGAAGATACATCAATGAATACATTGCAGTCTCAAGACCTGCTAGAGAAAGACAGGCTAAACCAAAAAAAAGGAAAAAGAAAAAAAAAGGAGCTAATTTTACAGTGATTATTACGAAAAGGATTAGCAAATACCATTCCGAACTAAGATAACTATTATTATAATAACAAGTGTTATTATAAATATTATATAATTATTATAGAAGAGCTACTAATAGTAATACTAAACCTAGTGGCTTGTAGCTTGTAGGTTGTAGCTAAAGGACTAAACCCAATATGGAAGGGAGATAGATACAGTACAGACAGAGAGGAAGGAGTTGATCTATTTCCGTTGGATATTATTCTCTTTAGGCAAGGCTAATATAAACTGTAAACAAAAACAGCTGTGAGGGTTCTAGCTTCTCTGGCCAGCCTATCTAACTCTCTAATATATATATATCTTAGATCTATAGAAGGAGGATCTTATATTATAAAAGATATCTACAATGCTAACTTTATAATATTTAAATATCTATGTCTATTTAATTCATCAATTTGCAGATAAAACTATAAATAATGGGGTGTATAAAAAAAAATATGACCGTTTCTTAAAGAAATGTTTGAATTATTATTTCTTTGATATAAAAACAATTAATACTTAAAGTATAGTTCATTGTTATATACCGTCATTACCCATCTCCTAGCCAATTGCTCGATGCCACTCTGATAACAATCCTTGGGATCAAGGAAGAGCTCTTGGACAGCATTTTCAGCTTCCGCAAAATTATCAAATTTTTTCCCTTGAAGAAAATGGGCCATGGATCGAAACAAGTAGTAATCAGAAGGTGCGAGGTCTGGACTATATGGTGAATGAGGCAGGAGTTCAAACCCATCAAGTTCTGTAAACTTTTCTGCTGATTGTTTAGGAGTAAGTCCGTAAGGGACCAGTCTACAGTGGGGTTGGGCGATAGTCGATAGTTACTATCAATGGTCACTATCGATATTGCCGACTATCGATAAATCTTTTTTAATAATTTCAAGTTTTGAAACTCCCGGAATTATGCTGATCTGTCTCTGTCCAGTGTCGAGTTCTTTTGAAGTTGAATTCGGAATTCCTAGAGCTCAAGGGTTCTCTCAAAGATTACGCCAAAGGAAAGCAGAAATGCTAGTTTTTCGTTCGGGAAATATGTGGCTCAAGGAGCAAACTTGACTCTTGAAATTAACTATTTCGTTATTATTCTTTTCTGAAGATTTGATTTGTTCATTATTATCGTAACCATGTAAATTGTAAATACTTTTTTAAAATTCAAATAAATTAGTTTTAACTCTCTCTCCTACCTGATCAAGCGCATGCGCCGTCATCATTTCTCTCTCTATACATTACAACTTTATAATATTAAAAATAACATTATTAAAAGGGAGCCTTTATAGTAAAGCAATACGGATGAAATTATTTGCTTCTTTTCATAAATGAAATGGAAGTAGCCGTAAAAATTTTTTTTGAAAAAAACAAAAAAAACAACAGACTAGCTAATTTTGTTTTTCTTTTATTGAAATTTAAAACTGTACAAAATACATACATCTAGTAAATGTGTTGATAACAATTACAATAACAAGCCAAAACTTGAAGAGAACTACTTATTACCCATTGCTAGCACTTCAACTAAAATTCTACTCTAGGCCATATTCTTTTTAGACTCTCCTCGGTGGATTATCGGGAATGGAGCAGGAAGCAAGTTGAGCGACTTGAGGATTAGTGTGGTTACGGAGTTTACTATGAAAGGAAAGGTATCCGGGAACTGATATTAAAATGTAACGCTGCTGAAATGTTTAGTTTAAAACGAGTAACCACAAGACGATGATCTGAGTGAAAGGTATTACTTTTGATTGAAGACCCCACACCACGCTAATATGTCTAAATAACACATTACAAGGCTTCAACGTTACGTTAAGAGGAAAAAAATAATCTCTATAACGGCACACTGGTTATTGTGATTTTAAAAAAATCAATAATGTGTTTGTAATTGATGGGGTGTTTGTCGACTGAGAAGTATTTAAAGATGTAGATTGTGGGGGGGGGGGGTATGCTGCCATAGATACAGAGCAATTAAAATTCAATTTTAATTTATAATTAAAATTACGTTTCGATTTGCATTGCAAGCCTTCTTCAAGGATAAAAGAAAAAGAAAAAAACAAAAACAGATGATAAAAGTGCAGAGTATAAAAAAGGCATGGAAAAAAATAGCTGTATGAGAATAAAGAAAATGAAAATTTTTTTATATAAAATAAATATAAAATCATTATAGTCTAAAAACTAATAAAAGACGCTTTAATAGCAAACCGGACCAAACCTATCTTAGACAAAATCTAATTATCAACATCTACATCTATTAGTATATAACACTAGCTGCCCCGGCAGACGTAGTTCTGCCCTATTTTCTCTAAAACAACACATTGATTTTTCATGTAAATAGTTCCTCCCCGACAGACTTTGTTCTGTCAAAAGTTATTGTCCCTTCGCAATAATAAAACATTTCAGGGTGATCACTTTATTTATAGATTTATGTCTTCATAATAAACAACGATTGCTTACAAATATGTTTTCTATTTTGTACATTGCAAGACTTTAGTAGTCTAATCTGGTATTTTCATTGTAATGCCTTATGGTACACGATATTTTTTGTTTGATTACTTGGCGCATAAATAAATAAAGCTGTAAGTTTTCCGACGCGAGAGCAGGCAACATACAACTGTCCATGAGAGAAGCATGGGTTTTGCAGATTGACGCCGCAAACACTCAACGACTGACCCTGTGCCTAAACAAAAACGTTTAAAAAAAAAATTAGCCGAATTGGTCGAGCCGTTCTCGAGTTTTACGCTTAGCAACACATTTAGCGATTCATTTTTATTTATTTAGACTCTTAAACATGACTAAAACTAACTTTTTGAGAAAGTTGGCAAAATTCGTCGATTTCGACAATCGATTGTTGATAAACGCCAAAATCAAATTCAGCTTAAGATAAGTTTTTAGACGCACAATTTAATAAACCTTAATTTTGTAACTAACAAATTTTTCGATTTAAAGCATCTTTGTATATGTATTTTGAAAATATTTGAAAAAAGTGCTAAAATGTTGGGCTTTTTGGCCCCCCAAAAATTTTTCCCTAATAAGACAAGTAGTCACATTTCTGATATATTATCCTCAGAGCCCACACCCACCTACTACTTCACCTTTTGCAAGGCAGGCCCCCGCCCCCTTTTTGGGGTTTTTTCGACTGGGCTAAGTAAGGTAATTAATTATAGGTACAATTGCCTGGCAGTATTATTTACAAGTTAAATGCATCAGTAATCATGGCATATATTGTCCACAGAGAAAAAAAAATATAATACTAATGGTCATAATAACATAAAATACAATCGTAGATAAAAAGTTGAAATAATTCTAAATATTTACATATTTTCGAAAGAATGGTCATGTCATGTAAAAGGTGTCAAAATGAATTATTTTTAAAGGAAGTAAGGGAAGCAGATTCGCTAATGATTATTTCTTGATTTGTTTACCTTTTTTAGAATAGAAATGGAAATCTATTTTAAAACTGAGGTATTTTGGTAGCTGCTTACCACGCAACTAGTTTTAAACGTTACTTTCTTCTTTCTAAACAATACACCATCGCTCCTAAACAGTATGCCATAGCTACAAATGTTACATAACAAAACATATTCTCCGTCAAATGTTTGATTAAGATTAAGATACTGTCGAAAAGCTGAGCTAGAGCGGGTCAAAATGTTACATTTTTGAGGAAAAAAAAAAAAAAAAAAAATGTTACACTTAAAAAGAAGTGAAGGCTCTTGCCAAAATAAATATCCAATTAAAGAAAAAAAAAAAAATAATCACAAATTGTACGGACATCAGATTTACTCATAATCCAACATTAAAATAGAGAATAAATTGCCTGAAACTGAAGTAAATTCAACATTAATCTTCAAAAACAAAACAGAAAAAAAACAAAAAAAAACGACTAATTGTGAATAATTCAGTTCCTACAATAGACTAACAATACTAGGAGTTAATTTTCCTATTTCGCGTTCCATAGAACAAGGCGCCAAAATTTAAAAATAAATTTAGATAGCTTTGAAGTGAAAGACCTATTAGTAGGTCCTTCCTCCTCCAACCTCTCCCCCTCCCCCCCCCTGTTCCTTCGGTTGGCAGGACTCTGCTAAGAGCTGTCACAATAAATCAATCCTATATCTTTGTTGTTGTTGTTGCAGTACAGTAGAGGGACGTCATTAATTATATCTAGCCAACAAGTAGAGAGATGAGATGAAGAGATAACCTACGAGGAAATAACAAATAATTCACAACAGGATATAATGATCGCTGACAGTTATATAGAATAGATAAAGCCCCCCTCTCTCTCTCTCTCTCTTATAGTCAGCAATATAATAAGATTGATCATTCTCCTACATTCCACAAAGAGGCGCAATTTATATAAATATACAGAAAGTCAGATAAGTTCTCAAACACTGAAAATAATTTTAGGAAAACGCGAATGAAATACTTTGACGACCTCAACAGACTACCAGCAAATTCATCGGCAAAAGGATCATCTATGCTATTATATAAAAGGACAAGCCATTTTTCGTTTGTGATCACTAACCGCGAAACCTACTGAAGGAATCAAATATTATTGTAGTACCAAATATTAATCATATCATTTTCATAGCTCAAGGAAGGTTTAGCAATAATAAAATTTAAAGATTTTCGATTAGTTAAGCTATCAATACATGGAACGACATATGGATCCAAGTACAGTTTAAAAATCTACCGCTAGGTGACTAGCGCCATTCTGCAACAGAGTTTGCAATCGTAAAACTATTTAACCTAGCTATAACAAATTTTAACTTCAGTATCTTCATAGCTTTAACAAGGTTTATATAATTTTACTACAATAATAATAAAAAGTCCCACAAACGAGGTTCGTCATATACTTTTATGGTTATAAATTAAAATCCAACCGTATGGGTCGATAAAAATATTTCTGCCAAATTGTATGTCTAATTATCGTTTTACGTACACTTTAAACACTTGGTCACTGCAATTTTAACCAGGTTAAAAATTACTGCCATGAGTGAAAATATCGTTGAAGAAATGACGCTAAATCCTATACTTCAATACAAGATCTTTATCGATAAACAAATGAAATTCAATTAATAGTTAAAATAATCTTAATTCATTATTTATGAGAGAGGGCGAAGTCTCGACAGGGTATGCTAGTAAAATATATAACCTTACTTAAGAATTGCACACCTTGGCCAGGTGTAATTCAAAAGGACCTCAGAAATGCAAACATGGGACCAATCTACATTTTAGAAAAGAGAAACATTCAGACAAAAAAGTAGACACATGGGAAGTTACATCGGAGCAACAGTACAGTACAGCAACAAAACAATTACAAGTGGTCCGAAGAACCCAAAGAAAAAATTGTTTGAGTTTGACTTCCATTTCGGGGGATGATTCGGTAATAATCAAAATAATAATAATAATTTTAAGTACCTGGGCGAAATTATACAAGAAAATGGAATCGAAACGAAGGTTAATGAAAATATGTGCCAGAAAGTTACACAAAACATTTAAAACAAAAGATATATTTCAAAACACACAAAATTACACCATTACAGTCATCAAACTGCAATGTCTCCAAGGTTCAGATAAACTTATTCTGGATAGGAAAACTGATACTTACAACATGAGGAAAAAAGAATGCATTAGGAAAATTCTTGCTCCGAAATCCTCAGGTAACAATATAGGCTCAGATGTAAACAGGAAATTAAACAATATTCAGATATTTACAGGGACATTCGTAAACGATGATTGAGTTTTTACGGGCACATCCGTCTGTCCGTCCGGAATGAACACAATTCGTCTTACAAAAAGAATATTGGAATTTTATGAACATAGGAGTAAAGCCACAACAGACACCGCCAAATGGATCCGTGGAATTAAAAAGGACTTAATTAAAGCTAGGAGGAATTAATCGAAAAGACATTCTAGAAAGACACATTTTTAGATCCAAAATCTACAGTTGGAAAGCTGACCGAGAAGAAGTACCAAAGAAAAAGACTAGGAGACCTTGAACAAATGAAGGAAATATGGGCAAAGGGGAAAATATATATATAGAAATAGCAGAAAGAGCCGGGTTAAAAATATCATTCGAAAAAACCGAAATAATGACGAATGACAAGGAAAAAAATGGAAAAATCGAGACTAAATATGGTAAAATCAAGTTGGTGAATCAATTTAAATACTTGGGGGAACTTGTGAACTACACTGGGGGAGACTTGCAAGCAACGCATAGTAGAGAGGTAAAATTGGATAGATTAAAGTTCTCAGTCAGGAGTTTTTATAATAAAAAAAATCTTTCCATAAAAGCCAAAATTAGACACTATGAAACAGTCATAAAACCTGTGATTCTCTACGGGGTAGAGACTATGGGATTTACCAATATGGAAACCTTGTTAAGGACGGAAAGAAAAAGATATTGAGAATGATATACGGACCGAGAAAAGTGGGGGAAGAATATCGATTAAAAAAGAACGATGACCTTTACGAACAATTGGAAAAACTTAGAATCATCGATGAGGAAAAGGAGATTAAATTTTTTCGGACACATGAAAAGAATGAATAGCAATAGATTAAACAAACAAATATTTCATAAAGTGATGAAATTGAAAAATATAAAAGGTTACCCAGAGCAAATGAAAGAGGAAGTTAAAAAATTGGGTATCACGGAGGGAGACTACAAAGATAAGGATAAATTCGGAAAAATGGTTAAAAATATAAAGGTTCTTGTAGCGGAGAAGAAGAAGCATGAAAGTAAGAAATGGACGGAGGAAAGAAAGAGGGAAATGGGCGAAAAAATGAAAAGAATTTGGGCAGAAAGGAAGAAAACCTGAAAATGATATACGCGTGGTCCACCGTTGGCCTGTATCGCGATAAATAAATAAATAAATAATATATATATATATATATATATATATATATATATATATATATATATATATATATATATATATATATAATATAGAGAACAGCTCTACTAACTCCGCGTGACGATAAAGGCGATCTTAATACTCCTCCAGCGAGTTGTTATTCTTAAGAGATGAAGTCCCAGAAATAACAACCCCCCCCCCACATTTATAATTTGATGGTACAAGATAAATAAGTTACTAAGGGTGGGGGGTCACCTTAATGACAATGTAGCTAACCTTTCACCTGTCACTGCCGGTATAGCATTCAAATCTCTATTTCAATCTATCCCATCATAGTTTACATGAATATAATAACAAAAACAAAAAAAAAAACTGACGATATGGAATGATGATGACATATTGTCCACCACAATGACAATAACAATAACAATAATTCAAGGTTTCTTGTTTTCTTAGATTATTGTTTGTATCGGTGTCAATATTTATTGTTCCTTACCTAAACAAAATTTATTTTTACCTCTTCGGCATTTCACACTTTGGAAATAATTCAGCTTTTACTCACAAGATTTAAAGTGATTTCAAACAGGGGGCCAAAGAGCCAGTGCCAAAATTAATAAAGTAGACAGGAAAGATACTGTGGCGTGTCGAGTGTGGCATACCATTCAACAATGGCTTAAAATATTTCAAGATATAGGTTTCAGGAGGCCCGAGGCAGAACTTGGTGGTAAGCTTCAACGAGGTTTAGTCGATCATATAAATATAAATGTATATCATATGTTGATCACTATACCACAACAATTCGAAAACTTAAAATAAAAGAAGAAAATGACACGACAATTAGCAAATGATATGGGGCTCACCACCTCACCAGCTCAACAATATATGCTGAATATAGCAATGGCCACAAACAATAATAATAACAATAAAATCATCGCTATGTTTACAGCTGTATTGTGTTACAGCTAAATTATGACTCTCTTCTTTAGCCATCCTTCTCTTCAGGCCTCTACTCTACCAAAAACCATTTTTATAAAGGCATAGACCACTTTTAAAAACGATAAAAAGTTTATAAAATAAATGTTGATAGATGTCTAAAATGGCTCATAAACCGTTAATAAGGATTCAATATTCTATTAATTGATTGGCATGCATTGATGTATTAAGAGGAATACTTTTCTAATAATATTCATTAAAATTAGGATTGATGGATTAACTGCCACTAACAGATCTTCTCAGAAATGAAGATGGATGTTTAGCATTGAAAACTAGTTTTCTAATAAAATAATCTCAATAGAAGTGGCAATTAATTCATGAATCCTAATTGTATTGACCCTTCTATACCATCATGGTGTGTAGTGTACCTCGAGTGAATATGTTACATTCTTTTTTAAAAAGTTGCAAGTGTATGCATTAATTTCTGTGCAAACTATCCTATGCTATACCACTTCTCGGCCTATGGAGGAGAGGCGAGTCTAATTTTAAAATAATAATAATAATAATAAATCAGTTCACTAAAATATGATAAATAAAATAAACTTGATTATATTGCTAAGTACAATATATTTATTAAGTATAAATAAGGATAAAAATATTTTAACCCTCCCCTCCCCAGCTCCAACCTTATTACATTAGTAAACAGAGGGTTTGGAATGCATTGGAATTCGGATCCCGTCAGTTGTGCACTCTTTTTGGAATGCAGAATGCGACCAGCCAGTTGAGTCACTTATCATGACCGTCACACCACACACCACAGACCGCACACGACAGGATTCTATTTGACCGGCTGAAATATATTTAATGGTTATTATTATTATTATGACCTTACAAAGCTAACACTTCTAAATCTAAGAGTTATAAAAAAATCAACGACGTTTTAGAGTTATTTATATTATTTTTTAATGAAAAAAGTTACATTTTATTCAACATCGTGAATAAACATGTATTTTACGCATTATAGGAACATAAAACACTTGAAACAGAAACCATGTATGTTTTTTAATTTAAATTAAGACTAAATATATTTTTTTTAAATAACAGATATAATTTCAAACGGCCTTCTAAATCCATTTAGTCAATATAATATGTCTGTAAGTAATCACATTTACAACAAATTAAGATTTTTGTTTTTTGTTATTTTAGTTTTCAGTTACCATTATAGATTGTATTAATCATTTAGTCGAATTTGTTATTAAAACTGCCAGTATTATTTGTTAGTACAAATCAGGGATTATTTCTTTTAACCCTTTTCAGGTGAGGCATATGGTACATATTTATGGTAAAATCATTTAAATTCACTGTTTTTTTTCTTTTCTATTGGTTTAATATATACTATTATTTAAAAGGACAAGCCATTATTCGTTTGTGAACCAAAAACCTGTACCAAATTTTGACCACATCTTCTTTATAGTTGAAGGATGATTTAGCAATAATAAGATATACCGATTTATAATTAATTTGTAATCAAAAAAGCTATAATTTGTGGATATAACAGAGAAGTTTCAAAACTGACCAATAGTTGGGGAGTGCTATTCTACATGAAAGGTTACAAAAGTAGAGTATTATATGGAGCCTGAAATTGATAATAAAATTCATTTATATTCCATTAAATTATTAAAAAAAGATTTAAATAGGTCGTGTTACAGGTGGAAGATCTCCATCTCTCAAGTTTGAAAATGGACCAATATGTAGCTAGTTGAACCCATCCGCCCAAACTTAAACCAGATTACATTTATAGTTCTAGGAAGTTATAGAAATAATTAAATTTAACTGTAGAATGCTTGCAACACTGAACACTGCGCTATGTACTTTTATGGTTAGAAATTAAAATAAAAGTAGAGGATGTCAATAAAATTATTTCTTCCGAATAAATTACATTCATTACCAAATCAAAATGTCCATCCTCCGCTTTTTTATGTTATGAGTAAAAATGTTATCCATGGGCCTTTAGGTTTTAGTTGTCAAAGCTGACAATCCAGTCAACCGCAAGTTTTTGTTAATGTATAAATGTATTAACAGCTCGTACATTAAAATTAAAAATTGGATTAGGATTAATGAATTAATTGCCACTTCTATTGAGATTATTTTATTAGAAAACCAGTTCCGAATGGTAAACATTCATCTTTAGTTCTTAGAGGTAACTAAAAAAGAAATGTTTTTAGTTGTGCATTTATGTTTTAGTTACCTCTAAGATGAAAGTTTAGCATTGGAAACTAGTTTTCTAATAAAATAATCTCAATAGAAGTGGCAATTAATTCATCAATCCTAATTGTATTGATCCTTCTATACCATCATACTGGTAGTGTACCTCGAGTGGTAAAAATTGGATTTCTAATGATTTTTTTTACCTGAAGTCAACCACCTAAGCTGAGCGATGGTAGGAGATAAAAAAATTACTGCTGTACGTGGAAATGATGCTCAATTTTATCCTTCTAATACAAGATTTTTAACGATAAACAAATCAAACTTCAATCATTAGTCGAAATAATCTAATTTTTTTATTTATGAGAGCGGGCGCAGCGGAGATCGGGGTTGCTAGTATTCACTAAATCTATCAACAAAAAAAAATTAAGTTACTTTCATTTATTAGAATTTTTTTTTTTTTTTTAACCTCATGCTGTAGTATAATATATAATAGATGAACATTAACCCTTCTCAGGGCACAGTATGTCTTTATAGAGATTGTAAAAAGAGGGGTAAATATATACATTAGTATAATTCATAGACTAGATATTATAAAATGAAAATATAATATAATACGAGTGAAGAGTAATAAGAATGCAAAGAAAGGGAGATGGGAGAGGTGGATATGAAGTTTTGAACCGGACTGTACCAGAATGATGAATCTTGAACTAACTAGCCCGAGGAGTGGAGGCAGGTAGGTAGGCAGGTAAGGTATACAGGTAGTAGTCAGCCAGGTATATAGCAAGGTATACTACACCTCCCCTATATATATATCTCAATGAGTCTTGTCTACTTATACTAAATACTACATTCCTTTCTTAATACATAATCCACTAATCTAGCTACTGCACTCTACGGTCATTGACATTTCTCTTGTTAATGAGGCAGGAAAGAAGAAAGGAACCAAACAGGTAGGTACATAGCTTCCTAAGGGGAAGAACATTCTTAGTCTTAAATAATCCACAGGCACCTAATTAAAAGAAAATAGAAAAGTTCAAACATATCAGAAAAAGATTTCTAGTGACGTAGCATTGAAGCTATCATTAGATAGTAACATGGTATATTTACACTCAATCTCTATGTAAGTATATTTTCAAAATAAATAGATCAATCCTTCAAATAAATATATTTTTTTATTGTTTAAAAACACTAAATGCTAAACATTGGGCAACATCATCTAAAAATTGCCCATTTGTGAAAATTATTTGCTTATTTTAAAAGGTTGAGCGATTGGAATGTTTATTAACTTGAAATATTAATATGGTCTAATTTCAATTTTAATTATTTATAATTTATATAAAATTTTAATACATTATTTCAATGTAAACAGATACAAATACATTACTGATACATACAAACATTTAATTTAAACAAAAAAATATATATATATATATAGATAATACTATTAAAGTTGTAGAGCTAAGTAAATTCAATGTTTAGGTCATGCACAGCCCAAGATGACCAATGATGTAGCAGATATATGTACCACAGTGATCTATCTCAGTACAAAAAGTAATAAATAACTAAACTTCCGGCTAAGACTAATATATATATATATAATATAATATCCGATACTGCACCAGCCTTCTAAATTACCAATTAGCAGCATCTACACTTATTTATTTAAACCCAAATGGATTTAGGCTAGCCAAATTTAGGGATCCACAAAAAAGAAACATATTCGGAAAATCCAAACATTTTGATCGAAGTTGTTAAGAATTTTACGGACTCCCCTCTCAACTAGTAAGTACTGCAGACTACAGGCACTGCCTATTTTACCTATTTACCTACACTGTCACCTATCACGAAACTTATTCATAACAAGTACACAGGATTATATGACAAATTAAACGGACACATTGACAGACTAGTCCAAAATATAACAGCAGAAATCCCTAATGTAGCAATGGCGGAGGCTAAAGAGGAGTAGGATGAGAGGTTTACTGTAATAACAGTTTAAGTTAGCTGAAGATGAGGAGAATGTATTTATTGGGCTCTGTCTGTATCATGTCAACTCATGCCACCATTATTGTAATAATAATGTTCCGCGTCACTGGAGTCGATCCAGCATATCACGGGTGGATGTGTAGTACTAGCCAGTTTGGAATATCTCCAAAGGCACAATAATGTGGCCAAAATTGTGGATCAGGCTATGGCACGGAAGTTGAATCTATTAGAAGAATACAAACCATATTATAGGTATAGGCCTCATAGATTACTTCAAAGTGGAGCCCTAAAACTGTATTGGGACGAACCTATGCTGACAGAAACAACAAGCCAGATATCCTTCTTATAAATATGAAAGAGAAAACAGCACGGATAGTTGATATTGCCATTCCCAATGACAACATAACTTCAACCATCGGAAATATCAGGAACTGGCCGTTGAACTGAAGCGATTGTATCGCCTAGATATCGCAGTGGTGACGCCAATCGCAATTTCAACTAACGGGCTAACATCCACTCTAGTTGGTATTGATGACCTGAAATGGCCAGTGCATGTAACCAAGAGAGGCTCAACAAGCACAAGTACTCTTGGACACGAAAAGAATCGTGCGGATTGTTTTAAACATATGAAGAAATGAAAAGAAAAAAAAAAGAAAACAAATACGAACCTAAGCTGAAGATGGTTGGACTTGTCATCTCAGTTCATGCACCGCTAAACGCGAAATAGCAAATAAATAATAATAATATGACCATATTGATCTATTTACAATTACAAATCATTTTTAGTATCATTATTTTATATTATACTATCGTGACCTTGGCCCGCTGTTATAATATTAAATAAAGAACGTATTATTAAATAATTTAAACTAATAATTGAAGCTTTCTTTTTTATCGATAAAAACCTTATTATATTTATTCAAGTATCCAATTCATAGTTATTTTATTAATATTTTTAGGCATAACTGTTATCTTTAACTTGGTCCTGATGTACCTATTGCACTGTTCATATGTTAGAAGGTTACGTAAAAATATAATAATATAAGACTTGTATATTTTTAATTTTTAGAAATGAGTTAAAACTCCCCTGTCAATGATGTACTCCATGATCAGTGCTTACAATTGGGGCCCATCAATCATATTTTTACAATACAATACAATATCAAAAAGGAAAGGAAAGGATCGAAACATTTTGATTTGAAATAATTTTTATTTTGTAAAAATAATTTTTTCGATTTCATCTGAGAGTATCATAATTCCTAACCATAAAACTACCTTCTACTCAACATTGTACATTTGAATTTTAAGTATTGTTATTTTAATTTTTTTATTTCTAAACCTTGCTAGAGCTATGAAAATGATGTAGCTATATAATGATGTAGAGATATATTCTGTATTTTTATCATCGCTGGCTGGCTCTATCGCTCAATGGTCCTAACCGCATATCCATAGATTTTCAAACCACTTCCATCCAGATGTCGCATCACATATTTAAATATATTGCAATAATTTAATTGAATATAACTAAATATTTTTTTAATCAATTTTTACCAAAATCTTTATGACACCGTATTTTTGTAACCTCTCGTGTAGAATGGCGCTCGGCACCTGTTGGTCGATTTTCAAGCTTCACTGTCATCTACATATTATCACCTTTTAAAATAACAAATTAATTGAAAATAATTATATTTTATTATTGCTAAACCTTCCTAGAAATATAAAAATTATGTCGTTAAAATTTGGTACAGTAGTTTTCGTGGTCAGAGATCGCAAACGAAAAATGGCTTGTCCTTTTATATAATACTATAGTATAGTATAGATTACATTTGCTCATTATAATACTGTTTTATAGGTGAAAATAAAAGTTTTGAAAGAAAACATAGTATTTAAAAGACTAACCTACAATAAGTATAGGAGGCTAACTTGGAACATAAAATTTTTTTTTTTAGAAAAAAACAAAAACCTACTTGAAGATTAAACATACATGTACAAATTTGAACTAAAAAGTAAAAAAAAATATATTTAATTACTTCGAAACAAAGATTATTAAAGGACGATTAACGAAATTATCGATACTTAAATAGCTATTCACAATTTATAATCAGTTACTTTTGGAGTCGGTGCCCGCCAAGAAGGGCAGTTTAATCCTGCCTTTGCAATAAACCTTCGAATAGTATGAGCCAGCGGAAATAAGAGGCTTTCAACAATAGATTAAAAATCATCAATTCACTTTTAAATTACAAATTGACCCCCCCCCCTCCATGTTACAATTGTACTATATTTGCCTAGTTGGGAATTATAGTTAGTACTTGGGAATACAAATTTATCAAGTCAAAAATATTTCACAGACCCCTAGCTGTGAATATAAGAAACAATCTTATCTCCGATATACGGGCTGAGTATCTCTTAGTGTAAAAAAAAAAAAAAAAAAAAACCTAAAAAAAAAAAAAAAAAAAAAAAAAAAAAAAAAAAAAAAAAAAAATTGGGTTAAACTAGATCAAAAATGTAACAAAATGCCGCAAATCTCACCTTTCTATTCCAATCCTATGCAGATACACGATAAATCAAAGACTTTTTTTGAGAAAATCACGTTTTTTTTTTTTCCATAAAAAACGTAATATCTCCATTTTGTCTAAATATTTTTCAAATTTTGGCCACATTTTCGGATTTAGTATTAAATTTTCTATAATAGCTGAGTACACGTAACCTTGAATTTTACAAACTTGGTATCTAAAGAACAGCTTGATCTTCACCTTGTTTGGGGATGTCACAATGTCTTATATTACTTCAACGCTCATTTTTTTCGAAAAAACAATCCACCAAACGTCAAATCTCACAAAAACTTGCAAATTTAATCAGCTTTCGAATGATATGTTAAACGTAATGATTTTGTTTTAATTTCATGGAGATATTTACTTTTGAAACCGAAAAAACATGGTGTTCTCATTTGGCATACAAATCAGTTACTTGCGTAAATAAAACATTATGACAATCCCTTAATGGACATAATAAACTCTTCATTGGAATAAAAAGCATAGAAAAAAATGATTGTTTAATGGAAAATAAAGGAAAACTGTCAATAAAGCGACACCAGATCAAAGGATCTCATATTATTACATTTATTTATTTATTAATATTATTTAGGATTTTTTTTATTAGATTTTCAATATAATGTTTAAAACCCAGGGATAATGAACATAGACCTTAATTTTGCCGTTAGCTTCTGAATGCAGATTGTGTCTAAGAATACTACTTTTTGAAGTGAATTTTATGGGCAGATGAGTCTGTTTTACAGAGGATGGCATTTCTACTATAGGAGATATTACGTTTTTTATGGAAAAAAAAAAAAAATGTGGCGTGATTTTCTCAAAAAAGTCTTTGATTTATCGTGTATCTGTATAGGATTGGAATAGAAAGGTGAGATCTGCGGCATTTAGCTACATTTTTTTTGATCTAGTTTAACCCAATTTTTTTTTTTTACACTAAGAGATACTCACCCTGTATAAGAAACAACAGACTTGACAAAGACCTCAACACGCCCACGATAAATACAATGAGACCCATGAACCCAACTGACCATCAACAAACAACAAACAAAGAAGAAATGCCAACCCCACTCCTCTGAGGAGATCCGACCCAGAACCAAAGACCTAACCAAGATGACCTGGACTGTAGGCAAGGGGCAGGAAGTTATCTACCGTTCAGAATCTTCTGGCGGCACTTACAATTTTTTTTTGTTTCTGTTTTGCAGTAGAGGGTGGCGTAGAGTTTGGGATAGGTTGGATACAGCCTTAAATTAGTTGTATTTATTTGTTTGATTTAGCGCCGGTGGCCATTAATATAGCAATGTAGGCGATAGGTGCAGTTCCTGTGTCAACTACACTCAGATCCACAATGACAACAGTAATAGTTTATATTTCTATTAAAACATAATATTAGAGACAGGATATTTAAGAAGCCTTTTGGATTTGTTGATAGATGTACTGACTGGTATTGGAGTAAATACGGCAAAGATGACATTGCAAATATCTAAATAGAAAAAAGCAACTGAGGAGGAAATTTTGATTTGCTTTTCATTGATTCTAAATGAGCGATCGGTGGAAATGCTTTTCCAAAGAAGAAAACGAGATTGTAAATCTATTAATCAATTTTGTCAACTCTATACGAAAAATAGGCGAAAACAATTATCCAATTAAACAATTATATAACACACTATGGGTTCCAAAGTGGATGGTCCTTACCAAAATGTCAAATAGAACTGATTTATGGACTGTACTATAGCTCATCATTACCAGCCTGATGGTGATATATTTGCATATGTATGTAAGCATGTATGAATATGTATGTGTGTATATAAAAATATATAGATATTAAAGAATGTATAGTTACAATTTTGTTAATTTTATCACTAGGATGTTAAATTTTATTCTTTGAAAGTTTTTTTTGTATATTTTTCTTTCATTATAAATTATGATTATATCAGGATATACTTAAGTTGTTTAATAGTATTTTATATACGTTTGAGACTGTTTTATTTTTTGGTACAGCATTTAAAATTGTGAACTGTAAAAACTATATAAGAAATAAAGGAAAAAAAAAATTAGCAGCCTGATATAGCAACTCAAGTATCATTGGAAATTGTCTAAAATAAAAAGTTTCTTTTAACATTACTGAAACAATAATTATCATAATTCCTAACCTTAAATAAAAATAAAAAAATAAAATACAATAAATGAATGAAGTCATCTATTTCCTAAATCTGTATTTCATACATTTTTCCTCTTTCTTCTCGTGAAGAAATAACAAAGGAATGAATATTTTGGAAAGAATAATCATCTTATCATCTTTAAAAAATAAATTGTATTAGCTATGAGGTTCAGAAACAAATTATATATATATATATATATATATATATATATATATATATATATATATATATATATATATATATATATATATATAATTTGTAATTTATTAATACTCATCATCCTAAGAGTACTAATGTGTACTATAATATAATTTTTCTGATCAGCTATATCCTTATCCTAACGTTTCTCGCTTCTTTTTTTTTATATTCGTTATACAATGAAGACGACTATTTGAGTTGAAAATAAACATATTTTAATAACATTTACAAATTTTTATCACTAGTTAAATGTTTGAATTGTTTTTTGAAAATTCCTTTAGACTAATAATTTTTTTTTTTAACTTAAACTATGCTGTTTGCATAGCAGAAGTAAACATTTCCTTTTTAACTATAAGATTGCTTCTCTAAAAAAATAAACATTATTATTAAACAAGAGATAAAGTTATCGTAAATAGAAAGAACAATAATTAGTTTTAAATATAACTAAGAACATTGAATTGGTTGTTTTAAAACATATCCTTAAAACAAAATAATTGTATAGAATAAATAAAAAAGTTATAACTCCTAATGAACTAAAATATTAAAGTTGTTAATATAAAAGAGTAGATATTGTTTTGTAGCTCGGAGGTAGAGGACACTATGTCCATTTTTGAACAAAAATATATTATTACATTATTCTTATTCACCTTCGTTCCCTTTATAAACAGCTATAGAATTATATGTCCTAGGCAAATTAATTGTAAGGTAAGTTAGATAAAAATGTTTTTTTTTATTTATTTTTTGGGGGAGGGCATAACGTCCTTATGTACTCCTATACCTTATGTAATTAGGGTAGGAAGGACGGGTTACCAACCTATTCTAGCCTGGATGGAAAAGTCAAGATTTATTTCGTACGCATAAGTATAATTAACAGTTCAGGAAATGAAATATTTTTTGTTTTAAATTGCTCTCCTGTTACGGAAAGTTACGGAAATGTGACTTAGTGTTCTGTACATCCGAGGTACAGATATTGCTTGAGAACAAAAACCCAGCAAGTTAGAGACAAGTTGAACCAGTTGGGCAGAGAGAATCGTGACTCGTTGGAAAGACATTAGATAGTAGTACATAAAAGTAGGTGTAGCTAACCTGCCTATATAATATGTAATATATAATATATAATACAGAGCGGTGAGGAGGCATCGCCAATCCAATCCTTTATATCCTTAAATAATTTCCTTTTGTAAGGAAGCTTTAATAACGACATCTTAATACATTTTCACCTTCATTTTATAATCAAATATATTTTATTGTAGTATTACACTACAAAATAATTTAATTTATTCCTCATATTTTTTCTATCTAATTTATTTATATTATTATTCATTTTATTTTTGATCAATGCATACTACGTACTCTTTGATATTTACCGCCTCTAATATTTTCTGACCGTCAATAACAGTAATTTGAATCATAATAGTTCGATTACAAAATTCCTAATACAATAAAGTAATATAATCTATAAGAATAAGAATATCTAACGAATCCTGAAAAAGGTTTCAAAAATGTTTTAAAAGCGGGCATGGGGAACCTTTAGAAACTGGTTTGGAGAGTTAAGGATGAGAAATGAAATATAAGCAAATTCGGAAGGTTTTATTTTTTTTGATTATGCTGAACCGGCGAAGATAAAAAGGCCCAGCTTCAAAAGGCTAAGAACACTATTAAAAAAAAACAAAAAAACCAAGAAGAAAAGAAAACGATAAAAGAGGTGAGGCTGAGGAGAAGCAATGAGAACACAACACAACCTGCCTTACTAACTGAACCGAAAACATTCGCTACCTTCTCTCTAACAAGGTAGCCTCTACTCTACTCTATGCTAAGGTATACACTGTACTTACTGCCTCTCTGTCTGTATTCTGTATATAATTAACGAAACTTATCCTTATGTTATTATATAAATATTATATCAATTGTTAATAATTTATAATGAATTAACAGCTACCACAATTACTAAGATGGGGGTTCTTATAGTACAACAAACTATGAAGGGTTAGTATGACAGTATATAGGATCTTGCACACTACCTTCACAACACAACCCAAATACCAAGCATCAATTAAGCAGATTTGTTTAAACATCAAAAATAAACCTGAATTTCTTCCATAATGGGAAAAACAAAAGATATATTTAATATCTTAATATCTTATCTCTACTGCTATCTATAACCTACTGCTTAGCCCAACCAACTTACATTGTAAAAGAATAAAATTTAAATTGTAACAATCAACAATTATATGAAATAAAGGAAGTTGCATTAATGCAAAGGAATATAATAGCTGCTAAATGTTAGACCCTAGCGACGAATGGGAACGGGGAATAAAAGAAACATTATTGTTCATTAACTATCTGATAAGTAAACCTTAGGCATATTATTCATCCGAGCAAAACCAAGAGAGCTAGTGTGAGTGTGAGTGTGAAAAAATTCACACACAACGTCACTTTTTTCATTCAAACCAACATAGCTCCTAAATGTTATAATACCAAACAGTATTCTTCATTAAATTTTTCTGACCAGGAAAATTTAATGGATAATATTTTTTGTTATAGATATAACATTCGTCCCTAGGGTCTAGCATTTAGCAGCTATGTTGCTTTCAAAGAAAAAGGTAGCGCCTGAAACCACTATTTTCTCTCAAATTTGTTTATTTCGAATAATGAGTGATTGTTAATTTAATTTAATCATTATTTTAAGTAATTTGATCTTTTCAACTGTTGGATCCGAGCAACACCAACACAGCTTCAACCTGTCAAAATGGTATATTTATAATGGTATATGTGAAAAAACTTTACAGCAAAAATGTACAGAGCCCCAGCTATATAGATAGCTATATGGTGGATAAATTAAACATTTATTTAACAAACATATTACAAATATCTATTAATTTTTCATCAAACCTCTAAAGAAATAAACAATACATGAATTCGTTGACAATATCCGTAGGCCGTAGCTAATACCTAATACCTCTCAAGTATTAGAGAGAGATAAAAGTGATGAACAAGACCTCTTTTAAGCTTTATAATATGAACAATAGTGGCACTAAACAAATAAAAGCAGATCACCATTACTCATCCACCTTTCTTCTTTTCTTTCCTCAGCCTTCTGCTAGTACTACTGGCTATCACAGTCGTTGCCATGCCTTATTATAACACCAGTAATAAATTATTATCTCCATCAAGTTTATCATGAAATTTTCTAGGAACAATATTATATAATAGAAGAAATAACATCTGTTCTAGACCCCGATATCTTTGAAAAGCCCTTTTTCAATTTTGCCTCCTCAGAACTGATGATGAATGTACCATACTATTCTAAACAAGTATTCAAATATAAAACTTCCAATAGAAGTGATAATTGATAATAATTCATCAATCCTAAAAATATAATTCTTTCGTAAATTATGAGGATATGCAAACCTGAGTGTGAAATATGCGGTTGGTGGTGTTGGTAGTGCAGGTCTTTAAAGTGAGAATTTGTTCATGTTCCAAGATTTGTGTGGTTTAGTCCCATATCAGTTTTAGTGGATAAAAATATGTGTTTCGTGGCTGGCGTAGTATTTTTGTAGGATCGGATAGGAGTCTTGGTCTCTCTTTTTTTAAATGACTTGGTGTTACATACATGTGGGTCCAAGGTCTATCGATGTGCCTTCAATAATTTCGTTGCTTTATATAAATGGTTAAAGCGTTTATGAAAAGAGGAAGACATATTTGTCCCCCATGCCCATGCCATGAGGGGAAATGCGATTTTATGTTTTATCATCTCTTGTAATTTAGTTATATTGATTTAGTTCCTTTTAAATCAATATTGGAACCACAAACATTATTAAACAAATTACTTACATAAACAGAATAGATTTGCCAATATTATAGTGTGAATAGATTTCGAAACGAAAAAAATTAATAATTTTCGTTAAAATAATATGGTGTGTGTGTAATAATTGGTATCGATATAAAAATACCAAGATGGAGCCTAATAGATGTTATTCATTATAGGCATGTGCCCCCAACATCGAAAATCATTTACAAAGCATACATTCAGAAAATAAATTAAAAAAATTGCAATCATAATAACAAAGGAAACAGGTTGATAAAAGTATGGTTGATCGGATGATAAATGGAGAAGACCTGACTATCTTCTTCTCCAGGAAACAGGTTGTATAAGGACAATAGTGGAAATTTTTAAAAATAGTTTTTCCTGTAAATTATTAGCGATTTCGTTATACTAAAATCACGATGATGTGAAAATTAGAGTTATGAAAATATTACTGATTCCTATTGCAATAAATTACCATAATTACAAAGGAATATGTACAGATATTAGGACCAGAAAATAATTTAGTAGAAATTCTTTCACTAATTACAAACATAAATAAATTACCGCCAATCAGAAACAATTATATAAAATGTATTAAAAAAAAAATAATAATAATAATGTTATTAAAACGTTTCAGATAAGCACTATTAAGGATTATTGAGATATTGCTGAACTAAATTTTATAATCCTACAAATATTTCTACCGTACTTATAAAATAAATTAGAGTTTTAAAAAAAAATGATTATTTAAAAAAAGTTAAAACATTAAATACATTCAAAAATGGGGCTTACCAATAACTTAATACAGAATAAAGCATGGAGAGAATCGGACAAAGAAGTAAGATCGAAATCATACAAATAAAAAATAGCGCGAAAATAAAAAATATCGTATATATAGATAAATTAAAATAATTTATAAGTGTTATGGGCATTAAAAAAATAATATACTTATTAAATTTTCTAATTACAATTAACATTTATAGAAAACTTAAATTTACATTGCTAAGTAAATATTTAAAAGTTTAACAGTTATACTAAGGACTCGTCGTAAATGTAAAAATATACACTGGAATGCGAAGCGGAAGGAGTGTAAAAAACATGAGGTTGAGGCTGAAGACGGGCATACCGAATCCTAAACCATGTCGGTCCATGGGCAAGGTCGATTGACCGAGAAGTAAGCCCGTAGTTAATAGGATAAAGAAAAGTAATAGAATTTAAAACAATAATTTTGATTTCTTAGAGAAGAAATAAATATACGTAATTCATCAAAAGTATGATAAAAAACTTGAAAGAATTTTTATTGTATTATAGAAGCAATGTTTGTCTTGAATATTTTTAGAAATGAATAACATCCTTGTTACTGAACAACTATAATAGTATCGCTCAGACAAGATCAAACGACTGCATGCGTGAGAGGCCCTTTCCGATATCAGCAAACATAAATATACGTTTTTATACAGAAGTTTATATTTGTATACTAAAAATAATTTAAACAAGAACGCTATTTCTGTTTGTTATAATAGTAAATATGTATATACACTTGAAATATAAAACCCTAAATTAAGAATAACTAAAGATTTCCCAAATGAGATACATTATATTTTTCCTGTTCCAATGCCATTAGAATATTATTTTAGAGATTATAGAAGAGTTTAAAAAATATAAAGTAGAACCGTTCCCATGGTAACATATATCTTCCGGACAGCTGTCGTGGGCGGCCTCTCTATATTACGTATCTTCCCTTTGGTCCGTGCCGACAAAATTATAATCATGAATACTAATTCTTCATTAGGTCGAATTTAGAAAGGTTTCTATTCTTTAAAATAACATTTAGATTGAAATAAGGTTTTGTTATACTCATCAGCAAAGAAACTTCAGAATTATTTTGTTACATAAAATTCTATCAAAAAATTGAACTCTTGAAACGACTTTTTTCAATACACCATTTAACTCAAAAAGATAAATAAGTATATTTTCTCTACAGGAAATTCCTAACATTTCACTAAGAATAGAATAATGTAAGTAAATTTTCATGCACGGATTGAGCAAAATACACGGATAATGTTCATCAGATGTCATGGTCTGGATTTCAATCTGGAGTTCAATGTATCCACATCAGATATATGTAAAAAACAACCATTTTATAAATTCCGAATTCATATGAATCAAACTTTTGTGGTTACAATATGCGGTAGGAACACTACTTAAATTCTTATGTAATGGCATAAGAAACACTTAATCCTATAATAACCATTTTGCAAGAACCATTACTTTATGAACTCATAGTTTTTTCGTAAGACGGAACCATTGTCCATATATGACCAGGGAGGCAAATAAACTTTTCAAGGGCAAAAGAAATTAAAAGAATAACAATTTGGACAGCATGGGCATAATTCATCAGTTAAATACAGAACTTATCCTCACTAAGAAATGAAATAGATATTTAATACTGAAGCCATTTGTTAGAACATTCAATTTAATAGTGATTATAATTATAAAAAGTTTCCACTAATATCTTAAATATTCCACATTGCTATTTGTAAATAACATAATATTTGTAAATAAAGTAATAAGAATTATTGAACAAGTATCAACTTAATGTGCTAAAGCAAATGCAAAATGCCAAATTCTTCAAAGTTATTCAAATGATAGAAAACATTATGAGAATTAAAATAAAATAAAATGCTTAATTATAAACAAAATATATCAACATGCTAATAATAGCAAAATAATAACTTTAATTCCATGAATTGAAGACTATTCCATAACATCAATGTAAGTAATCCTGTAGTAAAAATGTATAACAAATTCTAAAAATTGTCACATCGATGTTTATTACGACAAAACTAGAAGGAATACATGTTTATTCTTGCATATAACCTTAAATTATCATGATCAGAATTTGGGAACTTTTACTTATTGTTAGATAGGTTAAACATGTTCCCGCCGGACACGGTAACAAAGCATTTAATGTAACAAGTGTTTGAAGAAAATACCGCAATAACTAGTGAGGTACACAGAGACATTTTTCGTTGTAAACAGATGTAATTATTCTTGTTTAAGTGAAATCAGATACAACAGAAATAATATAAACAAAGAATGAACTCCGAAAACTATTATCATTATTAAAGTACTATATGGCACAGATCACCTAATGAAAACACGACAAATAAGGCATAAAAACGTAAAAGTAGTTTATAATAAAACAAATACATCTATGAATCAATTAGGAGAACTTAAAATTTGACTTACCATTGCAGGTTAGAATACGAATCAAGGCAAGGAGGAACACAGCAAATACCATCCTACAACCTTGTAATTAAAATCCACATAACGAGAATCCTGCATACCTCTTCTTAGAACAACTTTATCACTTCACAACATAAAACTACGGGATAAAAATAAAAACCAAGAACTTCTCCAACCTCACGACATTACCCGAACCGAACGTAAACAACAACTGACAAGATTAGCTACCGCCATATTTAAAATTAAATGGCTATTGAATAAGGTTATTTATTTGCCTCACATTGGCTCAGAATAGTCACTACAAACTAAAAGTTTTTATCACAAATTAAAATTTGAATTTTTAAAATTGGTTTCAATACCATAAAGATTAGATAAAAATATATTGATTTACTTTATATTTATAAGGTTATGAGGTCCTTAGTTGCTTTAAGCGCTACCTGTGAGAGAAAATTATTACCAATGGCTCTTTGAAAGTAATGTTTTTAGGAAAAATCTGATTTATAACACAATTATCTTACTTTATATAATTATTAGGAACCAAATCAATTATTTTATTTATTATGCAGTCAGCTTAATAAGATGAATAAATTGGAAGTATAATGTTTGTTAATGTATTTTAATTATTAACTCAATAATCATGGTAATTAGTAATTCTAAATCATTTTAGTTAAAAATCATTATTATTTTATATTATTTTAGAATATTTAATAGTTACCTAAGTACATTTTAAGGAAACATGCATCATATCATTGGAAATTATAATGATATTTATTTCACTTTGCAGTATAAATTTAAATTAGTATTTATTATTGCTAAATTTTGTTGCCATGTTTTTAAGGTTTTTATCATAACCATGGAGAAAATAAAACCTTAAAAAAATGCTTCAATTCTAACATGTATAAATGAAAACATGCACCTTCAATTCTAGCTAAAAGAAAATGTGTTTTATGTATCTTCCTTTAGTTAACTATCAAAACTGATTACCTAAAAAGTACATTTTATATTGATATTTATTATAATATTAAAAACTTAAAAAAAACTATTTTGCTTCTAAAATTTTCTTATACCCAGTAAGTAATATAATTTTTGAAAAAAGATCATAATATAATGCTATTATAGTAGATAAAAATTTGATTAATGTAATTTATATGAGGAATAGTAAATATAAACGTAGTAAAATGTGGGTTAGCATTCAAATTATTGATTAAATGTTAAATTAATTACTACATTTTCATATACAATATTTGTTTTTTTTATTGCAGGGAAATTATATTTTTATTTTTAGGAATATGGTTTAAATTTTTACTTATTTAAACATTGAATGCTGATGCCTCCAAGGAAAACAAAGACACAGGTTGCGCGGTAACATTTTCCGGAACGACAGTTAGATATTGCCTTCCTGAACTATACTCGGTTTTCTCGAGTGAATTATTTGCTATCCAATTAGCGCTTGATATAGTTAAATTTTTAGATAGCAACAAAATAGTAATTTGTACAGACTCTTTTTCGGCTTTAAAAAACTTACAAAACTCACACCATTCTAACAATCCAATTTCACATACAATAATAAAACAGCTACTCACAATTAATAAACTAATACACTTTCTTTGGGTACCCAGTCATGTTGGAATACATGGAAATGAATTGGCTGATGCAGCTGCTAAAGAGGCGAGAAATATGTTTCCGGTACCCAATTTACCAATTGTCCTCAGCGACTATCAAATATATATTCAACAGAAGTGCAAGGCTGCGTGGATTTATTATTGGAACAGGATTCCGGATAGTAACAAACTTAAAATGATTTGCCCTAATGGTCAACCATGGCCACTACTTAACGGCTCTAGGAGGGAACAAGTGGTGATGACTAGGCTGCGCATCGGGCACACAAGACTCACACACCAACACCTACTTCAAGGTAATTCACAGCCCATGTGCTCAAGGTGCCAAGTCCCTCTATCAGTAGAGCACATATTTAGTAATTGCAGTCTACACCCTACAGCTGGAACACCCATCTTCAACAAAGACCTTGGTACAATGTTCAAAAACTATCAACCAGATGTTCTGAAGTTCCTCAAGAATTGCAGAATCTTTAATATCATTTAGATAAACAAGAAATCAGAATTTGGTGCCTCTGGCCATGTTGCAGTACACGGCACCTTAAAATAAAATAAATAAAAAAAAAAAATAAACATTGAATTATTCAATATGTTGATATAATCAAAGAGTTTTTCTTATTGAAAAATAACAGGTGAAGTAAAAAAATTTTAAATATTAATTTATTCCCTATAGAAATAATTTAATAGTTGTTATGCAGGCATTTGACAAGAGTGGTTTTGACTAGACAAAGATTAAGGACCGAGACAAACGGATAGAGCACTATAAGCAGAGGGAATGATAAAGTTAGTAATCAGAAACAAAATAGTTGTATTTTTGCCTACATTGAATGTAGGCATCAAAGTACTGAGTCATGTTTTTATTTTAGATAGAAAAAATGAAGAATATCAAGAAAAGTGTGTTTTTCTTCAACACTGAAAATTTGGTGAAAGACTTTTCTTCCGAACAACAGGAGCTGTTTTTGTAATAGTTTTTTGAATACTAAAATTTAAGTAATTTTTTCTTTTCTTTTCTTTTTTTTTATAATTTGATATTTTATCATTATTACAATAACTTAAGGCACTGATGATGGTATAGAAGGATCAATACAATTAGGATTGATTAATTTATTACCACTTCTATTGGAATTATTTTGATTTGAAAACTAGTTTTGAATGTTAAACATTCATCATCAGTTTTTAAAGATATAAGCATTTCAAAACATCAGCACTTTATTAAGTAGATGATATATGTTTTAATCTTTTTTAAGAAATTTGATTTCTTGTCTTACATTTTACAATTAAGTTTAATATGTATAATCTATTTAACAAAGTCAGAATACCGTGAATTTGGTGGCTAGAATACATATCTAATGAAGAACTATGGAGAACCACCAATCAGCTTCCAGCCCATTGGAGAGCAGATGGAGATCACTCCGTGGATGCCCTATGTTCCAATAGGAGCAACTAATTTATTTATTTATGATAACATACTTTTTATTTTCATTACCATTTATCTTTTGCTTAACAAATTTGTATTATTTTAGAATTTTTCGATGTTTGTCATGAAAAAGTGGATAAGTCAAATTAACTTTAACACTAGTTAACTATTAACCTTCAAAGCAGGATTTTTAATAGCAGTATTATAAAAAAATTAAATCAAAAATTTGGGAATATCATATATTTTATTGAAATAAGTGTACAACCTGCCTCAGTAAAGGGCAATAGGTACAGCGATAAATGTATTCATTCATACCATATTTACAAATGCACACACACACACAACTACTAATAATAAAATAAATAAATAAATAAATATCTTCATAAAAATAAAACTAATAATTATTTACAATAATCAACATTAAATTAAAATTAAAATACACAAATTATTATTCATTCATACTTTATATACAATACAAACAAAATCAAAAATTACACGTAAATTGAGTATTTTGTTTTTATACAGATAAAAAAGATAAATGAGTAAATAAATTAATAAAGAATAACAGTAGGAAGTTGACAATATAGTTGTCAATCTAACCCTGATGAAGGCTTGCATTCTAAGTCAAAATGTCAGCACAATACATTCAAATTTATATTTTAATTGTGTTAAATTCTATGACTGCGCATTATAACTACCTACATCTTCATTAACAAAATTTTATGAATGAATTCTGATATTATATCATTTTTAATTTAGTTTTTATTGATTGTTTAATTCAAATGTAGCCTTATGATTTGGGTGAAATCATGAGAACAGTAGGCCAAAGAAGTAATAAATCCAGTTACAAATAATAATTCTTTTCAGAGTTCAAGACGAAAAAAGAATTCAGGTCCAGATATTTGAATAATTATTTAACCAATGGCTAGTTTTGATTCAATTTTAATCTTTCATTAAAACAAATTTAGAACACACTAGAATATTTATTAAAATTTGTAAAAAACAATTTTTGTTGTTATTTTCTAGGAATCATTGCTATTGTCTTTGTGTGAATGGTTGTTTATAAATCAATATATTTTATTAGAGAAATACTAATATTAAAATATAAAGGTTAAGATGCAATATATATAATTATATTATGTATTTTTGTTGAAATAGATGTTTGTATGTATGTACAAATACAAATATTTAATGAAATGCCCCTCAAAGAATGAGGTTATTAAGAAAAAATATGTACACATACCTGCGTCTTGGCAGATATTAAAAATTCATGAAGCAACAGAACTATTTAGTATTAAAGAAACTACTTACTGACAGAAAAAAAAAATCTTTCAAGAAAACATAGAACTCCCGTAGGATTGTAAACATTTGATTCACCCAACGGCACAGGCACAAATAAATAATGTCATGCGAACAAACAGAGAGACAAACTTAGACATACATGTTTACTGATGGTTGCATGGGTGGTGATAATGTGGGATGTGCTTGGTTATTGAAAGATATGGATGATAAGCAAATAGAAACTCAATACAGATTGAGGAAAGAGTGCTCAAATAAGCCAGCAGAAAAGCTAGCAACTCTAAGTGCCATAAAATTCTTATTTGAAAATATAACAGGTATGAATACAGACTTAACTATTCACACAAACATGAAAGTAATACACTTGATTCCAAACCCAAATATTTATGATAGACTTACAGAGGAACTAACTTTTTCTACAGTATATTGCTGAAATAAAATTATTAAAATTGTTTGGACTAAGGTCCATTTAGCAATAGAAGGCAACGATAGTGTCAGCGACCTACCACAGTCGTTTAATAAGGTCCCTGCTTTATGATATATTTTATATATTATATATTATAAATATTTTATATGAGAAAGGACTAAATGATTAAATGGAACCGTATGTGGACTGCTTTAGAAAAAACAGTCGGCTGAATAATAGTGTATCTTGGTGTACTTTAGTTTTCTCTTCATTTTTTAGAAATTATTGATTGTATTATTATTATTTAGTAAAAAGTTGTTTCATATGTTTGTTTTTTTATTTCATTGTTTTTTCTGTCTTTATTTATTATTTTTTTTAATATGATTCTGTTCAAAGTCACTACAAAAATCTAATATTTCTAATAATATAAATGAATACTTACTGTAAATATTAATAACATAAAAGTGTTGTATGGCTACCTCATTAGGCTTGGTGCGTATTATTATGATAAATAAACTCTCTTCTCATGGTGTTACCATGTAAGGACACAAAAAAAAAATAAATATATATATATTTTTTTTTCCAAAAATAATAATTTAATTTTAATAACGAAGAATGATTTTCGAATTTCATCTTGAACCATCTCCCTAGCATTCCCAACAATACAAAATATAATAAAATCTCTGTAGAATAAGCCAATAAACTGATATTGTATTCAGTCTTCGTCAGTAAAATTTGTAATGAGATAGATCCAGAACATCCACCCAAGAGATGTGATAAAAAACAAAGGAGGTCCTACAGACCAATAATGTTAATTTTGTTAACTTATAGGTTTACTCCCTCAAAGACTTGCCTTCATTTCTTAAAATGATAACTTCTTTTCTGGTTTCAATGGAAATTTCCATAATGAGAGCAAATATAATTTTTAATTTTTACTTCCTTACAGGGCAAAAATAATTAGATGATTAAAATAGCTGAGAAGAGTATTATATTATACAATTCAAAGTAATCCTTCAGAGGATTAATAAGTTTTGATTGCATATTTTCTGTTTACAAATGGTGTACACAGAATTTCTTTGCATATTTTTTTGTTATTAAATTACTATAATTCCAGGATTCTGACAACAAAAAAATTTGTTTGAAGTGTATGAGTTGGCACTTTCATTTTAATTACACCCATAAACAAAATTTCCAAATTAAGCTACTAATTGTAAAAAAAAAAAAAAAAAAAAAAAATAAAAAAAAAAAAAAAAAAAATACATGAATAAGTATTTCAATAGTGGGTGTAGCCAGACTTTTTTTTACCAACTAGTTTATAAATTTTATGTGAAGGATAAGTTCAATGCATATATATATTTATTTATATATGGATATATTTTCTTGGCTGTTACTATTAACTGATCATCAAATGACTTAAAAATGCGTTGTAATCTCATATTTCCCATAAAACATAATCTATTGGAACAGAAGACATAAGATAAACTTCAATCATCTTGTTATTAAATAACTTTTGATGAAAGAATAAAGTATCTTATAATTAAAATTACGGGAGGTCTGGATTTATTGAGACCAATACAGAGAATAGAGAGTAACATATAAATCAAAATGTTTAAATGTTTTCAGTTTTCACTACAAGTTTAATAAGATTACGAAATTAAAAATTAAACTGGAGAGGAAACATATACCCACTAAAATTATACTTTAATCTCATGTGCTTTGCTTAATAGTGTGTATGAACTATTGTTTATAAATTTAAATGTTTAGACATTGTAGTATAAAATATAAAAAAAAAAAAAAAAAAAAAAAAAAAAAAAAAAAGGATAATTTATATCTTATTAATAAACGACTCCAAAGCCTCAGTAAGCAGTCTCTTAAATATAATTCAGGTAACTATACTGATAGTAGTGAATATAAATTAATAAATATTGCAAACCTCATTGGTGTTTTTGAAAATTAATAAATCTATCAGGATTTGAATTTCACTACTATTACAATCTATGTATTGTTGCAAAAGATAATGTCTGAGTGTGGAAAACTGGCCAGTATAATAACTAATGAATAATATTGTCTTTATTACTTTTATTTTTCCATTTATTAATTGAAATTTAATTACATAAGTAAATATGCAGTAATCACAATACAAAGTAACGACATAATTAACATTTATAGAGAAACTACTCAATGGTAGCACTCTAATGAAAGTTTTACACTAGAAGAAGATCCTGAGGCCATCTTCTTATCAGACACCTTGGAGGATTGCCAGGAATGGAATGGTAAGCAAGTTGTGCAACAAATAGATTTGGGTGTGTATTTAGTTTATGATGAAAGGTGAGGTATCTGGTTTGTGCCTAATCAGCAACATATAGGATATAAGGTCATTGTGGATCAGTTCATTTGTGACAAAGTAAGGATTTTTGGATTGGTGGAACCCCCTAACTCAATACTCTAAGTCCAAATTGCTCTCATAATGGTCATATAGATGAGTTTTTTCTTTATCATTTGAAGAACAATCAAATATTTACAATCAAATATTCCTTAAAACCATGTAATGAATAATGTGATTAGATAAAAATAAAACAAAATATCAATATAGAATCACTGAAAGTTAGCTTCAAATTTTAAATATAAGCTATTCTTGTTAGTAACAGGATCTTAAAATGAAAACTAGGCTATAACCAAAATAATGTAAAATATTTATATATATATTTTATTCAACTTGTTGCATTTTGAAGAAATCGAAACATTTAATTTTATCATTGATTTTGTTTAATAAATTACTAATTATCAACATGAATTATTAAATAAGGTCAACATATTGAATAATGAATATAATTGGTGGTCATGTTTAGAGGGATTAGTCAAGTTTTAAACTTAAGAAATCTGCTTATTTAGCTGACGAACTGCAGAATTCACCTCCTTAGTTCATTTATAGGGCAAATCATTGAAAAAAAGAATATGTTACAAACTGTCCTGACAATGATCTACAGAGTTTGGCCAAAATATAGACATAAGTAAATAAGATTGTGTAATTTGGCACATTACTTTCATTTATAAATTAACTTATCCCTCTAAAATCCTTGATTGATCACGTAGTCTAACACCGACACTTCTAATAAATATGTAAAAGAAATTGAAATGAAATGAACAAAAACATTAATCTTCTCTGTTAAGCATGGATCTTAAAATGTTTTCTCAGGAAATCATGGAAAACCACAATTTGTGCATCTACATTGTTGATGGGACACCTTTCCCATAAATGATTTCAAACTGTAACCTGTTATAAACAAAACAGTGATTTTTTTTTTACTTCTTTTTTGTTAACAAAGCTATTTGAAATAACTGTTGACATGATTCATTAATTCTTCCCAGGACTTTTTACACAAAATTTAGAATAATTTTAGTTTAACCAGAATATGATTGAACACCAAAACCAAAATGCTGCAGATCTTCAGAAGCCCCAAAGCTCAAATCCGTATGACCAAATAGATTTAATCACAGTCATGTAAATAAGTCTTTTGTAATTAATTGGGAGCTTTGAACATTTGTGTAGTAAATGTTGAAGTAGTCTGTAACGACGAGCAGTTTCTTGTCGTTTTAGTCTTGTCATAACATATTTAGAAATAATATTAAATAAAGAAAATAATCTAATATATTTATCAGATTTTGCTATGTGATGAAATGGAACCGACAATTTTCGAATTATAAAATATTCCGAATTACTGAGGGCGTCTTTTAAAAAAAATGCAAAATATGGTACAAATGTCAAAATAATTCAGAACTAAGTTTTTTTTTATTAAATTTCCTTTGTTAAGAAAACATAATTATCATAATTTAAAACTTTTCAATTAGAAACATTAATTGACAGATCAATGTAAAAGATAAAAAAACAATTACAAATATAAGTTAGTTTAAATACATAAAGGAAAATTATCCTAACTCACACACATTCACATAGCTATATATAATCAAAAAGGCTCATTTGTTTCCATCTCAGCTTTTGTTGTCAGGGTGACACTTCATTTCCACTATTATGATTGTCAACCATTCTTCATTTTGTTATCATGAACTTGTTGGATCACCAAACCTGTCAGATTAAGAAATGTCTATAAAAATTGTTCCGTACAGCCATACTGTATACAATATTTGCACTCTCAACATAGGGAGATCTGAACTAAGCTTGTCCACCACTCATGATCGACAAAGCATGATTCCATAAGATTGTTTCGTTAATTAAGGAAGTCATTGACAGTTAGACCAAGAAAATTTCTTCCTACCAATAACATGTCATAATTTATGTTGTTGAGATAAATATTACAAATTTTGAAATGTTATCAATCATTTTTAAGGATTTATTTAAGTTGATATAAATAAGACTTAAGTGGGAAGGATCCTGACAAGGATTGGTGCACATTGTGTTGATGGGTTTCATCCCTGCTGTAAAGCCTCATAGAAGAAAAAGTCTGTATTTCATAGAATATAGGTCGGGCCACAAATGTAAGGCAAACTCCCATTTTGAAAATGTTTCCAGGAAAAAAAATGGAGGAAAATCAAAACTGCTAATATGAAATTGATTCCCAAATTTTTTAGGAAGGTATTTAAAATTTCCTTTAAAATAATGGAGGGTTTTTAAATCGTTCTAATAGGGATTAGTTGATGAATGATTAATAATACTTAGCCTCTAATTGTTATATAATTTTTTTTTTTTTTATCAGGAAGATAGGTATATTAAAGCCCTATGATATGTTTGCACTGGGGGGCAAACTCAAAATGGAATAATAGCTAACTTATTTGGTACTTAAATTTAAGATTTGAAAACATAATTGTAATTAAAATAATAGTTTACCCGAACACCACAGATGAGTAGAATTATCTTTTCCTAAATTCTCACAAAATATGAGCCGGATCTTATTTATGAGTGTAAATATCAGAAAAGAAAGCATGTCCTATATTTGAGCAGGTGAGAATGAAAGTGGTGTAAGCCAAGTTGTTTCCTTCATTTCGAGGAAGTAAAGGTTTTGCAAACGTTTTTATTAAAAATTAAATAAGCAATATAGAATGGACTATGTTTTAATTTTAGACAACAATACTTTAAAGTTTTAAAAAAATGGGTGGTGCAAGTTTTAATGATCATTCATTAATTGGTTTCAACAGGCTAAACTCCATTATGCCCAGTTTCATTATTAAACATAATAAAAATCCGTTGGGAGTGGTAGTGTTATAAATCAAATTTCCTCTAGTTTGAGAAAAATCTATGTTTCGTGAATGTTCTAATTATACCCAAAAATTACATAAATTCTTTTTTTTTTTAAAAAACACGGATGTGATTGATTGTAGGATTAAGCTCGGTTTTTAATTTTTTTTTTTTTTTTTTCAATTTTTTATTCAAGTCAGGAAGCATGTCCAACATAACTCAAAGTTATGATTTTAATGAATATTTTCGAAGCGGCAAATGCAGTAATACCCAACACCATTCTCATAATTAGTATAGAAAGATAAGGAGTCACCAATAATAAAAAATTGTTTTAACCATCTCTGGGTCGACACAAGATATGTGGAAACAGTTAATTGTAGGAAAAAATAAATTGAAAAATAAAATAAAAGTTTTTCCTATTTACATATTCGTTATTTTGCAACAGAGATGTTTTCCAGAAAAATTGATTAAAATCTAAATAAATAAACAAACAAACCCACCACATGATCAAGCGTTCAAAAATAAATACAAATTACGTGTCACAAGCTTTGTCTGTGAAATTTCTTAAAATGCACTTTGTGCATGCTAGACGCACCTAGATACCTAAGCAAGGTATCGAATCTTCATGAAATTCAATGCAAAATAAGAACCTAAAATAAAAATAGGGATATGTAAAATAAAAGTTGAATACGATTGCGCTCATTTACGCACTCATGCGCGATGCGCACTCGCGCTAAATTTATAGAATTGAAATCAACGTAAGAAACTAAAGGGGGTTACATGACAAACTTTTTCCCTATTTCTTAAAATAAGAAAAATAAATGGGGATTAAAATGTCGAGGGATACCAGGCAGAACTTGTCGCCCTATTTGCTCACCCCGCCCGCTTGATATAAAAAAATATGATAGAATAAATATTTCTTAAAATAAAAATAGGAACAATTTGACACCAAATTGGAGTCTTTATGACGCTGAGTAGTTGGGTTTTAGATATTATAAGAACAACATCACATTGCCATCGACTATTGCCGCCCCCTTCCCACCTTCCCACCTAAAGCTAGCACATTCCAACATGGTGGAAACATCCAGTTTTATGGTCAGTAGGACCCCCTCAACAATGAACGGCTTCCCTGTTTTATCCTAAAGTAATAGGGACGAGGTACTTGCGTACTCACTTCAGTACTAGTAACAACATTCATAACTATTACCTTCCTACTGCGTACTGCCCTAGGCTAGTATTTCTTACTTGTCATCTCTACCTGTTACCAGGTACTCGTTTGCCTAAACCAGTATTTTTACTTCTACTCTCGTATGAGTGTTTTCTGGTAAAATTTCAGCTGGTCTTCATTGTATTAGACACTCTTACATTATTTTTTATTTCATTATTGTTAATTTAATAATCATTAAAATACACTCAAATATGAAATCTATACATAATTATATTATTTTTGCTAGTTATAAATCAAATAAAAAAATATGTATGCTGTTATAAAACATCTAACATCTTAAATAATAATTTGCCAATTATTTACTGTCTTGTTGATAATTCATTAATGTTTTAATAACTGTAATCAGCCAAAAAAAAAAAAAAAAAAAAAAAAAAAAAAAAAAAAAAAAAAAAAAAAAAAAAAAAAAAAAAAAAAAAAAAAAAAAAAAAAAAAAAAAAAAAAAAAAAAAAAAAAAAAAAAAAAAAAAAAATTGATCTTCATTTAACTACCAGTGTTTTGTAAATAAAATGGTTGAGGATAATAAAAAACGTTTTATGGAAAAATTGTATTTTATAGAAACAATAAAATTGAAAAAAAAAAATATTAGTTTTTACTTGAGGTACGCATGATGATATAGAAGGATCAATCCTAATTATTAGTTTTTAATCTATCTCTAAACCCAAAACGGCAATTATTTCGATAATGACCCATGTATAAGATGTTCTGGAGAAAGAAGAAAACATGTCCGTGTTTAAAAGCATTAATGGGGAAATAGCCTTGAATAGGAATTGTTTGAATAAAAGTGAAGAGGAGAGGAGAGGAGAGGAGGTAATAATGTGTACTGCTCACCCTCATTACATATCTCTCTCTTATTATAATTGTAAGTATCAGTTAATTCGTTGGTTACCTTTAGGTTGAATACATGAGCGAATTAGAAAAGCTAAGTCTGAAAAAAATATATATAAAAGTGTAGAGTTAATATAATTAAAATCTCTCAGTGAAGAACTGATTTTTATTACATTTATTACAAGTAATTATTCGTTTTTAAGTTAATTTATATATTCGGTCATACATGGGATTATTTTTAAAATATATAAATTTATAAAGATAGAATATAGAAAAGTTTGAGATGATTCAATATTATTTATAAATGCTCTATTGTTTTATTTTATTTACTTCAAACATTTAAGTACTTGATATTTAAATTATTTCTTCAACAGTCGGGAACAATTTGCCAGTTAATACTCGTACATCAGATCTGGTGAGAACTGGAAATGCCTGATGTTTTTTACATGCACAGTACAAAAACTAATAAGTAAGGAACCAAAAAAAAAAGAATATACAGACTGTTAGAGTCCGGCTCAGCCAATCAGATTCGATTAATTATAATTAAATCACCTGATTGATGCCTTCTACATATTTTGATCAGTTTTATATAAGATCTCGAGATGTTTGTATCTAATAACGGTCGTGTGGTCCGGTGTTTGGTTAATGTTTTAAGTAGTGTTATAGTGTTTTGTGATTTAGTTGTGTTACAGTGTACTTTATTATGTTATAAAGTTTAATTTAAAATGTCCACTAGTTCATTGTTCATTGTGTCAACTAGAATATCTTGAAACAGGTGACAGGACCTATTACGTCAGAAGCGGATGTAAGTTTTTAACTTTTTTTGTTTTATTGCTTTAAACATTAGTTTAAATTAGTGACGTGTCAACAGATTTTTTTTTTTTTTTAATCTCGATTCCGATACCTCGGTTTACAATAAAAATTAATGACAACTGCAAAAAATAATTCAGATGAGAACAAAAAAAAAAAATTAAACCAAATTTAGTTTAAAAGTTTAGTTATTCAATAAAAATTGTAAATAGCTAATGGCAGTTTCTAGTACGTTCCACAATCGTTTCTCAGACAAAAACGTCAATATCAAAGTTGCAGAGGATAAAATTTACTTTAATTTCATATATACGTTTTTGGCATTTGAAGGAACTGCTTGACAAGAAGTGAGATAAACATTTTTTTTTTTAAATTATCGATTTTTAATAACGCATATCTCAAAAATCGTTGAAAATTAGAAAAATGTGTATATAAACAATTTTATAGGAAATTTAATTAGCTTTAATTTTGATCCGTAGCATATTTTCTTAGAGTCCACCGTCTTTGAGATACATATGATCGTAAACCCCAAAAATGGGACGTTCTCCCCTCCCCCCACCTTTAGCTGACCCCCAGTGGTGACATACTTTTAGTATGTTTACCTTCTAACTACTCCTATCGAAGCTGTGAAGTCAAAAATAATGGCATGTTTCATGGACTCTACGTCCCTCATTTCGGCACTCATTGATTGGACTAATTCATGATGCACTTTAATCATTCCTCAAGAACCATCAAGAGTCCATCATATATCACACAATCATATTCAAATTAGGTAAGGTGAGGAAAGAAACCATGAGTTGACTAGAAGATAGGGGAAAGAAGTGAAGGGAGCGGTGAATAATTTTAGGATACCAATTGACCTCAGGAGATTTGAGCGGAATGGGATTTCCAGGAAAGGGTTTGATTATAATTGTATTATTGAATACATATAATTATTGGATTATATGTTATCACAACATTATTCTTTATATGAACCTAATACAAACGATTCCACGAAAAATTATATGGATATCCTAATACACTTATAAACGACATGAACACAATACATGTTCCAGACAACACACAGAGAAGACTAAAAAGGAGCTGGATGAGAGAGCTCCTAGACTAAACTAAAAAATAAAAATAAAGACTGCTGGGTTCTGCTCCCCCTCATGCCTCTCAAGCCATTTACTTTCTTACATCACATTCACTGGTTGTTTAATTGTAATTGACAGGTGTGAATAAATATATAAAGTAAAAAAAAAGAAAAAGAAAAAAAAAAGATCTTTATATGTTATGCTAAAATACTTATAGTTTTTTTTTTTTTTTTAATTTATAAGACCGTTTTGATATTATAAATACATAATAGAGTCTTTAAAGGTCATTTAATTAGTGTAGAAAACATAAACATGGTAAGTAAGGAAGAACCTCTTTGGAAGATCCATAACTACGACTGAAGACATCGGAGGAGTGACAAAGGGCGTCATTAATGGAAAGAATGGAGTTGAGGAAGAAAAGGAAAAAGGATGTAAAAAATGATAATAAAGATAATTATCCTTGGGTAGGGGAGAGGGGAGAGGGGAGAGGGGATGTTCTCCATGTTATCAGCTAATTATTTATTGTCAATATTCTGTTATAATGGATGGAAGTAGGGTTGGTGGGGTAGAATGGTAAAATGATGGGGGGTATTATTACCATTACAGTAATACAGTATTACTATAATGGTCATATTACCATTGTTATAGCCTATGATAACTATTTAAAAAATTATTTATTTTTATTTGATAACAAAACCTATTTACATAAATTATATTAAATATACGAATTATATTTTAATTACTACTTAAGACATAAAGACATTTATGAACTTAATGTCTCGTTATTGGATTTGAAAAGTAACATTATAGTCATTTGGGGGAAATGGGGGGAAGTTTTGAAATGGTTAGGGGGAAATTTTACTACTACCCGGGGGAGGGGAAAACTGTTATGTTGGATCGGCAGGACTGTTATGTTATGTATTCCTTAAGTACTTTGTACTTTTATAATGAGCATTATATGATACGATATAGCAGCTTTTACTATATTGCAATCAATTACCTTGTATTTTATAGCTACATGGCACTTTATTTCATTATATTTTACCTTTGGTGAGGCCATGTACATTTTATTTAAATGACGAAAAAAGGCTTTACCAATAATGAGAACTTGGTTTTAAAAAATATTCTGCGACATGATTTAGAACATTTAGTAGTCGGTTTATATTTAGTCCAGCTGACCAATTAAATTCTTTGGTAATCTCAACATATTTCTCACGAAAGTAATAATTTTGTTTTCGTGTTTCCTATTCTCCTAGATCAGTTCTGTAAAAAATTACAAAGGATATTGAATTATTTTAGCTATGTTTAAAGTAATATTTAGCAAAGTTTAGAACAACAAACGGTGACATTTTTTTTTATTTGAAACTATATCCTGACAATTATTTGTAGGTTCACTTACACACAACAAATGTTCGGACCCGCAACACATGTTTAGTATCGAAGCGCCTTAGGATACTCCAACAGTTTGAGATATCTGGCTTTGATCCATGTTCAATTATTTGCCATCTAGATCCAGAAAGTATTTTGTGAACAGCTCATTCTACAGCCTACAGCGGGTAGAGTATTGTCCATCCAGCAGCGGTCTCTGGTGTCGCCCAGCCTAACTACTTATGGTATCTTAACCACTTCTTTTTGGTTGTGTCCCTTGAACATTCCTGGATTTTTTTTTTTACTGCTGTTATTATTATTCAAATTTCTAATAAAATGAGAAAAGCAAAAATAAATTGAGAAACATATAATGAATGATTTAAGATTCTTAAATTGAGAATACAAAAAAAAAAAAATCATGAAGAGATTTTGGGAAAATAGAAGAAAGAAAAATGGGAACAAAACATCATGGACAAGTTTCAACGCTCTCTTAACTGGGATTTAACGAAAAATAATAATAATTTAAAAAATTATATTTTTTTTTGGAAAAGCCCTGTCGTCTGTTAAAAAAAAAGACATCCATGTTTTTTTTTTTGCTGAAAGATTTTACTTTTTGTATATATTTAAGTGAAAAATGTAGGCATAAAAATATCATTACTTCTTGGTAATAAAATCTTAAAATATGTTTTGTTTTTAAACCGAATTGGCATTATTTAATTTTTTTCATTGAAAAAGTGATTGAACACGCCTAAAAACGTTTATAAACATAAAATAAAATGAATCTCATTATTTCGCAAAGGTTTAGAACGTGCATTGAATCTCTGTACCTTGCCGTCTGTTTATTCCATTTCGATGTTCCATGGCTGGTTGGAAAAATAAGATTATTGTGTTATCTTTAAAGTTCTGTATAAAAAATGGGCCAAAAGATAAAAACTAAATTTTAGTAGTAAAATATTTAGTAGGACCCCAGTTAAAGAAAATCGCATATTTGATAACCCATTACAATCAACATTTGGTTAGAGTAAAGGAATTATAGATAACTGGAGGGGGCTTACCTCTCGACCACTGAGGCAGTAACTGACTAGAGGCAGCCATTTTGATTTTCACTATATAGTCAGCATCTTTGCCGTTTTTCAGTTCAAATTTTGGTTTCTTAGGCTTTATTCTCGGATTATATTATATTTAATGCGTTATTTTTCCATTTAATAATAGGGAAATAGCCAAGCCCAATACAAGTCGCCAGTTGTGGCAAAGTGGGTGTGACCGGTTGGTGTTTTGGCCTCACCCCTCACTGAAGAAAATACCAGAAGGGTTTCTCCATATGTCTTATAAATCCATGGGTTAGATTAGAATTAAGTGATGAGGTTATGGAAATGTGGGTTATTGTTTGAATTATGGAACATTTCTTTTGAGTGATCCCTCAACTAATATATTATATATGTCAATATTTGTTTGCAATTGTTGATGTTAAAAAACAAAAACAAAAAAAACTATAGCCTTGAATAACGTTATAATTTTTGTTATTTTCATGTTAGCACTGCGTTGTGTTGATCGGATCATTTTCGTTTTAAACCACATTATTTTGTTAAGAATAAAATACGAGGCTGTGGATTCTAAAAATTCCCTATATAAATCTAATTAATGATTAAATAACTAAACTCAATAAAATATATTTTTTTAACCAGTGTAAACCAAAACAAAAAGAAGGTGATAGGAAGATTACAACCTCCTATACTGCCTGTTGATATACTATTGCTAGTGCAGCATTGCATAACGGATAGAAGAGTCCTGAATGAATGAGCTAACTAGGATATAAATTAGTGAACCTGGATAGAGGAAGTGTGATTTGGGGGGAGGGGGGGGGTTGGTATCAAGGTCGGGTGCACAATGACCTTCCGGTCCGGAAGAGGAAGTGGTGTAATTCAGCGTGTATCCCCAGGCTATAGTGTATCCCAGTCTTTTACAATATCTCACTCCCTTCCTCACAGAGCCGGAGCCACTATATTCTATATTCGTTACAATATTATCGCCAAGATATTATCACTTTTATAGGACACTATCACTATCTTCATATCTCTATAATTAATATCATTGTTTACCACAACAATGAATTCCATCCGTTAATTATTTAAAAAACTTGAAATATGTAAATGTAGCAAAAATGTGTATGAAAAATGTTGAACCTTACTCCTCCCCACATGTAGAATTATCGAGCTTAGAAGTTAAATAAAGCTCTCTATAAGATCATTAGTATAGCTAGATAACTATTGGCCCAGTAGTTCTATAAGATCATTAATATAGCTAGATAACTATTGGCCCAGTAGTTCTATAATAGATCCATAGCCACTAATATCTTAATATCCTAATAGCCTAATATCCTAGCCCGACTCTAGCGAAATGATTAGCGCCGCAGTACACAGTAAGATGTCGATCTGGTACCTCTACTTCCAGCCACAAATTCGTCGATACCCGTTTCCCTTATAGCTAACCTACCCGTAGGAATTCGCTGCTTCTTGTTGACTACACCTCTCTTCCTGTATCTGCCTCCTTGTGCCAAAACGAGCTTCGTTTCTTCTGACATGGATAGAGACATACCTTTTAGCTGGGGTATTATGTACTTTTTTATGAAACGTTTTCTTCACACTTAAAAATGTAACATTTCAACACCTTTACTTATCACAAGCAGCAGATTGATACTTATCAGTTTACTTAGTAACAGACTTAGTTTACTACGACTACTTGCTACTTAGTTTATTAAGTAGCAGACTGATACTTATCAGTTTGCTTATCAGAAGCAGTAGATTATAGATAGGCATATCCATCATCTATAGTTTTTGTCAGTCAGTGAGGGGAGGGGGGGGGGCAGGCGAAATTGAGTTTTTTTGTCGGGGCCAAATATGGTTCTTTGAATTCGCCTTACTGTGTAATCGGTGATTGGTTCAGCAATATGAGTAGTGCAGAGAAATTAGCATTGAACCCTGAACTCCAAAAATAAAAAGGTCTGACGGCTGGATATTGTTCACCGCCCCTAGCTCTAAATGTGGTAAAAAGTCATCCTCGAAATAGCGTCGGGTTTGGGCTGGGGAGGGAGGAAAAGTGTGGAAAATTGTATGTTTTTAGCCGTTTGGTCAAATAACTCGGAAACTGCGTTACTTTTAGCGCATTTTAGGCTCTATACATTATTAAAGCAAATGAAATTTGCAACAAATTTGTATCTATATATGGTTTTGTTCAGATCTATAGTTTTAGAGCGGTTTGCCACCAAAGATTGGCTTATTTGCGGTAAGTCGCATTTATCTGCGAAAAAACGTTGTCGGTACTCTTTTAGCTATAACTCCGAAACTATTTGTCCGATTAAAATTTTTTTTTTTGTCTGAAAGCTGGTTAAATTTACTATCAGAAAACATATATGAAATTCCGACCATGTTTCATAAAAGACCCAAGCCAGCACAAATACTGTTGATGTGAAATCCTCATTTTTTCGGCACATTTTTCACTATAACTCCAAAAATATTTGGCCGATCCCAAATTTCTTTTTTTTTCATTTAAAAGCTGGTAAAATTTACTATTAGACCCTATATATTAAATTTTAATTATATCTCTTGGAATACTGATGCTTTTGAGACAAACAAAAAAATTAATAATCGGAAATTGTTTCGGAGTTATAGCCAAAAAAGTTCTAATTAACTAATTTACATTTCAGAATTAAAAAGATCAAATTACTTAAACTAATAATTAAATTAGGTAATTGTTCGGATCGGCGACACCACCAAACTAGGTTGACCCGCGCTACACCGACCAGTTCGATCCTTACGCTTCACTTCGAGTTTACATTTATCGATAGCTCTTTCCTATAACCTCACATGTAAACAATCACTTCTACAGTTACAACTTGGGTTGTGTTGTTTAGTGTGTTATATTGATATTAAGACTTCTTAAATGTAAATAAGTGAAACAGAAGTTCACAAAATGAGTTTCATAAAGGATTAAGTGTTTTAATCAATTCATGTTTTTCTTATTTCATCTAATCTTATGTGTAAAAGTGTTTTAAAAACTTAAAAAGATTGATTTGTACATTGATTTGGTGTTTTACATATTTATATTTGTTCTATCAATTTAAGTGATAAAATTTAAAACTTTTAAAAGTATTACAAAACTTAACAAGATTTATTTGTACATGGATTTGGTGTTTTATATATTTTTATTAGTTGTTTCAATTTCAGTGATAAAATTACAGAATACATATTTTGTGAATGGATTCTTTGTCATCCATATTACGTTTCGTCCTAAAGTGAGACAGATTGTATAATTAATTCAATAAAACATACCAGTTTATAAATAAATGTGAGAAAGTATATCACAGGTTTCATGTTTTCTCATTTCCACTTCCCTTGAGAAAATATAGCAGAAATTAACATCATCACTTACAGCTAGGATTCTGTCTTATATTATATAATGGCTTATAACATGGAGAATTGACAATGTGAAAATAATCACAGATTAAGAGGTAAATGACACATTACTATATAATTGTAGAACTATTGGTATAATGTTATAGATTAATGTGTTTTAAAAAAAAATTAGAAGCCTGATGATGGAACATTGTCTCCGAACCATGTAGCTACAAATGTTAAATAAATAGGAGTTATGCCAAATAAATACTTCTGGATTTAAAGGATTCTGTCTTTTTTATATTTATAATTTGTTATTTTCACTTCTCTGACAGAAAGTTCATCAGGAATTAACTTTACTGGTGGTTCAGTAGTATATTAATTGTTTATTAAATTAATATTAATTCAAAATCGATTTAGTGTCTTATATTTCGATATTTTCTTATTTCCACTTCATTATTTCCTTATTTCTCATTTTAATATTAGAAGGTAAACAGAAGTTAATATTACTTTGAACAGGGATTTAGAGCTTCTCAGTAAATGTAGGAGAATAACCTTTCCCCTCTAAAAGCAGCGACTAGAACATCGAAATAAATCGGAACAAGGTTAGAATCGATAAAAGGTATTCTGGGCGGGTGTAGGGGTTGGTGTCGCCGATCCGAACAATTACCTTAAATTAAATTAACAATCAATCATCATTCGAAATAAACAATATCAAGAGAAAACAACGGTTTCAAATGAAACCTTTTTCATTGAAAGCAAAATATAGCTCCTAAATGGGAAGCCCTAGCCCTAGCAACGAATGTTATTGAACAAAAATATTCTTCATTAAACTTCTAATAAGGAAAATGTCGGGAAATTTTCGATCCGAGCAACACCAAAAGAAAAAATGGTACATTTTTGAATTTGAAAAAAAAGTTACAACAAAAAAGTATCGACCCATATCGAGCCATATAGACTAAAACAGATATCTTTATGACGAAAATAATTGCCTTTCCTAATCCAGTCTCACCTTTACCTTTAAACCTTTATATATTATACTACAGCTGCGAACAAATAAAAAAAAAAATTGACTTGGCTGGTTTTGGAATTCTTCGCTTCGTATATTGTTGTATGTCTTAATGAATTACGTTGCGGTGGAAAATGGAAAGTGAAGCTATTGTAATAACGGGAAGGATATCGGAATCACATGTGGATCACAGCATTGAGTCGTGCGGGTCGTTCTATTTGGTCCAATTGAGGTGATGGCGCTTGTTGTGTACAGTTCTCTAAAATAATGTTCTTCGTTTTCCTGATAGTAACATAAATGAATGTCAATTCGTCATTTATCGATTTCTTTTTACTGGAATTTTAAAGGAATTGATTTGCGTAGTAAGGTTTTTAATGATGTTTGATTCTAGATAACAACTTTATACAAGAAGCTATAGAATTTTTCATCGAAATTGGTTTTATTAAGCCGAGCCCCGAAGGTAAGGGTGTTAGGTTGGGTGCCCCGACCGGTGAGGAAATTGTGAAGGGCGGGGAGAAAGAACCAATTTGGAAATAAATAACTCCTAACTCCTAGTTTGTATCTTCTCTTCTCTTCCCACTTTTATTTTTCATTTCCTTTCAAAGGCACTCCTCTCGCTCCCGAAGGGAAATCGGATTCGTTGCGACTGGTGAGTGATGATGATGATGATGTTAGCTCTTCGGGGAATTTTTCACTAATCCAGGTCGGGTTTAACAACTTGCCGCTTCTCTTCCCCTTTTCGAATAACCTTTGGGAAATTATGTTTTAGAGGATGGAACGATATTGTTATCGAAGATTTGAATAAGTTATGAAAGTACGCTATTATTTATTGTTTTAAATAAAGAATATAGAACAAATCTGTACCTCGGAGGTACAGGACACCAAGTCACATTTCCGTAACTTGCCGTAACAGGAGAGCAGTTTAAAGGAAAAATATTTCATTTCCTGAACTGTTTATTATACTTATGTCTACGAAATAAATCTTGACTTTCCCATCCAGACTAGAATAGGTTGGTAACCCGCCCTTCCTGCCCTGATTGGAGTACATAAGGACGTTATGCCCTCCCCCCTAAGAGAAAAATAAATTAAAAGAAAACATTTTTATCTAACTTCCCTTACAATTAATTTGCCTAGGACATATAATTCTATAGCTGTGTATAAAGGGAACAAAGGTGAATAAGAATAATGTAATAATGTATTTTGGGTCAAAAAACGACATAGTGTTCTCTACCTCCGAGCTACAGAACTAATAATAGTGTAACGAGATCAGTGAGGAGAAGAGCCGTGGCTAGGCTTTTAGGTTCTCGTTGCCAAGGAACATGTGTTTAATAAACTGGCAAGGAAGGTTCCAATAAACATTATGTAAGATTTGGAGGAAAATCTGTAAAAGAATAAGAAATTGTACCAAAAACAACAGATCTAGGAAGAACAATCCATTAAGGAAAAAGAATTTGTAAGACCACAAAGATTTCATAACAAGAAATAAAACTGACTAACATTGGAAATGTCTCTATTACTAATATCTTTATATTTAAGGACCCCTAACCACATGACTATACCAAGGTTCACGTCCCAATGCTAATAAATCATACTAACTAATTCAAACTCTACTTTTTGCCGGTTTATTAAATAGCTTCCTCCGTCGCAGCTTCGCACGTCCTCATAAGTGAAGAACCTAGTTAATGTTAACTGATGGAGATTTTTTTTTAATCAATAAAATCCTTGTATTGAAGTAGTATGCATTTAAACATTACTTTTTCAATAATATTTTTACGTATATTAGTAATTTTTACCTCATTGAAACTGCACTGATTTAGGTGGTTGAAGATTACGTAAAAGCGTAATTAGACAACCAATTTAATTTTAATCTACGAGTTGGTATTGCAGATGAACAGAGGCCTTTAAGGAACTCCTGGGGATAATAGACTGCATTACCAGTGCTTACAACGAAAGGCCCATCAATCATAATTTCACACACGATATCAAATAACAAAGGATCGATATTTTGATTTTGCAAGTCGGCAGAAATCATTTATCGATTTCATCTGGTTGGATTTTAATTTCTAATCATAAAAAGTATATGGCAGTGTAGGTATTTTTGGCATTCAACACTGTATAATTGAATTATTATTATATTAAATTTTATTATTTCTAAACCTTCAAAGAAATACGAAGATGATTTAGTTAAAATTTGCTGGAAAGGGGTTCAGTGGTTTTAACATTGTAAATACTGTTGCAGAATGGCGCAAGCAACATATCGTTCCAGTTTTAAACTTGACTAGGATCCACACGTCACTCCGCATATTTATAGCTTTTTTGATAACAATTTAATTGGTTTAAGAAAATTTTATTATCAATTTTAGCTCTATATAACACCTTGACTTTGTAACCTCTTTGGATTGGCGATCGCCACCTATCGGTCAATTTTCAAACTTCAATGCGTACCACATATTTATCGCTTTTTCAACTACAATTTAATTAATTTCTTTAAATTTTATTATTGCTAAACAACCCTAGAACTATAAAGATGATGTATTTAAAATTTGGTAGAGATTGGTTGAGTAGTTATCGCGGTCAGTGATGACAAACGAAAAATGGCTTGTGCTTTTATATAATAGTATAGATATATCGATATAAGAGATACGTTGCTTAGTAACGAGGAGCTAAAAGATCTAGAAGAGCCTACGTCGCCTAGCAACGACTCTTCTCCTCAATGCCTTACAATATTACAATATGATATCAAGTACTATTACGAGTATATTATATTAAAGTAGGATATTATATTGAACCTATTCCAGAGAATTATTATATGTTTCCTGTTTTTTGATAAAGTTTTGTTTTATCCCTTCTTAAATATTATGAATAGAATTATAGGAATAGACCTCACCTTTCTATTCCAATCCGTTGCAGATATACGATAAATCAAACACTTTTTTGAGGAAACCACGTTTTTTCCATAAAAGCTGTAATATCTCCTTTTTGTTTAAATATTTTTCAAAGTCAAAGACCACATTTTCGGATTTAGCATTAAATTTTCTATAATAGCTGAGTACCTGTAACCTTGAATTTTACAAACTTGGTATCTAAAGAACAGCTTGATCTTCACCTTGTTTGGGGATGTCACAATGTCTTATATTACTTCAACGCTCATCGTTTTTCGAAAAAACAATCCACCAAACGTCAAATCTCACAAAAACTTGAAAATTTAATCAGCTTTCGAACGATATGTTAAACGTAATAATTTTGTTTCAATTTCATGGAGAAATTTACTTTTGAAACCGAAAAAACATGGTGTTCTCATTTGGCATACAAATCAGTTACTTGTGTAAATAAAACATTATGACAATCCCTTAATGAAAATGTGAATTTTAAACATAATAAACTCTTCATTGGAATACAAAGCAAAGAAAAAAAATTATTGTTTAATAGAAAATAAAGGAAAACTGTCTATAAAGCGAAACCAGATCAGAGGATCTTATGTTATTACATTTATCTATTTATTATTATTATTTAGGATTTATTTTATTAGATTTTCAATGTAATGTTTAAAATCCAATGATAACGAACATAGACCTCAATTTTGCCGTTAGCTTCTGAATGCAGATTGTGTTGAAGAATACCACTTTTTGAGGTGAATTTTATGGCAGATGAGTCTGTTTTTACAGGAGAAGGCATTTCTACCGTTTGTTTTTTTTTTACACTGAGATACTGACCCTGTGTAAGATTTTTATTGATAAATAAATAAAACTTGAATTATTAGTTAGAATTATCTAAATTCTTTACTTCTTCTTTATGGCCGTGGGCGAAGCCGCCATGGGTTATGGTAGTATTAATGTAAAATACTAAAAATTGTTTGAGTAGGAGAGAGGCAACAATAATCCTCTCATTTGTGGAAGACTAATATTGTTCTCCGAGTGGTTCCAGTGGTTCCAGTGCCCTGGAGTGCCGACTGTTGGGGCAGGGAGGGAGTGGAGGAGGCCAATAATAATAAAGAAGACATCCCTCCACTCCACTCCAGGGCTGCTTCCAGATTGCTTTGACAATATCTCAGCTTCACCTCTAGCCTGCTATTACCCTTTGTATTGTCTCGACTGTCTCTTCTTTATTTTTTAATTTTCTTACATTGATATTGTGGTTCAAGGATCATAGTATTAGTCGGATCAACAACCTCGTTCTGTTTCTCAAACACATTTTTTTTTCATATAAAGAATAAATTTTATTCAATAATATACTCGATATTTTTGTTGTTGACCTTTTGCATTTTTCCAACTATTTAATTATTCCATTATCTCGGGCTTACAGGGTTAACTTACTTAGAATCGTTTCCACATCTCTCCCATCAGCGAAGGATTTCCTTTGAGGAAGTTTTGGAGGTATGAGAATGAGTGGTATTCGGACGGTATAATGTCCGGAGGGTATAATGTCCGGACGGTATAATGTCCGGACGGTATAATGTCCGGACGGTATAATGTCCGGACGGTATAATGTCCGGACATTACAACATCCCAGTCGAGTTCCACTAATTTTTGATTTTCTGTAATAATAATTGAGTGGCATTAAATATTTCAGTGGGTTTCTAGTTTTAGATATCTAGCCGCACAGTTTAATGAAGCATTAGAGGAGGCGTAGGCTGGTTATTCGATCAACCAAGCTAAAGCAGCATAACACCTCGCTGGAACTGCTTTTGAGGCATGGCTTCTTAAAAAATCAGCCAGCAACATGAACGTCTTCGAGCGTAAAATATATATGGTTTGGGAAGTGTAAAAAGAAAGAAAGGGAAGAAAAGTATAAAGAAATATATATTGCATGATTATTCTAGTTGTTATCTGGCTAAATAGTTATATAGTTATTGCTACTTTATCTTATGTACATATCTTATGTTTTATATTCATTTTGTATAGTTATATAGTGTAAAGTTGTTTTTTATATTGTTATCAATAAGATTATATCTTGTATTTTTAGTATTTTAATTTTTTTAACTGTAATTTTATAATTCGCGCGGAATTGATCGTTTTAAGATTTTGATTTTTATATTTTAAAAACTAGACTAAAGCGACAAGAAACCGCTCGTCGTTGCAGACTACTTCAACATTTACTAGACAAACGATCAAACCTTCCAATTCATTACAAAAGACTTATTTACATGACTGTTATTAGACCTATTTGGACGTACGGAGTTGAGGTTTGGGGCTCTACTAAACCATCCAATTCATCTCGTATCCAAACCTTACAATCCAAAATCCTTCGAAAAATCCTAAAAGCCCCTTACTTTGTCACCAATAAACTTATCCATAAAGACCTTAATGTTCCATATCTTGCTGAGTTAGTCCAAATCAGATACCTATCCTTCCATACTAAGCTCCATAACCACTCAAATCCATTAGTTTCTTAACTTGCTTCCCACTCCATTCCCGATAATCCTCCGAGGCGTCTGAAAAGAAGATGGCCTAGAAATCTTCTGGTGTAGAATTTTATTGAAGAGCTACTGATGAGTTGTTCTTTTCAAGTTTTTACATGTCATTTTAATCGTTATCAGCTCATTTACTTGATTTACATATTTGTATAGTTGTAAATTTCAATAAATTGATATATATATATCTTAATATATATAAATTACGTGTCGCTGTCTTGGGGCAGGCTGACACCTAAACTACTAAACCGATTTTAATCAAATTTTCACACCGTGTGCAGTTTGATCCAACAAAAAAGATAGGATACCTTATATCTTAATTTATAGTCGCAATATTGTTTGTATATTATCTGTAAGTCACAATTATCTGTTAGCTCTATACGATTCTAACATATGGCGGTATAAGGTTATACTATTATATAAAAGGACAAGCAATTTTTCTTTTGTATTCACTAAACGCCAAAAACTACTGAACCAATCTCTACCAAATTTTGACTACATCATCTTTATAGGATGGTTTAGCAATAGTAAAATCTAATGATTTTCAACTAATTCTTTATTGAAAAATGAATAATAAGTGGATAACAGTGAACTTCAAAAATGGCGGCAATTGCCATCTACATGAAAGGTTAAAAGGTACAGCGTGTTACATAGAGGTGAACATTGATAATAAAATTTACTTATTTTCAATTAAATTGTTATAAAAACAGCTATATGGAGTGAAATATAACAAATTTTAACTACATCATGTTCATAGTTCTAGATTTAGCTACAATAAAAATTTAAATGTACAATGTTGAGTGTTAGAAACGGGTTTTGCCACACTATCACATACTTTTATGGTTAGATATTTAAATCCGACCAGATCAAATCAATAAAATTATTTCTGTCGAATGAAAATTATTAAAAATCAAAATGCCGATCCTCAGCTGTTTAATATTGTGTGTAAAAATATGAATTTTGAACCTTTAGTTGTAAGCACTGATAATGCAGTTTCTTAATAGTCTCTGTCCATCTGGATTACCAACTCATATATTAAAATTGAAAATTTTATAAAATTTTACATAAATATGCTTTATGTCATCTTCAAACACCTAATAAATCTAAATTTAACCAAGTTAATAATGGCTGCTATGCGTGAAAATATTATCAAAAATATAATTTTCAATTGTTCACTTTAATACAAGATTTTTATCGATAAATATTAAAAAAAAATTAATTATTAGTTAAAATTATCTAAGATCTTCACTTATGAGAGCGGGCGAAGCCTCGACGGGGGATGATGAAGTTATATATAAAAGGACAAGCCATTTTCGTTCGTGATCACTAACCGCGAAAACTATAGAACTATTCAGTACCAAATATAATCTTCATCTTCATAGTTCAAGGAAGGTTTAGCATAATAAAATTTATATATTTTCTATTAAATTACTGTTTATAAAGCGATAAATATGTGGTGTGTAGTAAAGCGAGCGCCATTCAAGAGAGGTTACAATGATCCGGTGTTAAATATAGTTAGAAATTGATAATAAAAGTACTAAATTAAATTAATTTGTTATCAAAAAAGCTATAAATATGTGGTGTGACGTGTGGATTCCAGTGAAATTTAAAAATCGAATATGTGGCAAGCGACAATAGCGTTTTAGTAAAACTAATGAACCTATCTGAACCAAATTTTAACTACATCATCTTCATAGTTCTTGAAAGATTTACAATTAGAAAATTTACTATAATAATAATTTATACTATTCTATAAAAGAACAAGACATTTTTCGTTTTTGATCACTAACCGCGAATATTACTGAACCAATCTGTACTAAATATTAACTACATCATCTTCATAGTTCTAAGAAGGTTTAGCAATATTAAAATCTACTGATTTTTAATTTATATTTTATTAAAAAAAGATAATATGTGGACAACAGTGAAGTTTGAAAATTGACCGATAGGTGGCGAGTGCCATTCTACACGAGAGTTTACAAAACAGCTTGAAGTTGATGATAAAATTAACTTATTAAACTATCAAGAAAATTATTAAAAAATATTTAAATATGGTGTGCGATATGTGGATCTCAGTGAAGCTTGAAAATCGACCGATTGTGTATAGCGCCATTCCACAATAGAGTTTACAATGGTAAACTAAACCTATCTGTACCGACATCTGAATAAATAATTTTTATAGTTCTAGGAAGGGTTTTGCAATGGTAAAATTCACAATAACTAACATTTAAATGTACAATGTTGAGAGGCAGGACTGAGGTTTGCCACACTGTCATATACTTTTATAGTTCGAAATCAACATCCAACCAGGTGAAATTAATAAAGTTATTCCTGACGAATACAAATTATTACTAAATCAAAACGTCGATCCTTTGCTTTTTTATATTGTGTGTAAAAATATGATCCACGGGTCTTTTGTCGTAAGCACTGATAATGCAGTTTATTTTCCGCAAGAGTTTCTTAATAGTCTTTATCCATCTTGATTACCAATTCATACATTAAAATAAAAAATTTTATGTCTAATGGTGCTTTTACGTAATTTTCAACCACCTACGCAGTGCAATTATAACTATATTAATAATTACTGCTATGCGTGAAAAAATCATTGAAGAAATAATGCTCAACCACATGCTAAAATACAAGAATCTTATCGATAAACAAATAAACTTTAATTTTTAGTTGAAATTATCTTTACTTATGAGGGCGGGCGAAGCCGCGACGGGGATGCTAGTATATATATATATATATATATATATATATATATATATATATATAAAAAAAAATGACTATTATTAAGGTTTTTTTTTTTGTGCTATATTTATTTTGTTATTGAATATTGTCAAATGTCAAATTTTGATTGATTAGTATGCTGTGTACTTAACAACCCATTTAAAATGGACAGCATCCCTTAATAAAGTATTTCTCTCTGCGCATTCTAGGATTTGCTAAAGAATATGGGGCGTATTGCCTTAGAAAGAATAGACAATTATAAGCTCTTTATGGCGAGGTGAAGTTGCCTGACCATATATAGCCTTACAGTCATCGCAATTTAATTCGTATTATTCGTTTTCTTGGAAAGGGAATTAGGATGGCAATTTATTTTATTAAATTGGGGTTAGTAACCTGATATTTGAAATCAGTTGCTAAATTTGTTGGATTAAGGGCCGTCATATGATATCAAATTACCTTTTTTTTCCGGGATTGACCTATCCTCTGGGGGTTATTTAATTTCATCCCTTACATTTCTATATGAATATAACATACATATCGAATCAAGTTTTGTATTTTTGTATGTTTCTAGTACTGAAGATGAATGTAGAACCTTTAAAATTAGTTTATTTAATTAACTAAATATGATAGAAGTGGCAAATCATTTATTGATTCCATATTATTTATTTATACTATCATAATTATTTGTAGTAATTCCTTGGAGCTTGATCTCATGTTACATAAGCATTATTGTTTGACTTTTAACAAAGCTCTCCATCTTACTGTTATCCCTGTTTTTTTTCTTATAATACCACCTAACATTCGCCAAAAATAAAAATGTGTTTTCTATAGTATCTTATAGGTAGCGTAAAAAACACAGACTCACATTGTTTTTTTTTAGATATATTATATCATGAGAATGGCAACAAATTTTATAATAATCCAGAATATTAATTTAATAAGTATTTTTCATTTTTATTGAATTGTAATTGAATAAAATAATTGTTCGAAACAAGTCTTTCATGTTATGAAGAATTGAATATGTTCTGTTAGACTGTAATATGTTGAGAAACTAAGTTATATGTTGGTAACCCTGTTTGTAGATAAAGTTAGTTAAATGTTGTGAGGGCTGTTTTATGTAAGCGGGTCACGGAGCCATTATCTTTTCCTAGGCCGCGGAGGATTATCTACAGCTGATTGGGAACTCAGCTTCAGTTTGAGATTGAGATTGCCAGCTGAAGTAAATGCTTTCTGTCCGCGTTTAGTTTACTCAGCAGCGGCAGGCTTTGTGGTTTTGTTCAAGGTGTTCAGCTTAACAATAAGTGAATAATATCTACGGGAATATTATTCTTTGGAGTTATAGAAAAAGTTTGAGAATTCATGAATTGTTTACCACTTATATTGGAAATTTTTATTTGAAAACTAGTTTCGAATCTTAAACATTCAAACTCAGTTGTGAAAACATACTAAAAGTTTCAAAACTTTAAACAACTTATACATAGATTATATATATTAAAATTTTTAAAAATATAAGACATAAAATCAAACGCCTAAGGAGGCAAAATGAAAAGATATAGAGGAGGCATGGAAATATTTGTTTCCAATGGAAACAGAAAATACCAACCATCAATAGGAAAAACTGAAAGGTTTTAACCAGCCTAGTTGAGCTTTAAATTGAGACCTTTACACTTGATGTATTTACATTGAGCCTGCTCTAGGTTCAGAAGCCTTTTTCACTTCGCCTCACTAGCTGAGCATCAAAATGTTCGTTTTTTTTGTCCTTCCTTTTTTAAAATTTAATATTACCGTCAAAGCTCCCAATTAATTACAAAAGACTCATTTACTTGACTGTGATTAGACCAATATGGACGTATGGAGTTGAGCTTTGGGGCTCTACTAAACCATCCAATCCATCCCGTATCCAATCCTTACAATCCAAAATCCTTCGAAAAATCCTCAATGCTCCTTACTTTCTCAACAATAAACTTATCCATAAAGATCTTAATGTTCCATATGTTGCTGATTTAGCCCAAACCAGATACCAATCCTTTCATAGTAAGCTCCATAACAACTCAAATCTCCTAGTTTCTCAACTTGCTTCCCACTCAATGCCCGATAATCCTCCGAGGCGTCTGAAAAGAAGATGGCCCAGAGATCTTCTTGTGTAGATTCTTTTATTTTTTACTGAAGTGCTACTGATGAGTAGTTCTCAAGTTTTGACATTTTATTGTAAACGTTTTTTTTTTTTTAACACATTTACTTGATGTATACTTGTAAATTTCAATAAATTGATTTAAAAAAATATATATATTACAGTAAAACATTGTTACAACGCTCTTCTAGGGAGTGGGGAAAAGAGAGCTATACCCGGGAAAGTGTTATAAGCGGGAAAAATAATAAATAAAACGGCAAAAAATTGAAAAATGTTTATTTAAAAATTAAGAAATGTAGTGCATACACTTTATCTAGCCATCTGTGATCTGTGATCTAGGAGTTCCACTCAAACTTGTTCCTCTTATTAAGATGACAATGGATAATTCGAGTGCAATCTCATCTTTCTCCTCAATTCGTTTCCACGCGAGGAGTTAGACAAGTTGATGAACTTGCCTGCCTATTGTTTAACCTGGCTCTGGAAAAGGTGAGACGTGAAGCGGAAATTCAAACTAGCGACACCATCTTTAACAAGTCAACACAGGTACTCGGCTTTGCTGATGACCTGGATTTGGTTGCTAGTTCTTTTGCATCTCTCGAAAATGCATTTTTGAAGTCGTCTGAAGCTGCAGAGACCATGGGAATGAAGGTAAACCAGGAGAAGACGGTGTACATGCGTGCAGGGCCGGGAACAAAGACAGAGGACAGATTGTCGGTAGTTATGGGCCCGAATACATTTCCAAGCGTAGATCAGTTCACGTATCTGGGAGCAGTGGTAAGTTGTGGTAACAGGATATCCCTCGAGGTTAACAAGCGAATTGTGAAGGCAAATAGGTGTTATTTGGCATTAGTAACCACCTGAGAACACTGTGATCTCAGGTGTTATTTTGGCATTAGTAACCACCTGAGAACACTGTGATCTCAGGTGTTATTTTGGCATTAGTAACCACCTGAGAACACTGTGATTTTAGGTGTTATTTTGGCATTAGTAACCACCTGAGAACACTGTGATCTCCCGCCGTAGGAAGTGTCTCCTCTATAAGACCCTCATTAGGACTGTCCTCACTTACGACCTATCTGGTGTCGAAGAAATAAGATTGCTTACCTTTGAAAGAAAAATTCTTCGTCGTATTTTCGGACCTATTAAAGTAGGAGAAACCTGGCGAAGGAGAACAAACTGCGAGATATATCATCTGTATGGGGAGGCGGGTGTGATGAGGCGCATCAAGCTTGGGAGGCTGCGTTGGGCTGGCCACATTGAGTAGAATGAGAGAAAAGGATATAGCCAAGAGGTTGCTGGAAGGAAAGCTGGAAGAGACAGACCGCGTCTTAGGTGGGAGGGCGCCGTCATTCGGGGCGCTCAAGAATTGTTGAACACCCGCAACTGGCGAGCGGCCGCAGAGGATACAGCCACCGGGCGAAGGCTCATTGAGGAAGCCAAGGACCACATCGCTCTGTAGTAGTTAGTAATAGTAGTAGTAGTTATAGTAGTGCATACAGGTGTTGGAAGTTGATAGGCAAATATTGAATTACAAAATAAATGAAAGTAAACAGGAAATATGAATAATAAACCACTAAAATGTAATAATCATGACTTAAGGTACACTACAGTATGATGGTATAGAAGGATCAATACAATTAGGATTCATGAATTAATTGCCACTTCTATTGGAATTATTTTAATTGAATACTAATTTCTTCAGTTCTCATGAGATCTAAGAGATATATCTTAGATTTCCTCAGAATTGAAGATGAATGCTTAACATTCGAAACTAGTATTCTAATAAAATAATTCCAATAGGAGTGGCAATTAATTCAACAATCATAATTATAATTATTATGTATAATATTAATAATAATATTTTTATAATTTTCGCCTTCTATTTCCGCATAGCACACAAAAAATGTACGAATTATCTTTAACGCATACAAAACGTCCACTAACTAACGAAATTCGTATTGTAAAAGTGTCGTGGAATTCGCGGAAACATTTTGTAGGGGTTCGACAAAATTAAATAAAATTCTCTACTTTGAATCGATTAGATTATGACACGTGTTGTTTCTTTTCTGGTTTTAATTCAACAGTACAATTAATTTATTTATTACCTCCAATGAGCAGTTTGTTTATGTTCTGTCATTTATGGGGCGTTAAAAATCAGATTTTTAATGCTAAGTATTTTTCATGTAGTAATTAATAATCTGGACAGTGAGAATATTTTTGATTAACTAATTTTCACTTTAAGAAAATGAACCTAGGCAACTGTTGACTACTGTGGTTTCCCCCCTTCAAATTCGTTCGCCATCCCTTCTTTAAAAAAAAAAAATAATATAAAAAAATAAACATCATACCTCATTAACTGTCCTAGTTTCAAAAAAATCTCATCTAGTTGAGTTTTAAATATCAATTGAATTAATTTCTTAACTAGTTGCTGGCCACTTGATTCTTTTACCTCGAAGAATTCTGAAAAGAAGATGGCCTCGGAAGCTTTTGATAAAGAACTCATATTGGGGTGCTACTAATGGATAGTTTATTTGCAACCCATTCGTATTTAATTATATTAAATATCTTTAGATTTACTCGATTTATATAGACTTATATATTATTTCTGTAAATTTCAAAGTATTCGATAAAAATAAAATAAATAAACTGATCGTATAGTGTTTGACAAATGAATGCTCAAAACTGTTTGAAACTGATAAGGAAGTAAGGTTGCCATTTCTTATACGTTACATATTAAAATTATAGGGAAAAAAAGTTAATATTTCCACATGAAAAATCGCCAGGTTTAAAAAAATACTTTTTTTTTTTTATTTTTTTATTTTTTTTATTTTTTATATATATATATATATATAAAAATAAAAAAGTTCTTTATTTATTCTGGGACCTTAAGTCCCTTAAGAATAAAACATTATGTACAATTAGGGGCCTCAGAGCCTCAAGATGGTTATCAAATATTATTAAATATCATAAAATGGTAAAATAATAGCGTTAACAAATCAAAATTAAACTTAAAATATTGATTAAAGAAAACAGAAATATTTTGATTCATTTTGTGAATCAATTGTGTAAAAACAATAAAATTTCGTGTACAAAACTTTTATATTTTATATAACTATGTGGCTAATGACAGTTTTCATGGATCTGGATGGACAGTAGGTAGTTAAATAAGTGATATTTGAAAGCGGATAGGGTGTTTGAGTGGCGAATGGTGTAAGGGATGGAGTTCCAATGGGACGAGGATCGGATTAGGAATGATCTGTCGAAAGCAGCGGAGCAATGAGCAGGACTGTACAAATCTGATGGGCGGGAACGGGTTTGGCGGGTAAGAACGGAGGATTTGAGCTGAAGGAGTTGAGAAATGTAAAGTGGACGTTGGGATTTCACTGTTTGGTAGAGAAAGGATGCCAGAAAATACTGGCGACGGTAGGAAGGAAAGAGCCACTGTAACTCCGCGTAAAATTGTGAAACAAGGGCGCTTCTGGGGATCCCGAAGATAAAACGAATGCAGCAGTTAAACAGTCTTTTGAGTCTGGCCTCAAGATCACCAGAAACACCCCCATACACAGCACAGCAGTAGTCGAAGTGGGGGAAGATAAGGGAAGATACTAGTAATTTGCGGGTTTCGAAGGGAAGAAGATTGCGAACGCAATTGAGACGTTTTAGGATTGGGATGGTGCGACGGGAAATTTCAGATACGTGGTTTTTCCAGGATAGGGTTTGGTCGAAAATGACTCCGAGATTTTTGACTGAGGGGTAGAATTTGATAGGATCACTGTTTTATATATATATATATATATATATATATATATATATATATATATATATATATATATATATATATATATTTAAAGGCATTGGAATTATCCATACAGCCAATTATTATGCTATCTATTTAGTTCTTTACTATTTAAATGTTAGATATATTTATTTATTGAATATAAATATTGGGTAATGCTGATTATTTCCTCTGGTTTGTCTGTTGCTAATAATTTTTTATATCGAATATTATTATTATAAGGTTTTAAAAATTTTAAAAACTTTTTTCTTTGGTTTTTGTTAGCCGGGCATTCGGCGATTATATGTTGGAGGGTTTCTCTTTTATTACATCTATCACACTCTGAGCTTTTGTTAATTCCTATGCGCTGAAGATAAACATTGCATAAACCGTGATTAGTTCTAAGTCTAGCAAAATTTTTAACTACATCTTTGGTTCAATTTAATCGAAAGAACCAGGGTTCCTTTAAAATTTGTGGTACGATAGACTTAAAGTATAAGGGTCATTTTCAAATATAATGGCAATTTAGCTTTCTAGAAAACCCAAAAATCCTCAAAAAAAAAAGTTACCTATTTATGTTCTGTAGCATACTGGGATGTTATCACACTACTTGAGAAAATATACCTGAGTTGGTTTGTCAAATTTCCAGTTCCTTGATTTTTAATGAATTTTAAGAGAAATAAAACCTTTAATAATTTGACGTACTTTACCGGGTTTATACCTTGTCAGAATTATGATTTTTATTCAGGTTTTGGAAAGGATTCTAAAGGTTGCTAATTTAAAATAATTTCCCAGGAATAGCAATAGTAATAAAGTTTGTGTGAAAAATTAAAGTTTTTTTTTTTCCAAAAATTTTTTTTTTCACATTATTAAAAAATTCATGGATTTTATTATTGCTCCCCCACCAAAGTTATTAATATCTGTTAGGAATTTCTAGACCCTTTCAATAATCCTACGAAAAAGTATTATTAACTAATTAATTCATTTATTTTTAATTGCTGGCAACGTATGTCAAAAATATGTTCACACTTAATGGTGACTAAGAGAAACATGCAGAAAAACTGAATTTTAACTAAAAGTCTGTAAAAACCAATCTTAAAAGCATTTATTGTGTTTTTATAGGTGTGAGCCTCTGTAACAACCAAATTAATTAATGATTCAAAATGAAAATGACTTTTAGTCTAAACGACATCAACAACATTACAAAATGCTACTATGTGTGTGTGTGTGTAAGAAAAAAGAAGAAGGATTTTATTGTTTTGTTTTTTTTCAATAAATTTAAGAAATGGGACCAGAAATTAAACGAGCGTTACCAAAATTTTAACATATGATACCGCAATGGTAACGTATGTCAAAAGTAACGTATGTCAAATTTTAATATTTTTAAAATTAAGATTATTTAACTACAATTTTTTTCAAATATAATGGGTTTGAAACATTCGTGATGTTGAGAACTACAAACTGTAAAAACATAGATTGGAAGTGGTGAATTCAATGGGAGAAAACAATGGTAACGTATGTCAAAATGAATTAAGGCACTCACTATGTTTTAAGAATCAAGGTCGTCTTACTTCAGTTGATACAGCCACCTTGGGCTCTTGGTAGGGAATGGTTACAATACATAGTCTGGAGGGTGGTAAGATGCAATCCCGACTCCCCTAGTTCCAGAACCCACTCTTCTACACCCGATCACGTACATCACATGAATAAATTCGGAAATTCTCGGTCACAAACAAAATTTTTTCTCAAGCCCCCAAAATTTCATATTCTCAGTAGAAAGTTCTATTTTATTTAATATACACATAATTTAAGAAAAAATAACAAAGAGAATAAAATGAAAACAAATTACTATACTCTTTGTGAAGGTTAGAAGTTGAAAACTTGACCTGTGGACAGTAACGTATGTCAAAATTTTCAAAAATTAATTTTATTTTTTTCTTTAAGAAACATTTGAAATTGAAGTTTTAAGGCCTAAATTAATTTTTAAAAATGAACTCGACAAGATAAAATCAACAACAGTGAAATATGTGTCGTAAGTTTTTTTTTTATAGCCATTCAAAGTGCTGGGACAGCAAATTGCCATTTTATTGGAAAGCCACCCATAAACCTGTGGACGATTCCTGATAATTCTGTTCCCACTTTTTAAGTGTTTGTTTTTTTAACATCGAAAAGAATTCCTAGTACGGTAGTTTTATGTCAGTAGTATGCGTTAGGTTGACGGAAGTTTTTGCAAGGCGGTCTACCTCGTCATTTTCGGGAATTCCCATGTGTGCCTTGATCCAAATAAATATTATTTGTTTTTGGTTTTTTATTGCGAGCTATTGCTCTTTTATGATATTGGCTAGAATGTTATTTTTATTTATGTTACTATTATTTTTTATTGCTTCTAATGAGCTCATACTATCAGTTAATATTATAAATTTATTTTCATCTGATTTGTTAATAAATTCAAGGGCTTAAACTTAATTGTTAAGTTTAGAACTTACTTCTGATGAATTATTTCGATGGTTACCTGAAGTGGTGACAATTTGATGATGCACGCGAACAGTAATCAGAAAATAGGTTTTGTGTATGATGAATTTGTGATGAATCTCGTGTTCCATTATATCCGTTTTGTAGTTATCAATTTAAGACTGATTAAATTTAACACAAAATAGATTGTTACAGTCTTTCTAAAGATGAGAATTTCGGGATAACTTGTTAATGTATTAGATTATATTTAAATTTATATTGTTAAATAAGCCTTACTAAGCCAATGTTAAGAAGTCACGGGGACTAGAATAAAATAATTCGGGGATTGGTTACTTTGGCATTATAATCCTGAAAAACACATTTTCACTTTCTTCCACCATTATATTTTAATATTAAATCCAAGCATAGTTAATCGACGTAGAATAACCTAAAAATGTAACCCTAAAACACTAAAATCCCAAATAAATTCAATTGATCTCATTAATTAACATAACATAAATCGATTAATTTAACATAATATTTTTAACGAATTTTACTACATAGAATTTTAATGTGCGGGGGACAAAAATTTGCCCGTAGTTTGAGAGTTACCATTAATTTTCATTAAAAGTGAATATTGATGTTTGTTTACAAATTACTGATATTATGAATGAGGTAGTGACGTTTGTATATACATGTGTTTATATACATATATATGGTAGTAAGCACCCGAAATTTCTACAATACAAGGTTCCAAGGCCATGCCTTCGAAGAGAAACCATTATGAAAAACAGGTGAGTATAAGGGGTACGAAGTTTATGGTTCGGAAAGCAAATGTGTTTTATAGAAATAAGTGAAATATTTTGGTGAAAAGGGAACTGTTTGTTGGAATCCAAGCCGTTGGTGTTTACTAAGGAGGGTTAAGGTTATATAATGATATTGCAATGTTTTTTAAATATATGTAAATAAATCTAGGGCACTGATAGACGAGTCCTTTTCTTAAGTAACAATTTAAAACATCTCTCGAGATCCTTATCCACTGATTTTTAAGTTAGCTTTGTAAACAAGAGACGTACTTCTTTTATTTAATAAATTTATTTATATTTTGTACTACAAAAAAAAAAGTATTTATATAAAAAACCATTGCTAAGTACTCTGAAGTGGTAATATAACCTTACATCATTTAAAAATATAATTTAGGGCATTGAAATAAATGTAAACATAACCAGGTCACTGATATACTCGTAAGAGTACCTTTTCTTAAGTTACCCATAATGCACTAGGACAATATATTACCCTAGATAGTAGATAGTAGATAGTAGATAGTGCTCTGTTATTGTAGTAAACATTATCTTGTCTCTATATTAACTGTATTAATAGTAACTGTATAAAGAACATATAAAGGGCTTTAAATGTAGTTTCTTTTGTTACTGGTGAGTGAGTGTCTTATGTTATCAATCAAATCAAAAACTATTATAGGTATATTTATTGAAATTCACAACTTAGTAACCAAATTCATTTAGTAAATATGAGAATGGCAACGAAGATAATATTGTTTCAATAACACTTAATCTCAACAACTACTTTTGGACAAACTTCACTCAATGTTGTCATAAAATGTATTCTCCTTTCCAATGTTAAATCTTTGTAGATAAGTACAGAAGTCTCTTAAACACTTCACTTACCGCACACAAATATTTACCGTTTTTACTTAGACAAAATTTGTTTTGGTCTATTTAAAATTTTATTTAACATACGCTCCCTAGAAGCCATTAGGGATAAGTCGAAGAAAGAATAAATAAAGAGAGAAATAAAGAGGAGGAGATTTGGTCCCGGACAACAATATTAGAGATGTAGGGAGGGGGGGGGGAGGATATGTAGGATGTAGGATGTAGGTGTCCTGTTTGTGCCTGGGATCGACTCCACATCCATAATGCATACTCTTTATCATAATATTGCCATCCCTTACTTCTATGTCCTTTTCTATACTTCCTCTTCGATATCTCATTCCCAATATATATTTTTTTCTTTTTCTTTCAACCCGATATCTTTTCTTGAAAATTTACAAAACTTAAAATAAATAAATAAATAAAAAAGATTTTTATTTATTTTGGGACCTTAAGCCTCTTAAGAATGTCCATTCTGTGGCCTTCGGAGTCTTAAGATGATTTTATAAAATATATTATTTAATTATTTATGATTATAAAATAATATTATTTCGAATAAAAGAACAAATAATAATGATATAATAAAAACTGGAAAATATTAATAAAAAGTAATAGAAATATTTTAATTCAGTTTGCACAAAAACAATAAAATTTCATGTATATAAACTGTTCACATTTTATATAACTAAAGAATGGCTGTTACCATATTTCCTGGATCTGGATGGATAGTAAAGAAGAGATATTTGAATGTGGAATGAGTATTTGAATTGTGAATGGTGAAAGAGATGGACAATACAAATCTGATGGACGAAAAAGGGGTTTGGCGGGTAAGAACTTGAATTTGAAGAATTTGAGCTGAAGGAGTTTAGAAATGCAAGGTGGGCGTTGGGATTGGACGGTTTGTTAGAGAAAGGATGCCAGAAAATGTTTACGACGATATGAATGAAAGAGCCTCTTTAACTCCGCATAAAATTGTGAAACGTCAACGTTCTTAGGGACCTCGAAAATAAAACGAATGAAGCAGTTAAACAGTTGTTTGAGCCTTGCTTCCAGACCACCAGAAACACCCCAATACATTGTAGAGCAACAGTCGCTACACAGGGGAAAGGTGAGGTGAGTGACCAGGAAGTAAACATCTATTCTACGTATTAATGACCTTTATTAACGTTCTTTAACTTAACATAGTTTCCCAGAAATTAGTTACACCCAAAACATTAAAAGCGATATAAAATATAATGATATATGTAACTTGGTTTAAATAAATTAAACCAGCGGTGGACGCCTGGTTCTCGTGGAAGATACTTATAACCTAAAGGTCAATATTGTAAAAATACCATGTGTGACCCTTCTCTTTCAGAACACGCTTTTTATATACCAATAGGGTGGAAAAAGTTAACCTACCTATTTATTTATAGAAGATAGGGGTAATTACCAATTAAAAATAAACAAACAATATGAATTTGGAATATATAGGAAACCCACAGAGAGAGATGTAGTTATACACAATAATGCCAGAAGACCACTAAAACATAAATTCGCAGCCTTTAATAGCCTTTAATAGAAAATTCTAACTCAGAATTAAAAAGAGCCCTTGAATACGAAATCGAAAAATAAAAAATTGTTGATATCAAAATTTGCATTAGCAGATGGTAAGAATTTTTTTTTTTAGTTGACAAAAACTTTAATAACGGTTAGACGGTTAAATACCGTTAAATTTCCTATCTTTACCCAAAATATAGGGTGCTAATACACTTGAAATGTGCTGTTTTTCATATTCCTATCTGCCTTCAAACTAGTTAAATGTATTTTTTGATTTTTCAACTTTATATACATCAAAAGAAAACGGGTATTTTTTGTTTTTTATTTAATACATGTTTTTGAGGGTGCTGAATTAGAATCTGATGTCATTTTTCGTGTAAAAAATCAAATAATTTTTTTTTAGAATTTAATTAACCTAAACTAAAATCTATGAAGCGGCTGTATTTTCCAAAATATTTTAAATTTCCACTCATAAATAAAAAATTCAGTGCAAGAATCTTGTCGATTTCATTTTTTAAACTCGAGATATAAAATAAATTAGTTTAATGCTATTTCTTTTATTTCCTCGGTTCCTAGGACCCATTATATTAGTGGGGGCGGCAAAACACCTGTCTAATATCTTTTGACCAATACCTTCCGAAAAAAATTGTCAACAAGATCCGTGACAGATTGGGTGTGTCCCCTTGTCAGTTTTATTTTAGCGTTGATGGAGCTGCAACAGGATTCCAGTGAGTGATAAGAATCACTCATATCATAAATCATAATGATGACTTTAATTTTAATTCCGATTGTGCAATTTCTATTAAAATGTGATTTATGGCTTCCTGGAAACCTTAATCATTGATTCGCTCTGATTCATTAGAATTGGCTCATTCCATTTACAATAATCCTGTGAATAACTTGGAAGTGGTTAAGTTATTGCCTACCGCAATGAGCAACTCCTACATTTATATATTATTATACATTATACATTATACATCTAAATGAAGTTTAGTTTAAGCTATGGTTTAGCATATGATCGTGCTTGTCAGGCTTTGTTTATTTAAATGGCTAGTTCATCTTAAGCAGAAGCTAATTTGAGTATTGTTGGAAGCATTTCGTATAAAGTTTGATTACGAATCAATTAAAAAAAATTATGATTTATGTACACTCCCATAGTTCTCCCTAACATTTGCCATGCAATTTGGTTAACGTACAAAAAAAAAAAAAAAAAAAAAAAATTGCGTAAATGCCCAAACAATGAGTAGTAAACCGTAAAATAACGATCCATAAAAAAATTAGCACGGACTAAAATAAATAAACATTATTAAATGAAACCTTAATGATATTTTACATCTTACAGTTCCTAGATATTTGAAAATAGAAGAGGACAAAAACGAAGACCCTAGAAGGCGCCCTTCTCTGCAAAAACGTAGTCCAATATTAGCTTCAAGTTAGCCTTTTTTTTTTTAAGCGGATCAAAAGAACTGTGTCAATGGAAATCTCAAAATTAGATATCTTATATCTTCTACAAGATTCATTGTAATCGATTAAACATGTTAATACTAATCTAATCTTTCCTTTCGAAATCAAATAGTTCAATTTACACTTCTTTTTTTTTTTAATATTGAAAAATAAATCATAATTTTACCACCTGATTAAAAGCAAATCATTGGTTTAAGAAATAGAGAAACTAGTTCCGAACCAGGTAGGACTATTTTTCACCGACTTTTTTAAAAAAGGAACGACATTAAGATCGAGAAAATCGTTTATACTAACCATTATATCTTATATATAAAATTCTCGTGTCACAATGTTAGTTACCATACTCCTCCGAAATGGCTATGAAGATTATTATATCAAATTTTCTATCCATATTGAGTAGGCCTGAGAATGGGCTACCATCTATTTTACATAGCCCTAAGTGATAAGGGTTGTCCACCCCTAAGATTTATTTTTAATTTTTGGACAAAACTTTTTATTTTTATTTTTCTATAACGTGACATTAGAAAATGCATACATAGAATATACTAAATGTTCACTCACCTTTCTATCGCCAACCCATATCTTTTAATAGTCATTTTAGTAATTCAATCATTTTTCATCCCGCTCGATAACTCATCAATTACTGTCTTTTTTGTCAATGTTTTTCACTCTATTTCGATTAAAATTTAAATGAGCTTCTGGCAAATCTAAAATTTTTGTACAATAATAATGTTTATTTTTATTATTAAAGTTTATTCCTGATATATACTTAGTGTTGCCAGTGCTAGATTTTAAAAATTTTCCCCGCTTTTACTGTATCAACACTCATTTGCCAGACTATGCCGGTGTCACTTCCCAGTAAACAGGACGGAATAGGGATGAGGCCGGAGCCGGTCTCCTGTTAGGATGAAGGCAGAACAGCTCAATCAGTATTTAAGCTGCCACTAAATATTCAAAATATCCCTGACGCAGTGTGCAACATAAAAAAACAATCGGCCATGGCCACCGTGCTGAAACAGTGTAAAATTATCGTCTGGGATGGATGTACTATGGCAAACAAACATTCCCTTGAGGCGTTGAACAGGACATTGAAAGATATTAAAAACAACGACAAACTATTTGGCGGCACTCTGTTAGTCCTTTCAGGTGATTTCAGACAAACACTTCCCGTCATTCCACGTTCTACATACGCTGATGAGATCAACGTTTGCTTAAAATCATCTCCATTTGGCGTTATGTTGAGAAAGTACATCTGAAAGTAAATATGCGCGTTCAAATGCTTCAAGATCCATCCGCTGAATCTTAGATGGAGAAGTTACTATAGATGAAACTGGATGCGTAAAATTACCGACCGATTTCTGCACAATCATTGATTCGCAAGATACTCTCATTGAACAAATGTTTCCCGATGTAGACACACAGTACATAAATCATGTGTGGCTTGCAGAAAGAGCAATTCAAAGAGTCGAGCGGCAAAAAATGTGGACGTTGACGATTTAAATCTGAAGATACAACAGTTGTTGCCAGGGAACTTGGTATCATGCAAATCTATTGATACAGTTTGCGATGCCAGCGAAGCTGTAAATTTTTCCACACAGTTTTTGAACTCACTGGATTTGCCAGGCATGCCACCGCATAATTTACAATTGAAGGTTATATCTCCGATTATTTTGCTTCGTAATTTGAACCTTGAGCATTTTAAATGGCAAGTTCCGAGGTGAAAATATATTAATACCAGGGATCCATATTATACCTACAGAGGTGCCAATTCAATTTAAAAGTATTCAGTTTCCGATTAGATTGGCGTTTGCAATGACTATCAATAAATCCCAAAAACAAACGATGTCTGTCTGTGGCTTAGATTTGAGCACACCATGTTTTTCACACGGACAATTGGCATGTTCTCGAGTGGGTAAACCATCGAGTTTATTTGTGTTAGTCAAAGAAAGGCTAACAAAACATATTGTTCACGCTATAGCATTGAGAAATTGATATTTTTTGTTAGTGCTACTGTTGTAATTAATTAATGATATATAATTTTAAGGAATAAATTGCAATAAATAAAAAAAAAATTTGGTGTTTTGTTATTTTTATATTCCCCCATCGTTCGCAGTACTCCATGCCTATTTCAGGCATATACCACATCCTTACACACTTACAATAAGTTAGTTATTTTTTGTCTACACTAGAAATTACCTAGAGATAATTTATATGGCAAAACAACGTTTGCCGGGTCAGCTAGTATAAATGTATAATTAAGTATTAAAACAGCTGTTTCTAATTAACTAATAAGATAGGTGTTTTTAATAACGTTTTTAAAACAGCTGTTAAAACTTCAAATCAACATTTCGAAAGACGTTATATTTAGAGTAATTTAATTTTTTTCTTATTTTGTGTTATGTATTAAATTCAATTATTACATTTCTTCACAATCTTAATTTTCCCTTTATTCTTTAGAAATTAGCTCACTTAAGATTTAATACATATTATATTTTGAATTGTGTATTTTTAGCCAAAATATTTCTTTTCAAATGCAACAAGAATAATATCCAGGTAAAAATACAAACAAATATGTATATATACATATATATGTAAAGAATACCGAGCCACTGATATATGAGTGTTTTCTCCAGTTCCTAAGTTAGCCAGAATGCACTACCACCACATTAGCCATAAATAAACAGCTGTTAGTTCAGTATGGTCAGAACCGTTAAAAGCTCTGGATTTGAGCCCTCTCGCTTCATTACCTTTATACCTCTCCCGGAAATGCCGGAACGATAAGCGGGAGTATGGTCAAATTAAAAATAATAAATAAATATAGAAAAGATTAAACAGATCACCTAATGATATTCGTAAAATAATTGTAACTAAAATACAATCAACAATACCGTTTAGGATGTATAAATAAATATAAAGAAAACTTAAGTCACTGATATAGAAAAGTTTCCTAACTTTCTTAAGTTAGCCATGATGCACTAGGACCACATTATCCATAATACCTTATACACACCTAGAAGTGACAATAAACAGCTGTTAGGTTAGTATTTATATAGTGTTATTTGCCATCATTGTCAACTTAACCTATACTATTAACAATTTATATTAAAAATAACGATAAAGAATATTTAAATAAAGGCTTTAAATGTTGTTTCTTTTGTGTTTATTGGTGAGTGAATGTCTTTTTTTAATCAAATAATCTCATTGTTTAATAGTAATAGTAAAGTAAATATGAATTGTATATAAAACTTTTGTTATAAACAGAAAAACCCTTTTATTTAGGTCGTTGTTTCATTACCTAAGATTAGTCTAACATCATTACCGTTTAGGCTGTAGAAATAAATATAAAGAAAACTAAGTCATTGATATACGAAAGGTTTTTTTAAGTTAGCCAAAATTGTCTAGGACAATATATTACCCATAATGCCTATTAGAAGTGACAATAAAGAGCTGTTAGGTTAGTATTATGTATCTAGAGTGGTTTGTTATCATTTTCAGCTTCACCTTTACTATTAACAATTTACATAAAAATTAACTCCTCAAAGATATAAAGAATATTTAAATAAAGGCTTTAAATGTTGTTTACTTTCTTTTTACTGGTGAGAAAATCTTTTGTTTTTACAAATAATGTAATTGTTTAATAGTTGTAAATATTAACACAAAAACAAACTACTAATATTTACCTCAGAAATCCTTTTTTTCAATTAAAAAAAAAAAAAAAATTATACGTATAAAGCAACAAAGGTTATTTCCAAATAAAAAATGTTGCTGATAAACATCGGCTTCCGAATTCCGAAACTTGTAATAAATTAGGAAGGGCTTCATGGTTGTTATCTTCGATCTCATCACGGATAGGGAAATAATGGAAAAAGGAAAAAGGAATACAGCGGAAGGGGAAACAGCCGGGCAGATTGTTGAGGAAAATCGGGTTGATTTTGTAGGAGAGTTAAGAACGGTTGAGGGAAGGCATTAGCCCTCCAACGGGAGGATGAGATCATAAAGGCTCCAAACGACTTTATCTCAGATTTTCCAACGGAGGTTGCTCGGGGAACATTGAGGTAAAATGACCCCGTAAACTGCTAGACAAAATAAGGTTTAAGGTCCTCTAAGGTGGGCTCGTAAAGGTTTATATATTATAGCCTAGCTATAAATATAGGCTACATAAATATAACTAGGGGGCCGGCAGGGGGGAAGGTAGTGGTGGTGGGGGGTGGCCCGGAGGTAGGAGTGGGGGGTGTGGTAGTGGTGGTGGGGAGAAGTGGCGGTGGAGGGGGGAAGTGGTGGGAGTGGGGGTGTCCCTGCCTCGGCCCCCTCAGTCTCGCCTCGGCCCTCGCCCCCTCTCTGTGACGTCACCTCTCGTCGATATCGCTGTCTCCGTGCAAGGTATGTCAAGTCCCGTATAGATGTCATACCATATACCTGTATATATATAATATGTAATGATATAAACATATATCAAATTAACTTATAATATAAAATAAAATATAGTTTATTATTTCATCTAACACTATTCAAAGTGTGTTTAAAACTTGGTTTTGTTTATAGAAAATATTTCCTTGATTATTTTTGGAAAAATTAGATGATTTAATAATTGTTAAGATAATAAGAGGATGGAAATGGTAAATGTAGAATACGATTCGAGAAGAATGCATTCATTTTATTTGATAACTTATTGATATACATTCAATTTTACTTTATAAATATGAAAGAATAATCATAGAATTTTATTAGCAAATTTAGCCTAACATTCGGTATAAGAGGATGCATTAAAGATATTTTATATAGACATTAATATATCTTAATTAATAGTTGAGGTGTTACAGTAGTTAGAGTAAGTAATTTATTCAGTTTGAATTATTAATTATAATTTGTGTTATAAGATTTATATTGAAAACGACTGTAACAACTTTCCATGTTTTTATTTATTGGGGATAATCATAAAGATAATAGAAACATTTTAATGAGTTGAAGTGACTAAGGAATGGATCTGTTGATATGTTGATGCTGAATATTAAAATAAACTGGCGGGTCGTCGGGCAAAAGGAAATCATCATCATCGGGTTTAATTTGTTCATCGTTTACTTATTGTATTAATTATATTGTAATCTACGTTTAACACAGATATAATAACATTATGTATTAAACCTAATAATAAATTTTATTTTTATAACTTGTGTATGTATCATTCACAAAAAGAATACTTTATTGAGTGGAGTGGTTTTATAGCGAAATATAATAGAATAATAGGAAAATAGGTTATAATATTAAATATTTAAAACATATATCTCTTGAAAAGAAAATCATGGAATAAAATTAAATAAAAATAAAAAATACTTTGAAAATACACACACGATATAAAACATAATATCTTTTGGTTTTATCTTGTTGCAGAATTCCATCAGCTGCTTTTTTTTTTTTTTTTCTTTTTATTAATTTATGTTTAATATATTACTTTATAAGATTACTTATATTTTATTTATTAATTTATCTTTGCTAATTTTCTCATTATTTTAATTATAATTATTATTCAATTGGTGTTTAAAAAAACAAATGTAATTATATTTATTTTTTCTTGTCAAATTACTACACAATTTACACGAACGAGAAAATAATATTGTAATCTAGTTTTAGAAAGATTTGTCTAAACATTGTTTTGAAAATAAAAAACTATGATTTTTATTTATTTACTAATTTTTAGGGATGAGGTGAGGAAAAAAAAAAAAATGCTTTGATTTTAGAATCAGGTTTGTTTTTTTTATGCTGACATTGCGGCCTCCATTGCATAGCTTAAAAAATTGACAGAAAGTGGTTTAAAATGTCTCATTGAGGAATGGTAATATTGTAGTGCCTTGTAGGATCCCCTCTGCTTTAATTTTGAAGCAGAGTGCAGTACGGATTTTTTGATACATATTAACTGCCGATGGGGGTTTGCAACAAGTTAAAATAGTGAATTGATCCAAAAAGCCAATTTTTCTATGATGTATCGATAATTTACCCAAAAGTTTCAAAGGACAGAGTAATTAAACACAAAATTTTCTTTTATTTTTTTTTCGCACTTGTTAAAAATATCTGAATTGTGCAGATTACATAAAATAAAATATTAGCTAATGTAATAAATTAGTTCTCTAGACAATTGCAATAATTACGAAATGATGAACCAAAGCGCATTGGTTTGCCGGAGCGGCATTCCGGTTGATCGCTGTCCGGGATCCCTCACCCCCTGTAACCCCAACAGCCTGTATACGGTACCTCTTTACATTTCCAAGGATTAAAAGAAGAAAGATTCATGGATTTTTTACAAATTTAAATCTATAACTTTTAAAATACATTGTTTAAAATTCGTTCTTTTTTTTATATTATTGTATGCAGAAACATATTTTGTTTCCACAGATTATAGGAAATGTTAGTAGGAAGATCCTAGAAAATAGAAAACTATTACTTTAAATATATAAATATTAGCTATGCCCTTCCTTTAATCTTTTTATTAATATAATTATAATAAATAATTATTGATATAATAAATGAAATAAAAAAGGCCGTGGAAACTGTATTTTCACGCATGATAAATCCATCAACTAATTCAAAACTATTTTGAATATTTCGCGGTTAACGATACACTTTTTAAGTCATTAAATGAGCAATTGTATAATTTATAAAAACAAAAGAAAATAAGATAAATAAAAGCAAAGATTGAAGTACTAATGATATTAGGGTAGGGTGGGTAGGGGCAAAACGTTTTATTGACACGATTTAAAAATAAAATAAGTGAGAGTGTAAAAATGTTTTATTTATTTTTCAGAAAATTCGGTGGTGTTAAAATGTGAGGGGGAATATTTTGTTCCGTCGGCAGGAAAAGACAATCCTTAAATCAAGGATTATGGCTTGTTAAAAATTAACAACAACGCCCTAAAATAATTTTGAATTATCTAATATATACGTGGCACTTATTAATATTCCTTAACAAATAATATATAATATTGGGTAAATTATAAGCTAAAAAATCGTATTTTAGGAAAAAACGATATTTTTCCTACAATAATTCACAAATTAGTATTCACCCCTTTTATAAACTCATAATTAAGTCGATTAGAATAAAAAAAAAATAAAAATAAATAAAAGAAGCCTGGTAATATAATACATATAACTCAAAATTCACAAACAACTCACGAAATGCACTTAAGAGAAGAGACTATTGAAAAGTGCACTTAAGAGAAGAGACTATTGAAAAGTGCCAAAGATATATATTATTATATAGTATAAAAGTTGATATAGATATACTATGATAGATATACTATGATAGATATACTATGATAGATTTATTTCATTCAAAGGAGCCTATATTATTATTAAAACATTTTCTCAATTATTTACTTATCCCATAAAACTATAAATGAATAGTTACACGAACGTAAACTATATAACAAAAGGAAAAATGTCCTATCAATTCGAAATAAGTCAAAATGGGAGAAGGAATAAACAAACTATTAAACTATTTATATAATTGTCGATCCATTAATCATCTAAATCAGAATAACTAAAGAACTCAAATAATTTTAACTAATATTATCTGTCATACTGTCTGCATTTGATCTGTCCTAACAACTAAAGGCCCATGAATAATATTTTTACACATGATTTGCTAATAATTTTTATTTGGCGGAAATAATTTTATATATTTCATCTGGTTGGATTTTAATTTCTAACCATAAAAAGTATATGACAGTGTGGCAAACCTCTTTTCTGCCACTCAACATTATACATTATACATTATATATTTAAATTATTATTATTATAAATTATATTATTTCTAAACCTTCCCACAACTATAACATTGTATTTCAATTTCTATTGTTGGGATGGTTCAATTTGTCACTTAGCTCTCTAAGCAAAGTAAAGTGCCGGCTTTTGTTTTATTTATTTTTAAAAAACAAAACACTCCGTTACGTACTGGTCCGTTTGTAAAAATATAAGATAAAATATAAGATAAACCTAAACCTGTAGCTACAGGAAGAGGCGGCTATAAAGCTTCGAACCAATCGCCTCCAATATTGCCCATGTCATATATCATTTGTTGTATGGCAGTTGGCAGAAAAAAAATAATTTTGATTTTAGTCATCTAGAGGTTAGGTTTTTTATGAACAAAATGCCCGAATTATTAGTGCGGTAATGACATGAACATTTTTGGACTATTGCTGCCCAAGCAATTAGATTCATAGGTTTCCTCCTGAATTAAATTTGTTTAAGTTAATTGTCCATATAGTATTTTATTTTTTGATTAGCACTGAATTAGAAATATTGCTTGAAAAGTTATTTTTTTGAAAAGTTATTTTTTTTTCCCCTAGGCTCTCAATAACAAATCCACCAATGGCTCTTTCTCTAATATACTTTAAAAAAATATTATATTCACGTGATTGTCATTACCTAGCTGATATTGTCATTACCGCGCTATTAAAATTTTTAAATTTTACATTTCTCTTTAAAATATGACTTTTGATCTTGACCATTTGTTTTTTTTTTTAACAGCTAAACGACAATATAAATTGTTGTTATTTAAAAAAAAATATTATACTACGGTAAAAATTATTAAACATTTTGTACTGAAAATTGCCCGTAATCTGACAATTACCCTTATATTTGTTCACTGCAAAAATTTCATTTTATCTAGTAAAGCCATGACTTTCTGCCAATGTGATAAAGATAAACCTAAATAAATATATTTTTAGGATGTTTTTTTTTTTCCTCTTTTTTTAGAAATATTTCAATTTCATACATGTATATATATTCTTACCTATACTAATCAATACTTCTGGAAATATCTCTTGAATAACCATTCATTTCTAAATAAGTAACTCTCGCACGGAGCTAATGCAAAATATCTGGTTCTTAAACGCAGATAGTTGTAGGTTTTGTAAATATAAAAATCAAAGCAAAATTTATAGGAATAACTCAACAATCGGCTTTTAACGGTTATAATTCCGCTGATCGGAAAGTTCCATTCGAAATAAGTATCATTTCAAGCCTTATACTTGAATTTCTCGTTACATAGGCAAAAAAAAAAAAAAAAAAAAAAAAAAAAAAAAAAAAAAAAAAAAAAAAAAAAAAGGAAAAAAAAAAAAAAAAAAAAAAAAAAAAAAAAAAAAAAAATAAACGTCAAAAGGTAAAGTAAAGGACTTGGAAGGCAATTAGACAATTAGGGTTTTAATAGAATCTCTCGAACAAAGTCTCATTCCTAGAAATTTATAAAGACTTGAGACCCTCCGATATAAAAATAAAATTCTGAGACTTATTACAAAAGAACCTTAGTACATTAGCATTTTTTGCTGAGCTATTTAGATCAATAGAGAAATATATTCGGTCCACACCTTTAACAAAAACCGGAACATGTGTGCCCGAGACGAAAAATACATGGATGAGGGAGATCTCTTAAATCTCTTAAATGAAGACAAAGCCAGAGAAGTGGACTGGTGGCCATTGTTCTTTCTAAAGCCTTACATGTCGGAATCATAAGTTATCATCATTAGTCATTAAATCAAAGGATTCACAGAGCATTAATTTGTAATTTACAGGTGTAGGTCAATATTTTGTTAGTTATCTAAAAAAGAATACCAAACTCCGCTTGCTTAATAAGTTAAATTATTATATTTGTACTAAAATATGACAAATTAACACGGAACAAATCATAAACATAAAACACGGACATTTCGAAGTTTAAGAAAAAAAAACTCCATTACTTTGCTTTTTGACTTAACTAATATTTTTTTTTTCCACGTAACGGCCTTAGAGACCACGCGAATATCTCATTCACTTCTTACTGCTTCTCTCCTTCCTTCTTTCTTCCCACCTTCTCTTCATTCTTTCCGATTGCTCCTTCCTTCCTTCTTCGGTCCACGCTATTCCTTTTCTCGCATTCTTCCTTCCCACAAGAACCTTGATTACATTTAGTTTTTTCCTGTATTCATCCCTATCAAAACAGTCCTGGTCTGTTATTCCCAGTTTTTCAGTTTCTTCTTTCATCTGTTTGACATATCCCCCAATACTCTTGTATCCTCTGATTTTATAGAAGATTTCTCTATTTAATCTATTCGGGCCCATCCTCACCATATGCACATAGAACTTTAATCTTCTTATTCTTATGTCTGTTTCCAGATCATTTATATCCTTGTAAATTTCTTTATTAGGTCTCAACCTAAAGCCTTCTTCTGTCTTCTTTGGTCCGTGAATTCTTCTTTCTATGGCTAACATTTTCCTTAGGCTGGGGAGACAAGATGTTTCCATTGGATATAGTATAACCGGTTTGAGTACTGTATTATAGTGCCTTATCTTAGCGTTTATTGAAAGGCTTCTTTTATTATACAGATTGCTTGTCGCAAAGCTTAGTCTTTCCAGTTTACTAATTTTTTCTTTTACACTTTCTTTCTCAGACCCATTGCTACTTATAATTTCCCCAAGGTACTTGAATTTATTTGTGAGTTTAAAGCTCCCGTACTTTGTCTCTACTATTTTCTTTTGAAAATTTCTGTCGGTAGTCATGAATTCTGTTTTCTCAAACGATATTTGTAAGCCTGCCTTTTCAGCAATTTCCTTTAAAGTGTTCAATTGGTCAATTGCTTCCCTTTCAGTCTCCGCCATTAAGGCAAGATCGTCCGCATATGCTAGGCATCTTACCTTGATGTGCTTGTTTTTTGTTCCTATCTTTGCACCAGTATCGTTTCTCTTCCACTAGAGAATATTATTACTAATATTACTAAAAAAGAATTTTTTTTTTTCTTTCAATATCCATATCTCTCTTGTTATTGTTTTTTATTTTTTACCGTGTGAAATCTTGGTAGTGTAATGTATGTTTACAGACGTGGTGGCGGCACATGCGCTTCATCATATTAAAGAGAGAGAGTGTTTTCTTAAACAAGAGTAAAAAACAGGTGTGAAGATAAAACATAGATACTAGTGAGTTAATGGCGATGGTAGTTATTGTTTGAACAAGATACGCTACTCTCTCTCTCTCTCCCTCTCTCTCTCTCTCTCTCTCTCTCTCTCTCTCTCTCTCTCTCTCTCTCTCTCTCTCTCTCTCTCTCTCTCTCTCTCTCTCTCTCTCTCTCTCTCTCTCTCTCTCTCTCTCTCTCTCTCTCTCTCTCTCTCTCTCTCTCTCTCTCTCTCTCTCTCTCTCTCTCTCTCTCTCTCTCTCTCTCTCTCTCTCTCTCTCTCTCTCTCTCTCTCTCTCTCTCTCTCTCTCTCTCTCTCTCTCTCTCTCTCTCTCTCTCTCTCTCTCTCTCTCTCTCTCTCTCTCTCTCTCTCTCTCTCTCTCTCTCTCTCTCTCTCTCTCTCTCTCTCTCTCTCTCTCTCTCTCTCTCTCTCTCTCTCTCTCTCTCTCTCTCTCTCTCTCGCTCCCTCACTCCCCCCCCTCTCTCCCTCTCTTTCTCTCTCCCTCTGTATATCTTCATCTGTTTAAGTATGTTAAATAAAACAGTTTTATGTGCAAATAAATTAGATATCATTACAATTAAGGTTTATATTGATAAAATGTTAGCTTATGAACTATTAAATATTTCAATTCTTTAAATATTAAATAACCACTGTGTGTTGTTTAATTTAGATTAATTAACAAAACTACTTGTATACCATCTTTAATCACTGATGATAATGATTATGTCAGAGTAATTGGAAATTTCTTATATATATCTATTATTCGAGTAGATATATACTTTGAGGAATATTACAGCAGAAGTAGGTATACATGAAATGTCGCTAGGTTTTGTGTTAAAGTTAGTTTGTGGCAAATGATATCACCGCAAGCACTAATAACATGACATGTTTATTGTGCCAGAAGTAATATATCTTATTGCTTTTTAACTATATAAATCTTAATAGTCTTTAAATATATATATATTGTACTTATATGTTGTGGTTTTGATTTAATATATTAATTATATTTAAAAATAAACTTACAATTAGATGTAGGGGCAAGTGTTCATTCATATCTGTCTCTAGGACCTACCGTTTAGCAGCTGTATTAGTTGAATGAAAAAAAGCCACGATTTAAAGTCCTGTATTTCTAAAGTTTGTTTATTTAAAATAAACATTAATTCCAAATAATTTAAAATGATATAGTATAGCAGAATAATGATATAGTATAGCAGAATAATGATATCATATAGTATAGCAGAATAATGATATAGTATAGCAGAATAATGATATAGTATAGCAGAATAATGATATAGTATAGCAGAATAATGATATAGTATAGCAGAATAATGATATAGATAGTATAGTATAGCAGAATAATGATATAGTATAGCAGAATAATGATAGTATAGCAGAATAATGATATAGTATAGCAGAATAATGATATAGTATAGCAGAATAATGATATAGTATAGCAGAATAATGATATAGTATAGCAGAATAATGATATAGTATAGCAGAATAATGATATAGTATAGCAGAATAATGATATAGCAGAATAATGATATAGTATAGCAGAATAATGATATAGATATAGCAGAATAATGATATAATGAATATAGCAGAATAATGATATAGTATAGCAGAATAATGATATAGTATAGCAGAATAATGATATAGTATAGCAGAATAATGATATAGTATAGCAGAATATGATATAGTATAGCAGAATAATGATATAGTATAGCAGAATAATGATATAGTATAGCAGAATAATGATATAGTATAGCAGAATAATGATATAGTATAGCAGAATAATGATATAGTATAGCAGAATAATGATATAGTATAGCAGAATAATGATATAGTATAGTATGATATAGTATAGCAGAATAATGATATAGTATAGCAGAATAATGATATAGTATAGCAGAATAATGATATAGTATAGCAGAATATAGTATAGCAGATATGTATAGTATAGCAGAATAATGATATAGTATAGCAGAATAATGATATAGTATAGCAGAATAATGATATAGTATAGCAGAATAATGATATAGTATAGCAGAATAATGATATAGTATAGCAGAATAATGATATAGTATAGAAATAATGATATAGTATAGCAGAATAATGATATAGTATAGCAGAATAATGATATAGTATAGCAGAATAATATATAGTATAGCAGAATAGATATAGTATAGCAGAATAATGATATAGTATAGCAGAATAATGATATAGTATAGCAGAATAATGATATAGTATAGCAGAATAATGATATAGTATAGCAGAATAATGATATAGTATAGCAGAATAATGATATAGTATAGCAGAATAATAGAGATATAGTATAGCAGAATAATGATATAGTATAGCAGAATAATGATATAGTATAGCAGAATAATGATATAGTATAGCAGAATAATGATATAGTATAGCAGAATAATGATATAGTATAGCAGAATAATGATATAGTATAGCAGAATAATGATATAGTATAGCAGAATAATGATATAGTATAGCAGAATAATGATATAGTATAGCAGAATAATGATATAGTATAGCAGAATAATGATATAGTATAGCAGAATAATGATATAGTATAGCAGAATAATGATATAGTATAGCAGAATAATGATATAGTATAGAATAATGATAGTATAGCAGAATAATGATATAGTATAGCAGAATAATGATATAGTATAGCAGAATAATGATATATAGCAGAATAATGATATAGTATAGCAGAATAATGATATAGTATAGCAGAATAATGATATAGTATAGCAGAATAATGATATAGTATAGCAGAATAATGATATAGTATAGCAGAAAAAAATAAAGAACTCAAATGCACAGACGGTCAGGAGGATTAAGCTGTTTAATTTGAAAATATATCATCTACAGAAAACCAATTCAGAGGAAAGAATATGTATGAGCATTGACAGTCATTGGGCCCCCCCTCAATCCCTGAAAAAGATGTTCCATGCTATTCTTCCTTTAATCGGCGGTCTCAAGGGAGCCGGTTTTTATTTTCCCCGATAGTTTATATTTCATTGTTTTATTAAAGTAAGATAATGTTATCATTAATAAATAACTAATTAAACTTTTATAGCTGTTATGAGATTATTAAATTATTTATTTTATTTTTTACTTTTTTAGAAAGCTTTTATTGCGTAAACATCACGACCTACCTGGACTAGGTGCAATAAGTGCAATTAGTAACGTGGGTGGCTAGGAATCCATTCATATGTACTGAATATGCACGCTCGAGCACTGTGGGCGTTACTCAAATCAAAAGTTTAGCTATCTGTTACTCATAAGAAATTTAATGGAGAATACTTTGAATTGTTCTACATTGACATTGGTCGCTTGTACAACCTACCCTTTTAGGAGCTATTTTGCTTTGGATGAAAAAGGGCGCGTTGGATACCCCTGTATTTTTTCAACTTTGTTTATTTTGAATAATCAGTACCTAATTGTTAATTTATTTTTTTTATACATTTATTGAAATTTACAACTGTACAAAATATATACATCATGTAAATGTATTGGCAACGATTACAATAACATGTTAAAACTTGAAAAGAACTACTCATCAGTACGCTTTATTAAAAATTCTACACTAGAAGGTCTCTAGGCCATCTTCGTTTCAGACGCCTCGGAGGATTCGCAGGAATGGAGTGGGAAGCAAGTTGAGAAACTAACGGATTTGAGTGATTATGGAGCTTACTATGAAAGGATTGGTATCTGGTGTGGGCTAACTCAGCAACATATGGAACATTAAGGTCTTTATGGATAAGTTTATTAGTGGTATCAATTTAATTTAATTGATATATATATTTTTTTAATTACAACATATCTGAATTTTAATATTAGTAGACTGTTAATTGATTACATCTTTATTCATTCTACTCAGTTTCTCCCTGACTGGGATAAGAAGTAGATCATAGATTGAGATGTCCATCATCTATTGTGTGGGAGAAATACATTTGCTTAAGATGTTAGATTGTTTATTTTGTTTAACGTCACTTTATGCTGCTATGGCTAATCGGACGATGCTACGGTGGGAGTCCTAAATTTTGCCTATCCAGGTATAATTAGGATAGGGATCTTTAACGAGTACCTGACATCGCACAGGCTCGGGACCCCCATTTTACGTCCCTTCCGAAGGATGGCATAGCTAAGGATTTTTACTCCCTTTAAAAAATCCTAAGGTCATCTGCCGGGCTGCGAACCCGCGATCTTGAGTTTAGTAGGTTGCTATGCTAACCACTACACCACAGGTGACCCCGCTTAAGATGTTAGATATTTATTATCCTATAACTTGAGCAGTTTTTTTATTGATTTATATTTTGCATTATTGATGGATACAGATGTACATCTTCTTCTTTGTAACGATATTCTTCGCTATTCGAAGACCCCCTTCAGCCAAACTCCTACCTCAGCCGGTTCCTCCACTCACCTCTACCCATCACTTCTTCTGTTAGCCCCCACCGCACCATACTTTCAGCCACCTCTCCTTCTCCTACCCTCTGCTTCCCATTCATAAGCTATTTTGGGGATTACAGCTTTACATTAAACTTAGAAACACATTATTTAATAACTTAACATCATACGACATTGACTTTCCCTGTAGCAAGCCGCTCCTGTTGCCCCTATATAAACTTCTATACTAAACCATTATTACAGCTTCGGGTTTATTTTTGTATTAATCCCTTGGACGTGGTCAATGAACCGAATGATGGGCTGTGCTGATTTATAATTTGAAGTGGAGCTTTAACGCTAATAGCTTCGTTAGGGTGTTTATCAAATCCAACATCCAACATCCAACATCCCTGTTCCGTGTTCCATGTTGAGGGATTACTTTAGGTTAGGTTACGGTCGGGTACACTAATTGACTTTAATCACAAAGTCCAAATGGGAGTTGCTAAACCAATGTGATTGTTATTTGAAGTTGATTACACTTGACGCTCTGCAGTGTGTTGTGTGCTGTGAGGTGCTGTGTGGTGGTTGGAGGTGATTATTTTCCGATGATCTTTGTCATGCTCCATGTTATTTGATTCCTCTTCCTACCTTCCTACCTCTTCCTATTATATATTTGGATTCGCGCCCTCTATTATATAACTTAGCAAGCTATCTATAGATATATTTACGTCGTTCCCTATTTACTTCGTCTCTACATCTGTTATGTAATTATTAGACTTGATTTAATTATTTTTCTTTTCTTCGATTGGAGAGATCATCCGATTTATAACAATTATTAATACCAAATCAATATAGGTAGGTGTATTACTGTTAACTAAGAAGGAGAAATAAAATAACAAAAATACAGAATTATCCCCAGAACTACTTAGTTGTTACTTGTGGTACAGAAGTATCAATAGAAAATTATAATTTGGTGAATTATACCTTGGAATTTATTTATTTATTTATATAGTGATACAATACAACCCCCCCCCCCACCCCTCGTCTATGGACGCCTGAGTTATTGGATTTATTGGTTCCATCCTTATGATTTAGCCTATAACCAATCCTACTTTATTCTTTGAAGGTTTGCTTGTTGGGGTTTATAGGCATAAAACCCTAGGGTCATTAATGCAAACGATTTTTTAAGGTTTTTTTTTGTAATTTTTTCTTTCATTGAGTATTATGATTATTTCTACATATATTCAATTTGTTGAATGGTATCTTCTTTAAGTTTGAGACTGGTCTATTTTTTTTGTACAGCATACAATTTTGTGATTTGTAGAAATTATATAAGAAATAAAGAGGAAAAAAAACAATTCTACTTTAATTAGTGGTTAAATTACTTAATTGATAAATAATTAATAATGTTTTCAGAACAGTTTGTAATAATATATATATTATTTATCAATTATAATATTATATTATTTATTGAAATTTACAACTGTACAATTATATACATTAAGTAAATGAGCTGATAACGATTACAATAACATGTCAAAGCTTGAAAAGAACTACTCATCAGTAGCACTTTATTAAAAATTCTACACTAGAAGGTCTCTAGGCCATCTTCGTTTCAGACGCCTCGGTGGATTATCAGGAATGGAATGGGAAGCAAGTTGAGAAACTAATGGGTTTGAGTGGTATTGGAGCTTACTACGAAAGAATAGGTATCTGGTTTGGGATAAATCAGCATCATATGGAACATTAAAGTCTTTATGGATAAGTTTATTGGTGACAAAGTAAGGGACATTTAGGATTTTTCGAAGGATTTTCGATTGTAAGGATTGGAAAACCAAATATAGATTTATTTTTATTATATTACCTTAGAAACAATTAATAATCTAAATCTACAATAAAATAAAATTGGATAATTAAATCGTTCGCTAAGTGGCTAATTAAGGATAATGTAATTGATGAAGGACTCCAGTAATCTCCTCCCATCCTCCAGTACCCTCCTGCCAGGATCTCTTAGCTGATTGAACATTGTGTTTTATCATTAATTATCAATCAACGCTTCCTTTCTTTTATATAACCTTATTTATTACCGCATCCTATTATCTTATCAGTCCAAAAAAATAAAGGATTAAAGGGTAAAATCTGGGAATGTACAAATGCATAAATGCACAAATATGTTATTTCTCGACTCTACTAAACTACTCGCGCTTACTCTTCAGAAATTTAAAAATCAGGATATATAAGACTATTGTACTACCAAAAGTTCTCTATGGATGCAAAACCTGGCCGCTTACGTTAAGGGAGGAACAACGCCTTAATGTTTTTCAAAATAATGTACTGCGTAGAATATTTGGCCCAAAAAAGGATGAAGAAACAGGAAAATTTAGAAGGTTTCTCAATGTGGAACTTGGGGAGTTATATCCTGTAAATATAGTTGAGGCAATAGCTTGTGCGGAGGTTGAAATCGGCATGTCAAGTGTTTGGGTTTAGTAATGATCCAATTCCAAAAAGGTAATCAGTTCTGAGTCGTCGGGTAATCTAGTGAGGGGTAGACCAAGGCGTAGATGGGAGGCTTACATCAGCGTTGATCTTGAAATGTGGGATTTAGCGGAGTGCGTTATAGAGGTATGTGGGGTTTTTGGTTAACTAAGCATATATTTAATTTTTATTATATTTTAAAAAATTGATTTAGTTGTTATACCGTTTGCATTACGTCCTTACGTCTTCATGATATTGAGGATACAATCTGCTCGGTTATTTGAGGTCCGAGTTGATCTCCTTATTACGATAATAATATCTAACTGATTTTTAGCATAGTGTAGCTGTAGCAAAGTCAATTAATGTTCCTTTGGCATACAAAGACTAGTTTAGAATGTTAAACATTCATTGTTAGTTATCAAAAATTAAAATGATCAGCTTTCTGCTTTACACATTATATTTCTGTACCTCGGAGGTACAGAACACTATGTCACATTTCCGTAACGTAAAAGGAGAGCAATTTAAAACAAAAAAGATTTCATTTCCTGAACTGTTAATTATACTTATGCGTACGAAATAAATCTTGACTCTCCCATCCAGGCTAGAATAGGTTGGTAACCCGCCCTTCCTGCCCTAATTGGAGTACATAAGGACGTTATGCCCTCCCCCAAAAAATAAATTAAAAGAAAACATTTTTATCTAACTTACCTTACAATTAATTTGCCTAGGACATATAATTCTATAGCTCTGTATAAAGGGAACAAAAGTGAATAAGAATAATGTAATTATAATATATTTTGGGTCAATAAAGGACATAGTGTTCTCTACCTCTGGGGTACAGATTAATTAAATTATATGAATGAAAGAGAAGAATTGAGACATGTTGGTACTCACCGAAGGAGGCTAAATGGAAGGGCTTCTAGTAGATTTTATGACCTCAAGTAGACTGGGTGTAAAGAAGCGAAGACTGAACAGTCAGGTAAATGGGCAGTCCTTTAGGTTTCGCCTATCACTCCTTGTTTTTTCCTTTCCTGCTCGAAACAAATTAAAAATGGGACAGTTTGAAATATTTACTCCTCATTCGCACAAAAATGTGGATTGATTTTAAAGGATTATTTGTAATGATTGCTAAATATTTCATCTTACAATTAGACATTTCTACTTGATGAATTAGCCTTACTATCGAGCCATTGTTGAATTTATGGTTATTTGGCTACTTCACGTAATTAATTTTTATGTTTCTCAGATTTAAAAATATATGGATTATGTATCAAGAAACATTAAGTCCTTGCCTACAAATATGCAGACAAACTTTCTTGTAGGGTATCTTTTTTTTTTTTAAATACCTAATACCCGACTATATATAATATCTATGTATTTATATAATCACATTAAAAATTTTGATTTGTGAAGTTGAAATGATTTAATAATAAGCTAAGGAACTAAGGAACCTCTTGCCGCTTCACCTCGCCTCGGGTTAAATATATCTCGTAGAATTCGTGTGTACTTTTGCATTCCAAATATAGTTCTTCTAGGATCATCTGCTCTCAAGGGAAAAAAAAAACGAGTTTTGTTTCTCTATAGCAACAATTCCTATTTATATATTAATTATAATTTTTTTTTTATATTATCATTTAAATATTTTTTCAAGGAAGTAACCGTATCACCGAAATTATTCTACAGATTATGGATAAAAAAAAATTTAATTTTTAAAAATCTCATGAAATATGAAAAGTTATATTGATTAAAAAAATTATTAATTACAAAAAATATAGTTACTTCAATTTATTCAAAAAAGATAGTTCATATAGAAATTAAATTAATAAAAAGCTTTCTTAAAAAAAAAAATATAATAAAGTAATATTTAATTCGCAACATCCAAAAATAACCCTATAGATGAGAAGAACTGTGAATCCATGAATTGTAAATAAGCAAACTAGCCTAACCGTAGAGTTACAATAAACATACAATAGAGTCCTACAATATAGAGTTCTGTATTATAGAGTTCTATATTATAGAGTTCTGTATTATAGAGTCCTACAATATAGAGTTCTGTATATTAGGTATACCAAAACTATATCTATATCTATAGTATTATATAAAAGGACAAGCCATTTTTCGTTTGTGATCACAAACCAAGAAAACTGCTGAACCAAATTTTAACCACATCATCTTCATAGTTCAAATATGGTTTAGCAATAATAAATTTTAAAGATTTTCAATTATATCGCCATAATAAAGCGAGAAATATGTGGTGCGCTGTGAAGATTGGTAATCGACCGATAGGTGGCGAGTACAATACGAGAGAGGTTACAAAGGTACTGTATCGTATAGAGCTAGAAATTTATGATAACAATTCCTTATTTCAATTCAATTGTTATTAAAAAAGTTATAAATATATGGAACGACATGTGGATCCCAGTGGAGTTTGAAAATCGACCGATATGTGGCCATTCTGCAACAGAGTTTGCAATCGTAAAACTATTAAACCCAACTCTACCAAAATTTAACTACAAAATTTTCATAGTTCTAGGAAGATTTATAATAATAAATTTTACTATAATAATAATTAAAAGTATAGTTTTGAGCGACAGGAACGAGGTTTGGCAAGCTGTCATATACTTTTATGGTTAGAAATTAAAGTCCAACCAGATGGATCGATAAAATTATTTCTGCCAAATTGGATGTCTAATTATACTTTTACGTACTCTTCAAACACCTAATCAATGCATTTTTAACCAGGTTACTGTCATTACTGCTATGAGCGAAAATATCATTGAAGAAATATTCCTAAATTCGATACCTCAATAAAATATTTTTCTTGATAAACGAATAAAACTCAATTATTAGTGAAAATAATCTAATTTCTTCATTTCTGAGAGCGGGGGATGCCGCTGCGGGATATGCTAGTCAGTAGAATATAATTCTATATTAAGATTTTCTAGATGGTTATGAATTCAAAGGATTGGGTTAGAGAAGAATTGGATTTAGCGAAGCCCGATGCCTTACTCCCCACATCCGGATAGATCTAAGTCTAATTATATTGAGCTAGAGGGGCCTTTAGTAAATGTTTGGGCGTCTAATGCATTTTTGAAGTAAGTTCTAAAATAGTCGAAAGCAGAGAGCGAATCAGCATAAAATGGATCTAAATTTCATTAGAGACTTACAAACTTTTTCTTTACCCGGCGGTAAGGTCACTCTCCCCTAATCCAGCAGGCCATTCTTTCCATTCAAATTTTAATTTTTTTTTTTTTTTTTTTTTTTTTTTTTTTTTTTAACATGCTACATGTTTTTACGACGACTAACCGGATGTCATGAGTGGAACCGTCCATTACGTCTCTTAACAATTATTATTGCTACTCATTAATAACAATAGATAATTAATATTTTTAATATTACATTCCCGCTTCAAGGTGAAACTGGAGTCTAGTCTGACTTATTAATAACAAAATTAATATTATTATAATTATTCTAGTATGACTCATTAGTAACAACAATTCCGGTACAAGAGGTAGTGGTTCTAATATACGAGTATAAACCTCAGCGTTAACAACTACTTTAGCAACTTTACTTAACCCAACAATGATTATAGATACTCATCCTATCCGAATGGAAATACATATATATATATATATATATATATATATATATATATATATATATATATATATATATATATATATATATATATATATATATATATATATAGCTATACGAAAAACATGCACCATGTTTCCTTGATATGATTTTTAAAAATAATAATGTTAGTAGAAAAGAAATTCCACATTATTTTCGTCGGCGATTTCAATTCAAATTTTCCAACTGAAAATTTTTTTCATAGTGACCTCTTTCATTCCCTTAGTCTCAATGAGCTTCTTATGTTCTAAGGATACGTATTTGGGCTGGTTGTCTATACTTTTTTGGTGAAACATTTTTTTCACGATAAAAATGTTTTTGACAGTTTCCTACATAACATTTGTCTAGAGGACCAACCGTTTAGAAGGTATATTCCTTTCTTTATACAGTTTTGTTTATTTCAAATAATCATGAATTGTTAATTTATGTATTTTGATCCTTTTAGCTCTAAAATATAAATTGGGATAAATAAACTTATTATAAATGAAAGATCTTTATAATCGATTCAATACTAAATCTGCTATCCTCAACATCCAACGTCCGCATTTTCACGAGTTATATCCATTCCCAATAATGTCCTTTCCCGTATTTTACCATTACCTACCTCAATATTATTTCGCTTTTGAAAATAAAGTACAAATAGAACAAAAATAATAAAGTCCATCCTCTTACCGCTATTTAGAAATAAATTATTTAGGAGAAGTAGATAGTTGGGGTATGCAGTCATAAAGATACACAGCAATTAAAAAATAAGTTTTTTTAAGTTTACTAATTTAAGTTATTTAATTTACTTACTCATTAACTGCTCCTTACTATTTCATTAACTTAGTGTCTCCTCAGTTTTTATGTTTAGCAATTATATTGTATAATTTTCTCATTAATTTTTTAATTATCTATCACTCCTTTTAATTTTAATCTTATTTTAATAGTCTCTATGTATTGTCTTCTTTACCTTTAGATATTGCCTTTATGTTATTGTCTTTACTCTTATATATTTATTCTTTTCTTAATTTTGTTTTTTATACTCTCTACAATTTAGTCATACCTTTTTCTTTGTTTCCTACTTCTAGCCCTCATGAAGGCTTGCAATGCAAGTTGAAACGTTGGCATTAAAAAATAAAAAACTTATTTTTTAATTGCTGTGTATCTTTATGACTGCATACCCCAACAATCTACTTCTCCTGATACCTAACAGTCAGCTATACCTCATCAATATATATTATTTATACTGCAAAAGCTCTTAATATTATTTCTAAATACAAATCCTTGGACATTGAATCCCAATCAATCATTGGCACAAACTCCATCACGAAGGTTTCCCAACCCCAAGCCCAAGATGTAACCTCCTCTACGACGGTTCCTAATTGAGATCTCATTCAGTTTAGTTATCATTTAACTCTTGACAAGTTTGGCCTGACACTTCCCCTGAGCCGCTGCACCCTCGCCCTTTCCACCGTACATACCAAATAATTATCGATTTTCATGTTAGCTAAGGATGTGTCCATTCCGAAAGTCGATTCTCGGTTCCATCGATTGTTGAGAAAAGAACCGCTACCGCTAATCGATGATCGATGATCCAAAGTCGATTGTTTGGGACCGATCGATCTCGCTGGCATAAATGAAATTACACATCAATTCTTCTCCTAATGACAAAGCCTCCTTCGTATAGAATTGACTATGTTTCACAATATTTCCTTCGGGACCGCCGCGATATTAATATAATATTAACTGATCTTGCTGGGGACAAACATTTGTATAAGGTAATTAAATAAATAAAGAAGTAAGTTTTTTTAAAAATCAAATTTTCAATAATAAGATATAACAGTTGTTAATATATATATATATATATATATATATATATATATATATATATATATATATATATATATATATACATTGTCAGATCGTTACTTATCGTTACCAGCTCAGTGGCTCAGTGAATGTAAATCAACCTTCTAGATCTCTATACTATAGCCTGTAGCCTAGCCTACACAATTACTGCTTTCTTCTTTCTTGTTCCGTTCCTCTGCTCTCTGGAATCCTCTTCCTTCTTATATTCGCAATATCTCGCTCTCACTTTCTCCAAACTGACGCTGTCTAACTTCATGGACGCTTCATAGTGAATGTCATTCTAATATATTAGAGATATAACACTAGCCTGAGATGGAATTTTCTCCTTATAATGTTTTCATTTTCATTGACAATTTTTTTTACATTCTGCAAACACTATTTCTTTTTATCTTTAACACGTTCACTGCGGCCCCGGTAGACGATTCTAGCCAATGGCTGGAGACATAACATGTTTTTTTCTGATTTACCCCCACCCCCCGGGTTAGAAACGAGGAGTGACGTGAGTGTTAACGTCATCCGCAGTAAACGTGTTATCTATATGTTATATCATAAATTATCTGTGCTTTTAATTTTGTATACAATATTTTTCTTATAATGACTACTTTTCTTCCTTTATCATTATTTTTCTGTTTTTAGTTTTCTATTTGTTAGCTTATCATGAAGATTTGTATTTCCTTTTATTTACCCCGCCGTCATCCTTAAGTCCCACAATAAAGTTCTTTTTCTTTTAGCATTAGGCTAATGGGCATACATATGGACTTGTGCGCCTTTCCTTTGGTGTATACTCAGATATTACAAATTATTATTATTTATAATATATATTAGAGATGAAATTAAATGTAACATCTAAAAAGATGTTAGGTTAAATAAAATAAAATAAATGAGAAGATATAAGATATAAGATATCAGATATAACAAACCAAGTGGCAAAGAGGTCCTTACTGGGGCTGCAGGCTGGCTAATTAGGTGAGTGGTGGGGGAAAGTACCAGTGTAATCTTCTCTCTCTCTCTCTCTCTCTCTCTCTCTCTCTCTCTCTCTCTCTCTCTCTCTCTCTCTCTCTCTCTCTCTCTCTCTCTCTCTCTCTCTCTCTCTCTCTCCTCTCTTCTCTCTCTCTCTCTCTCTCTCTCTCTCTCTCTCTCTCTCTCTCTCTCTCTCTCTCTCTCTCTCTCTCTCTCTCTCTCTCTCTCTCTCTCTCTCTCTCTCTCTCTCTCTCTCTCCCCCTCTCTCTCTCTGTCTCCCCCTCTCCCCTCCCTCTCCCTCTCCCTCACTCTCTCTCACTCAGTTTGAGTCGGCCTCTGCGCGGTGCTATTTCTTCCGCAGCGAATCCAAATAATAAATCTCTCTATTCCTATTGTAGACTACATTAGATAAGGGCAACATGCAGAATATGTCTTTCCTTGTTAATAGTCCAGTTACAGTACTTAAGGAGGATAAGCCTAAAGAAAAAACACAATAATTTATTTCAAAATGGATAAGTTTATTGAAAAGTCCCATTGAAAATTTTAAGCAGGATTTTATATTATAGACCAACCATTATGGTAAATGTGTTTAGTAATATTAATTGTAAGCTAAGAGCGCCTCTTTCGTAAATGTTAAAGTAATTAAAAAGGAGTTGTTTCCTCATATCTTTGTTGTCTTTACTTTTGAAGTCCCATTTATATTCTAATATTTGAAATATTCTGAAGTATTTTTCAATTCATAAATAATAAGATTTTATTTTAACATATCATTTTGAAAGAAAACTTGTGAAGCAGCCACAATCCTGATAATACTAAGCTCCAACCGTGTCGTTAATAATTACATGTCTCTTAATATTTTACCGGTTACATTAAAAATGAAATGTTGGTTAAAATTTGACAAATCTTTCTCTGATAATATACTTGGGGAAAAAAATAAACAAAGATACATTGAAAGCAGATTGGCGGAGAGCTATCTTCAATGTTCTCTTCTCTGCTCGCTTTATCGTCTCAGCGATATTCAATTGTTTATTTCAGTTTTCCATCTTATTTTATTTCATTTTTCGTTTCACCAAAGAAAACCTAACAAGGGGGCGTTTTGACTTGAGATTTTTGGAAAACATTTTCGAAAATATTCTTGTGGACAATTTTTAAACTAAAAACTGATATCATTTTCAGATTCCTCATCTCAAAAAACATGTAGGAACCAAATTTGGTCGAAATCAAAAATTAAAATGTTTTTACCCCTGAATGTTTGCATGATTTTAGAAGGCAAGAAGAGGCTGTTAATTCGTTTAAAAACGTAAGTAATTTGCGCTATCTTACATATTTCGCCTTGAAACAAAATTTGAAGGGCTTCTAGAAGGAAATGCTAAACTGCATAGTTTAGCCTAAAAGCGGTAGTCGCAGGATATCTCCTTACTGAGATATCTCAAGTTTAGTTGAGCTGAGAGTTTTATTTAAATCAGTTACTGTCCACTAAAATATCGAGTCACTTAGTATTTTAATCGGTTGAACACAGCAAATATTTTGGCCGGTTCAACTTGATGATAAAATCTCAACTTTAAAATTTTAACGTCCTCGAAAGGAATAAGAAATAAATATTTTTTGATTTTGATAAAATTTAACTTATAAAAGTTTATTGGTGCGTTGAATCGAGATTTGAGGTCAGTTTTCCATGATAAAAATTTCTCCACTGATTTAAAGCGGATTTAATTGAAATTTTGTGATTGTTTTGGAGTTTTTGAGCCCCCTAAAGCCGAGTTAAGGCTTGAACATAACAAAAGTATTTTTGTTTTAAATAGCATACAAAACTAAAATTCCATGAGAAAGAATCATTTCTCTATCTTGACTGAGATCTGAGAAAAAAAAAATAAAACGTGATTTTCATATTTATTTTTTTCTCGGCTCCTAATGCTCATTGCACTATTATAGGTCCCTACTACCCACAAAAATCTGCAAGTTACGAGTCAAAACCTCCCCTTGTAAGTAAAGGCTTTCTATTATGAACGAGCATTGACGAACGATTCTCGCATACCTCAAGTGATAACAGTCTTAGTCTTTAGGAAGTTTAAGCTTTCATTTTATGCCTTGATGTGTGGAGATTTCATTATAATATTTAATATAATTAAAAGTTTAAATATTGTCAGTTGTTGACTCACCAATTTCGATGAAGTACATCCCCGACATTTTTGATTAATTTTCTAGAACCTTTTTGCGAAATGTCCAATAATGAGTTTTATTTGTTGAAATAAAATAAGATATTTGAGACTAAATATTCTAATTTAATCAATACAAGATCCCTGCTGTAGGTCCAATATAGAATTATAGGTGCTAATGTAGCCTTTTACTGATTGACCAAGCCAGCAGTTAGTTAGATATTGAACCACCTACTCAACCAGGCAGCACCAGCAGTTAGATATTAGATAGAGCTAGCTGGGGGCTGTAATCAAGCCAGCAGTTGAGGAAGGCGGGACAAATAAACCGAGCGCCCGGCCATGTTTGACTAGCCTAGGTAATTGGAAATTGGAAATGTCGGCTCGGTGGAAGTAGCGGTTATCGCTCGTCAATTAGCGCGTACTCAGCAATGAGCAATGAGCGATGAGCGATGAGCAATGAGCAGTGGCATCGAACACCTCCCCTCGATCAAAGAGGCTGTGGCTCGGCAATTAGCGTCCCCCCTCCCTCCCTCCCCCAATCCCCGCCCCGATTCAAAAACTTCACTGCCAACCTAATTACCTCGTTTGTCGGTCTTGTTTCCTCGTTCCCAGATAATCCGCTGCTGAGCCAGCGTTGAGGATTAGATTAAAGTGCGGTCCTCATAATATTTCACCTGTCCTGAGGTCTTGAGTTCGTATTCAATCTTGAGAGAATCGTCTGAAAGGAGGCTGTCATGTCGAGACCTGACAGGAAGGGGGGGGGGAGAGAGACCTCTCAAGGGGCTGTGGGTGGATTCGATTAAGGGCGGAAGATCTGGAAGTCATAGCTGCCATAATATTATATTGTTCCTAAGTGATATCATGTAAAGTACAACCTTAATTAAGCTAAAATGTTGATGTAGTGGCAATACTGTTCGTAAGTAGCCGTGGCAACACTGAGTTCCAATTCTAAACTATCAGTGAGGTCATTACTGTTTAATTTAAGTTGATATGTATAAACGTTTGTTGTCCTTCTTTTCGATAAATTTCCAAGTTTGTTTTATGAATCAAGAGACTGATATTTATTTTTATTTGTAAGTGGTACTATTTTTGTTTTGTTTTGTGTAAAACTATAAAAAGTTTTTTTTATGGAGACGCACCAATCAATGAATATAACTTTATTTACACATTTACAATAAAAAATTTCATTTAAGTATCCGTGTTGTAGAGCTTACATCTTCAAACGAATAATATATAGTTTTATTCAAAAATGGATAAATTGAAAAATCAAACTAATATGTATATATAACAATAAATATTATACACAAGTGACAAAAGACGTCTAAATTTCTATGTTTTATTCTATTATCGATTTCTCGGATAAGCGATTTTTTTTTTTTTTTCAAAGTTATGGTTTGATGATAGGCGTTGAATTGGATAGGGATAAGATTGAGATGGTGCAACAATGTTGATATTTTTGTATATCGGCGGGGGTAATCAGCTTAATAACATTTGGTTATACAGAATCGAGCTCTTATTACGTAAACGTGTTTATCTTCCGTTTGTGGTGCTGCTTTGATCAAAATATTAGCAGCATCATTTCTCTTGATACCATTATGCTCTTTGACCGAAGATTAGCGCCAAATTATTTATGATTTGTCAAATACTGGTATATTTAATTAGAAGATGTATGTATGACATATTTCTGTGTGATATGTATATTTGGATGTTTGATGTACACAAATAGAGAACGTAGGGCCTATTTGAAAAAAATAGTTAAGGATTATACTGAAAAGAAAGATGTGAGTGTCTAAAAGCTTTATTTCAATTACTCTTAAATGTATTTACATAATTAATTCACAGCTCAAATAAAAAACTTAATATAAGTTATGCCACCCTTTTTCTAATTGAAGCTTTTTATATCAAGATAGATAATAAACTGAGTTTGCTAAATTTAAGTTAATTTTAAAATTAACATAAAGTGGGTTGAAGGGAATCAATTAGACGAGATATTTGAGCTGAAGGGGCATTTAAATTTTAATCTTAGCCACATTTTATTAAATATAACGTGAAATTATTTCAGATTGAGAAGAGCGATCGATTAAATCAGGGAAATCGGGCGGGGAAAGGGACAGGTTAATTCCTAAAATAACAAGAAACGATTATTAACAAACCCCATATCCATGCATTACGCATTGGGAAGAATTTTAACTGAGCATTTACTGATCTCCTCAAATCGTATTTACTAAGTGTTCATTTAATCAATAACAATTTTGGTTCTCTTTAGCGGCAAGAAATTACTTTCAAACATAAAATTGATGACAGGATTTTAGTATGACAGGTATGTAGGAGATGACAATAATAATATAATGAAGCTGCTGTTTTGCTTTGAAAGGAGAATACCAAGATAGCCAGTTCATTGATCTACAAGTGTTTTTCTTAAATTACCCAGAATTTTCTTATGTAATGGTAAATACCAAACTGTCTTTGAATAAAATATTAGGCCTTGCCTTCAGCCTTCAGATCCGGTGCCTTCTTGATGGGTGTAATCATCTTTCCCAAATGTGGAAATATTTACGTATCTAGCAGCTTGAGTAGCTTTTAAACCAATTTTACACTCATAGTGCCAAATCGGGCGGATACGAGTGAAGGTTCCACTGGGATCATTGCCGCTGGAGCGTGTGTTACAACTTGAAGGAGGATCAATTGAATTTAAACCAATTTTTCAAAAAAGTCTAAATGTTTATGTTTAATAAGGTAAAAGCGGTCTATATCGAATAACTAAAGCGCTTAAAACAAATTGTTTAAAAATTAAAACTTTTTTAATGAACTGCTATTTATATTTAATGTACATTATATGAACTATACCTTATAGAAACTTTATTTTATTTTACTTCACCTAATAATATATCAAGGTACACTGTTATTTATTATATATTTAATATATGTTCGCAGGGGATATTGATGTTAAGTTATATAGCTATTCTAATCTCTATAATTTAACTAGCCAATGTCCATATCCTTAAACAATAAAATAGACAAAGCAAAAAAATATCATTTACAAAATGTTCTTTCGTTTCAACAAAAATCAGAATTGAGCTGAGAACCAAAACCTACATATAACAAAAGAGTTATTGAAGCCCAGATTGCCCAGATGCCTCAACTGTGTGCAGCTCAACTTTTCCAACTAACTACACTAAACTCAATGCCCCATTTTACAATACATGAATTATGTCATAACTCAGGCTAGCCTCAGATAAAAAAATATAGATTTATAATATAAATAAGTAATATGTACAAAAAATACTGTGAAACCACATGCAACTGAAGTAATAAAAATTAAAAAGAAAGCTTAAATTATATCCTATTTAACTACCACCAATACCTAATACTCAGGCGGATTTTTCTAATCAATAATAAAATAAAAAACGTCCCCTATAATATTGCTACGATTTTAACAATTGAAGATGATTATAGCTAACGGTGGGGGGGGGGGAGAAGTTCCATTTTTTTTGGTTTTTCGATATCTCGAAAACGGTTGACTCTAGAAAAATATGTTTCAAATAAACATAAAAGTTAATTAAATTTACTATACAATTTATGATATGTAAATTTGTCATACTTCTAACCGTTTACGAGATATACGTTATTGAAAATAGGTGATTTTCGGGAAAAAAACAAATGTCACCTCATTTTTTGTCAAACCTTTGCTTTTATTACGTCCCACAATCGTTTCTCAGAAAAAATGTCAGAATCAAAATTGTAGAGCATTACATTTACTTTAATTTAAAATATACGTTTCTGGTATTTACTTCAAGTGTTTAACAAAAAGTGAGGTAAACATTTTTTTCGTTTCTAAAATTGTCGATTTTTAATAACGTATATCTCGTAAACGGTTAGAATTACGACAAATGTATGTATAATAAATTGTATAGTGAATTTAATTAGCTTTTATGTTTATTCGAAACATATTTTTCTAGAGTCAACCGTTTTCGAGATATTATCGAAAAACCAAATAAATGGAACTTCTCCCCTCCCCCCTACCGTTAACCTCACCCCCCCCCCCCCAGTGGTGACATACTTTTAGTATGTTTGTCTTCTAACTACTCCTACCGAAGGTGTGAAGTCAAAAATTATCGGATATTCCATGGACTCTACGTCCCTCATTTCAGGACTCATTCATTGACTGGAATATACGTACACCCGAGTTGGTGTATTTGAAGATGCCATTGGCCTTTACGTTTACTAGACAGACCTCACCAGGTTTTGCATCTTTCATTTCCAAATAAATTTCCGAAATTTCAATGTTCACTCTATAACAATCAGTAAAGCTATTGATGTTGCGATAATGGAGACTCCACCGGCTCTGCGACTTGATGATGATACCACTACCGATGATGTAGTTGCAATTTGCCTGTTGTTATTGTTGCCTGTTATTGTATTTGGTATTAGAGTATAATCTCACAATTAGTTCAAAGCCAGACTACATTCACTGGCCTGGAATTTTCCATCCAAGTTTCGCTGATTGCCAAATAATGAGATCGGTTGATGATTGTATCGGTAGAGATGTCTTTGAGTGCGCGACCAAGCTTTGTGAATTAATTGCGGTAATAAATATAATACAATTGCTGACGAGGAACACTATCACAAATTTTTAGATAATATTTTTTAATTTTAACACTTTATTATATTTACTGTCACTACTTTAAACTAATGTTTCATATACAATTGGTAGATATTGACGACAGCTGACGATTAAAACTAATAGCAAAATAACCTCAAAATTGCGTCACTTCCCCCTCCTCCGCTCGCGAAGCGTCACTATTCTCGCTTATCGTAATGAATTCTTTGATCCTTTAGCTATCCAGTGGTACAATTTGATTTTGGGTTTAGAGGATAAGAACCTCAGATAATAGGAACCTCATTGAGACCAAGGGTAATGGAAGATATCGTTATGAAAAAACATTATCAGGATTACCTGTTGAGAAATTTGGATTGAACGCTGTATTAAAAAAAAAAAAAAAAAATCTGCTACTTAAACCTATTTTGAGAAAATTATTTATTTAGTATAATCAATATAATGCCCAAGAACAAATAGGAGTGAAGTTATGAATTCTTTTAACATCGCCTCAGGTCTCTCGTTCATTTTGCTTGTGAATAAATAAACAGAAGAAAATTATGGACCTCTAGCCAAAAGACAAATCCGTTTAACTAGCATTCATTGTTACTCGACATATTTTATTATTCACACAAGTTTTACTTTACTATTTTAGACTGCTTTTCAAATTTTTCAAAAAAATAATTCTACTTAAGAATGTCTTTTAAATAAATAGCTAGGTCCTATACCATTGCCCGTTGGGTCGGGGTGGCTTTGGGAGAGATGTTATTTTAGACTATCGAAGAGCTTTATAATCGATATATTATGCGGAAAGGATACAGTTATTTGCCGGAAGAGTGGCGGGGGCAGCCGGGAACTGGAATCGATTTATACAGCCGGAGCTAAGGAAATGAAGAGTCTGATTGGAGTTACTAAATCATATAGATTGGAGATTGTGGGGTGGTGGGGTGGTCGGTAGTGGAGTTCTTGTGTTGTGTTGTGTTGTGTTGTGCTGATTGTTCTATTTGGATAGTAAATAGGTATATCTGTCTTCAAACGGAATAGAATTAATTTTTTTCTTTTTTAAACTTGACTATTTATAACAGAGATCCGATCTGGTTCCAAATTATATTTATCCCTGATTAAGTGGCGGATTTAACTCGACGGCGTTTATAAATACCTTATTATATTTAAATAGTTGCCTTTTTAAATTAAATTAATGATCACAAATTTTATAAAACGATATGGGGCAGGGTAATTAATTAATTAAATGCAATTGTTTTGAGTATTAGCAACTTGTCTGTATTTTTATATAATTAACTCATAATTATTCAGCATTGAAAATTATTTATATGAATAATAATTTACAAAATTTTATTTTATTTATATTAATAAATGTTGTTCTACTTTTATATTGCTTAATTTCTGCTTGATATTATATTTTATAACATAACGGTAATTGAAATGGTCCTCTTGTTTAGTTTAATATATAAAAATCATTATAACCGTAATTAATGTTCATATGAAATTAGGGATATATTAATTTCTGCTACACAAGTTCCTTAAAACAGTTCTAATGTACTCCTATAAACCGAGAAACAATAAACGAGAAAATATTAAAACAAAAAACTCAAATCGCCCTTACTGAAAAAACAATATATTATGAATATCTCTATCTATACTGTACTGCTTCTTCCAATTTAGATTTTAGAATCAAAAGGACTAAATTACTTAAATTAATGATTATATTTAATTAACAATTAATGTTTCGAAATAAACAAAGTCGAGAGAACATAAGGGTTTCAAATGTGACACATTTTCATTCAAAGCAATATAGCTGCTGAACGGTAGGTCATAGCGATAAATGTTATTTAACAAAAAATATCTTCCATTAAATTTATCAGATCAACAAACCGTCGGCTAATTTTGGATTAGAGTAACACCAACAGAATGGGTTGTGTCTTACATTTTTTAGCTTGAAGATAACGTTATAATAAAAAAGTAAAGACCCACGGTCAAAAGAAATATCCGTGTCGAAAACTGAAAGTAGTTATATATATATATATATATATATATATATAAATCGTAGTTATATATATATATAATTACTTTCTGTTTTACAACTTCATTGAGGTTCTGGCGTGCACTAAGAAAAGGGTTTCTCCTGGCAGTGATAACAATATTTCTATCCTCTCTTTCAGTTGCAATACGTTGTGATCCACTGCCCGGCCTTCTATTGCACTCCCAGTCTCTCGGAATCGAACTAAAGCCCGGGAGACGACACTCTGGGAAGCGCGAACCGCCTCTGCAATATCAACTTGTCGGTGACCTTGATAATGTATTCTCACTATAATTTCGCGAACTTCGGGTTCAAGATGATGTCTGTCCGTGTTTATTGAAAGTACTACTGGATTAAAATACGAGAAAAGCTGTTTATTTACAAAATGATAAATCTTCATGTTTAATTTCCTTAAGAAAACTTGTTATAAATAATAGTTTTAACAATTGTTTTGACTTTGGTTTGTATTTTCTATTTTGTTGTACCCTACTAATATTGAATAGATTGGCTAATTTAATTTAAATGACCGGATAAGGGATAAATAAGGCATATCCCTATTCATTTTTGCGCAGTTTATTTTAGATTTCAATCTTGCTTTTGGTCTGAGTATTATATTATTCTCAGATAAAGGTCTGTATCCAGCAGCAGTAGTTTCATACTTATGTCTTTCAGTAATGATAATGTGATCTATTTAGTTTAAGTTCCTAAGTGAAGTCCTTGGATGTAGCAAAATATATCAAGAAGTGGCCATTTTGTTTCTTTGTGGAGGCAGTGTTTACCAATTAGGAGGTTTGTTTTTTTCCTGTTTGCATTGAAGCTCCATGAACTATTTTGAAATCTCTTCTTGGGCAACTACCTAGGGTTTTGTCCATCGAATCATAAAATGAATTTTTATCCTTATGGGATGCAGCTACCATTGGCAATTCTCGAATTAAATGACTTGTAATTTATGCTCATAGCAGAAGTTGTTTTACTGCGCTCAAAATGTTCAGTTATTTTTTACGGTGAGAGTTTACTTATGTGTTTACGTTTATCGTAAAATATCATGGATATTTCAATCTATAATCTACTGTTTTTTTCAAAAATGTGTTTATAAACAAAGTTGAGAAAAAATAGGGTTTTCAAATTTGATTTTTTTTTTTTCCCCATTTAAAGCAATACAAATCCTAAACACAAGGTCCTCACACACAAATGTTATATAACAGAAATATTCTTCATTAAGTTTCTAATGAAGAAACTATCCGCAAAATTTGGATCCGAGCAACACCTCCAGACCAACACCATCACCTCTAACATTCGATTTCTATTCAAATATGTAGATGATATCCTTACTGCTATACCTACAGAAGACAATAAACGAAAAATAATTTTAGCCGAATACAACAAATTTTAAAAATAGACTAAATTTTACTATGAAATTTGAGAATGATAATAAAATACCGTTTCTAGACTTGTTTTTAATTCGAACCCCTAATGGAACAATAGAAGTAGAATGGTGGAAAAAACCAATACATTCCGGAAGATATTTACATTATACTAGTCATTGCACCGAAAGTTATAAAATAGAGCGTTTTGGACTGTGAAAAAAAAAAAAAAATTAGAAAAAAAATTATACATACCCCAGCCAAAATACAAATTCATGTCAAAAAGAAATTCAGAGAACTGCCTCAAACAATTAGATTGAACAAATTGGGATTCTTTTACCATGATTGTTATAGGTTATAGGTTATACCATTATCTTAAACTTAACCAGTTTGTTGGATTAACGAACGTAAAAATATCAAAATTTTATTGCAATTAGATTGAACCTGTTCTTTTGCTACCAGGAGCATAGTCGCTTTTAGTTGATATCTGTGTTCGTCCATTCGCACAACACGGCCTATTAGATTAAACAAATTCATCAAATCAAAATAAAAAATAATTTAATTGTTGTTATAAGTCAATGGTTTATGAGGTTATTTTTTTTTAAATTTTAATTATATGTGTTTTAAATGATAACTTGATAATGATTCTGAGTGAGTTGATAAACCAACTAATAATTAGTTTTAACCGTACGCCCTGTAAGCCTCAGCCGCTGAGAATTTAATAAGCTAGATCAAAGAGGCCGTAGATACATATCAATGTAGAGTACAAATATATGATGAGGTTGGCAGTGGACATATTAAATACTGAATAATTATTGAAATATCAGGTTGGCATTGCTATATTAACCCGGTTAGCTAGAGAGAGAGATGAGTTTATAACCCCGGCCGGTGTGGACACTATTAGGGAACTCAACTCCAAGGCAAACTTCCTCAACTGGTATTTGCTTCCATTAATATTTGACCGCCCCCCCCCCTTCTACCATCCTTAATAACCGTGCTTTGCCTCTCGTAACTAGTTAATAAATAAGAGTTACTAAATAACCGTTGCTGTATAATAGTTCTTTGTCTCACATACCAAGTTCATAAATAACCGTTACTAAATAACTGTTACTATATAACAATGCTTACGTTACGTTGCCAAGTTGCTAAAACTTACAATTCAAGCCATTGGTGGAAGAAGATGTTGACTCAGTTTTCATAAATATTTTTTGTTTATTCATCATTTCTCACTTGCAGTTATCTTTTAAGTTCACAAAAAATGCCAATAGATAGGGCGAATCAGCTTAAATTGCACATTTTTTAAATTCCTTTGTACTTCCCTCGGCCAACAGTGGTATAGACAAGTAACTGTTTGGAAGTATTGTATTCGCCCAAACAATCGGATTTAAATTTTCAAATTTTGTTGTGAATAATCATACTTTTATTGTCCCGATAGTCGAAATAAACCAATTTTGGTGATAGACCGATGTGCCTGTCACACACAGCACCGAAGCACATTATTCAATCTATTTACTGTTTTAAGTTATTTAACTAAGAATTAAAAAAAAAAAAAAAATCGTACAGGCAGATGTAAATTTAACTAAATACTGTCTCTTTTGTTTTATACTATAATATATAATGTTATTATTATTAATGGGATGAGTCAGAAAAAATTACCGTTTTCGTTGTGTTTGAACTTTGCATCGTGATTCCCCTCTTAAATACATTCGAGAGCAAAGAATTGTGATAAGATCATGTTTGATCACATCTAAATCATTTGGTAAACAGTATGCCCTTCTTTAGCTTTCCTTTGTTCACTATGACAGTAAAGTACGAAATTCTCGTTTGTTTGTTTATTTCGTTTAACGTCACTTTTATGCTGCTATGGCTAATCGGACGATGCTACGGTGGGAGTCCTAAATTTTGCCTATCCAGGTATAATTAGGATAGGGATCTTTAACGAGTACCTGACATCGCACAGGCTCGGGACCCCCATTTTACGTCCCTTTCGAAGGACGGCATAGCTAAGGATTTTTTTACTCCCTTTAAAAAATCCTAAGGTCATCTGCCGGGCTGCGAACCCGCAATCTTGGGTTCAGTAGGTTGCTTTGCTAACCACTATACCACAGGTGACCCCCGAAATTCTCGTAATTCTGCTTCATCATTGGAAACGGATGTTTTCAGCAGCTGAAGCCACTCGTTTAGTGGTTGAATTTGAGGATGAAGACTCTTTGAATGAGAGGACGGTGAGAAGGTGGTTCCAAAAATTTAATGAAGGTGATTTGAGCCTCAGAATCAGGACCAGGGCGTGTTTCAGTTGTCAACCAGGACGCTCTGCGCTTCAGAGCTCTATTCAGATCAACTGCAGGGGATGTACGATGTTTTGGTTCAGCGGTATCCAGGTACAGTCAACAGGAAGCAAGCCTTGTTCCAACAAGATGCCAGACCCCACACCTCTCGCTTTACAAAAGAAAAACTAGCTAATTTGAATGGAATCGAGCTTCTCCCCCGCTCGGCATATAGGTCCAGGATCTAGCACCATCAGACCAATGGCTCATTTCCTTCGTAGAAAAACATTCAACAACTTAAATGAAGTTGAAAATGGGGTTTGTGAGTCCTTCGATTCAAAATCCAAAGAGTGGTACCATCAAGGAATTCTACAGCTGGCTTCCAGACGGCGTCAAACCATAGAGCGCAATGGTGTATATTTTGATTATTAAAAACCTTGTAAGCAGAAGAAAAATAAATTTTGATATTTACCTATAAAGCGGTCATTTATTCTGACTCAGCCGATTATATTGGACTACTACTGCTCCCCGAAAACAAGGACCATATCAGACATTGCTTGTCCACCTCACACATTGCTGGTCCATCGTTAGCATCATCTTCTCCTCCACCCCCTGACTTCCAATAGTTCCAAGTCCTCCTTCATGTCATCCAGCCATCATCTTCTCCTCCATCCCCTGACTTCCAATAGTTCCAAGTCCCAAGTCCTCCTCCAGACTACATTCCAGCCATCATCTAAAGTAGTTTCCTTAGTTCCAAGTCCTCCTTCATGTCATCCAGCCATCAGGCGGTCAAGTCCTCCTTCATTCCATCATCCATCCCCCGAGTTCCACATGGTTGAACCATATTAATCTTCCCTTTTTTATAATATTCACAACGAGCCATAAGATAACCATATTAATCTTCCCTTTTTTATAATATTCACAACGAGCCATAAGATATATATATATATATGTATATATATATATATATATATATATATATATATATATATAAAACATAATATATTATATTATTTCAAAAATATTATAGTTTTAAATTTTTTTAGTTATACGAGCATATCTATGTTTAATGATATCTACAAATTTGGCACAAGTGAGGAGTAACTGGCGGGATTAGAAATGGATGTATTTTAATATCCTATGAAAGACTATTTATGCAATTTCATTTTTGTGAAAACTCCAAAAATTCAGATAAGAATCCTTAAAGAAATGACATTTTCAAATTTTGCATTAAACGAGACAAAACATTTTCGTTTTCAATTTCAATTTATAACTGAAGATAAATGGTGAAAAATCTCTAGTTTAGAGGATAAAAGAGATTGCCTTAGCCGGGAAATGAATTAAAAAAAAGTAAAGTAATCTGTTTTAGGCGTTTAGGGGCAAAAAGTGAGCCTGGCCGAGCTGCCATAGAGGCGAGGAGGTAGGAGGGGATGAAATATTACACTGCCTTTGTCATCTATTTGCAATGCCTTTATCATCTAGCAGTAAGCCAATTATATTAATTCCAACCATTTACTCTCTTCCGAGCATTTCACATTTCAAACAATTGGTCAAAGTCTCAAACTGAGCTCAATTAATGAAACGTATGTCTTGGTTGCAGTGAGGAGTAATGAACTAAACATCCAAGTTTAAAAAAAAAATGGCGACTTTTCGACCTGGCTTGCAGGTCTGCTTCGGGGATAAGGATGACAAAAATAAGATTATACCCACAATTAGTAATAATGGTCATAAATCTTATCGATTTTGGGTAAAATAGAAAATTACGATATTTCGGGACAACTGCATTAATCAATTTTTGATATCCTCAACATCGGCAACGTCGCTGTTCATTTTACAGAAATGGCTGTCCATTCATGGCAAGATTGAGTCGGGCGGTAAGTTTTCAATGGCTTAGGCAATGAAAAATATTTAAACAAAATATTAATAAATGATCAAATATCTGTATTATTTATAACATTCAAAAACATCTTTAGCCCTACAAGCGCCTTGGTTTCAATGCTTAGTTGGTATCGTTGCGAGGAAGTAATGTGCCCAACATTCACACTCAACCACTAGGTTCCCCCTCCCTCCTAGTCACTAGTAGAGGCTGGGTGTGCCCCAGGTGAGGAAGGACCCCAGGGGGTCTGCCAATCCCAAAGCCACTTCTGAAATAACATAAAATGATTGCTGTGCCTGTAACCTTTCTTTCTTCATTTTGTTTATAGTTTCTTTGAAATATTTTTTACCGAGGCTTATGAATGTGTTAAGTATGCGAATTTTAAATTTATTATTTTTAAAACGACAAAAAAGCTATTTTACATTATTTTCTCCTGTCGAATTTTTTAGATTAAATAGGTTTTAGATTATTAATTATTTATATATAAAGGATGGGAGGAGGGGGAGAATTCTTTGTCTTTTGATCTATTGTCTTCTTAACTTATCCTATTTATTAAGATGACACTAAAGATGTTTTATAAAAGAATCTACTCAGACTTTATTCTCTTTGATAAATATCTTCCTTCTTTATTATATTTTAAAATTTCTTTTACTACTCCCCCCCCCTTTCCTTTTAGACTATTTCTTTTGATATCCCTCCTTGATATTCCATGTACAATAGAACTATGATCTAGGGACCCTAGGCTAGGTCCAAGCACTCACACTCCCTCTTCCTGTAGGAAGAGTATAACTTCCCAGGGGGTCATGGGTTTCCACAACCCTACTACAACCATCTTTCGATTTCCAAATCATTTCCTTACCTTGATGGCTTTTTAACCTTATTGCGCCAATAATTTTAAGTAACATGTTTATGGATGTGCACAGCGGACAGCATATGTACGCTAATGTTACAGAGTGAGTGGAAATAGGTTAAATGGATGGAAATTGCTTAGCTATATTACCGTGGTGGCTTAGAATTTCGAGATTACATTGGGAGTTCCATCACTCCAAAATGAGAAAATTTCATTGATCTTTCAGGTACCCATTAAGGTATTACATGTAAATAATTAAAATTAAAGTAATCTTTAAATAATAAAAGGAAATAAAAAAGAAAATAATTAAGAGAGAATAAAAACAGGAAGAATCACAGTTAGTTTTGAACCGGGAATGTTATCATTTTATTCCTGGCAGCTCTAAAATGACACAAATGTAAAATTGATAATAAATATTACTTTGGAAAATATGATATAAAATATTTTTTTTTAAATGTATTAATATAATAACTTTTTAAGAAGAAATGTTGAAAGGAAAGAATGAATTAGATCGTTAACGAAAATTAAAAAATATATGGTTGGGAAATTAAATAAATTAATTTTAAGAATAGAAATTAACTTAAATAATATTTGATATTATTACAATAGCAATCAGATGGTACCAATAACTTCCTTATAGCTACATATCGCTCATCTGGTGTAACTAAGGCGCAACTGTAAAAATAAAATTTTACAGGGGAAGTGAGAAACTGTAATTAAATACCTTCCATCAACATAATAGGTAGATGTAATATTCATATAAACTTGTGGATTGGCCAGGCTACGATAGAGTCTATGTTTCAACCGATGTATTTTGTAAGCACTTCTCATGCATCAATCTTACAAGGGGACCTTTTGACTTCTATTCCTCAACTCACAGATTTGAATGCCGATTTTCGCGTAGGTACTAGGGTCCTATAACAGTGCAAAACCACAACTGAGCATTGCTCTTAAATTTTGGTTTCAATTGGTGGCGAAATATCTAAGGTAGCGCAAATTATTTACGTTTTCAGAAATTGACAGCAAGACTTCATAAATGACACAAAATTTTAGGGGTAAAACAATTTCATTTTGGATTTCGACAAAATATGGTTTCTACGTGTTTTTTTTTAAATGAAGAATCTGAAAATGATATCAGTTTTTAGTTTAAAAATTTTCCTCACATGTTGTTATGGCGGTTAGAAGTTGTTGATGAAACCTCAACCTCAAAATAACGTCCTCCTAATGGGTAAAAAATCAACATTTTTTGATTTTGATAAAATTCACATATTTTTCTGGTGCGCTAAATCGAGATTTGAGGTCAGTTTTTCGTGAGAAAAAAATTTCACTGATTTACAGCGGATTTCATAGGAATTTTGTCATTATTTTTTAGTTTTTGGGCACCGTATAGCCAGGTCTTGTCTTGAGCATAACGAATGTATTTTTATTTTAAATAGCATACAAAACTACAATTTAACGTGAAAGAATCGCTTCTCTATCTTGACTGAGAGCTGAGAAAAAAATAAAACGTGATTTTCATATTTTACTTTTTTCTCGGCTCCCAAGCTCATTGGCGGCTATAACTCTAGTTTAGCACTATTATAGGTCTTCACTATCTAAACAAAAATCGGCATTCAAATCTGTGAGTTACAATCAAAACGTCCTCTGGTTAGTAATCGTTTTTACCCAATTTCGAAGTTACACCGTTGTTATTAACTGAAATATATTTACAATGAATGACAATATCCCTTGAGAAAAATCATAATTAGTAGCAACAATGCGTATGTATCTGTATCTGTGGTGCGTACGGCTGCGATCGGCAACAGGCCCAAAGAGGAGTTCCCCATCCAAGTTCTAGAGCCCGCAGGTCATCGGAAATGACAATTATTAAAATTTGATTTCAAAGTAGCGTCTTAACTGATAAGGAGCTAACACTCAAGTCGCCATTTTGCAAATACCCTGCAAATTGGTACTAGCTGATTTAAACATATGATCGCTGCCTAATTGGTCAGCAATAGCAGCATTGTTGAAATATACTATTTACTTGTATTTATTAAATTAAATAGACAATTAATTTAAACTACAATACAATAACGTTTTAGAATATATTAAATGTGTGTGTGTATGCATTATTTTTTTAAAGTAAGGAATAGTGAGCGCATAATAGCTCTAAAAATTTTGAATTATAAATGTTAAAGTTTCTACATTGACTGCCACCGGAATCGATACCATGTAATTATCGACGGTAACATAATATCGATAGAAATGAGAAGTTTCCTCGTGGCCATTATCGCTAGCAGCTGACCTATGGCCTGGAAGCCCATGCTCCTACCTCTCCTCTGTTACTTTATTATAATTATTATTAATTAGCGCTACCCAATCAACTTTAACCATTTTAACTGACAATTGAAGTTTTATTTATTTTAGTTATATAATTCATGAGACATCCGACTACATTTTTTTTTTTTTTTTTTTTAACATAATAACTTTATTCACAACTGTACACAATGGACAACCAGTGAATGTGAAATTTACATTGATACAACAGACATGATCAGGCATGAGGGAGTCAGCACCCAGTGGTACAATCTCCAGGCGTGAAAGACTACATTTTGAATTTGATCTCCCGTTGTTATGAGAATGATTTGTTAAGGTTCCCAGTTCTGGGCAGCCCTACATATATGGAGTTATAGTACTATGGAGAGGCCCTTCCCGTATATTGTTCCGGGAGGGGTGAGACTAAAACACTAACCGGCCACGCCCACTATGCCCAACTGGCGACTTGCATCCTATATAGCCTAGGGCGATTGAAAGGGTTCGTAATAAATAAAATAAGTAAATCACTAAAGTAAATAAATAACTAAAATAAAATAACAGCAGTATAAAGCCTAGGAAGCCAAAATTTGAACTGATAAGAGGTTAATATACTGATAATACGGTTCACACCAAAATGGCTGCCTGCCCTGGCTATTGAGAGGTAAGCCCCCCCCCCCCACTGGTCTATAACTCCATGCCTACATACTATTAACCTTATGAGTTGTTAACTGTAATAGCAAAAGAAACTTTAATTGGGAATTTCAGTAATTTGAATTGAAGTGCTTTAGTAGTTAGTACGGACTATTGCAATTATAGGAATAAATGCCAGCTGTTGAGCCCCTGTTCCAGTGAGAATTACGGCCTCTATGATATGTTCATAGATAGCGCTCATCATTAACCTGCCACTATTGCACTAATTATGTGGGTCAAGAGTATGCAAAACAATAGCTACAAATCCAGGTTATAATATAAACAAAGGAGTTGGTAATCTAAATAGACAGGGAATATTTACTATATTCATCGCTCTATATGTCCGTTGAATTTTAAACTTCACTGGAATCCACATGTCGCAATGGATGTATATATCTTTTTGAATAACTGTTTTATAGAAAATAAGTGAATTTTATTATCGAGTTTAAGGTTGGAGTTCGCTTGGAGAATGGCGCTAATCCCACGTCGGTCGATTTTCAAACTTCACTGGGCTCAACATATTTTTAATAACAATTTAATTGGAAATGATTCAATTTTATTTTTTAATATGACAAAAAGATGATTTTTAATTGGAAATGATTCAATTTTTCACGGTTATGTTAAATCAAATCTATGAGCTAAAAATATATATGATGTTTTACAAATTGAAATTATATATATGGTATGTTATGGTTTCAGTAGTTTTCACGGTTAGTGATAATCACAAGTGAAAAAAACAGGTTAAAAACATGGCTTGTATAGATAGATATATATATATATATATATATATATATATTGTATACCCTACACATGTTGTTATATACCTACCTCCTGATAAGGGCCATTTACTAATAAGGGAACTATTTACTTAATTTGTAGTTTTCTTATTCAAATAAAAATTCGTTAGGTGAAGTTAATTTATTTTTCTTATTCAAATAAAAATTCGTTAGGTGAAGTTAATTTATTCTATAACATTATTATTTTACCAAATATTCCAGTTTCATGATTGATCTCCGTGATTTAGTTTATACAAATTCAAAATCCCCCCCCCCCTTCATCGACTCCTTTGATGCTTGTAGACCTATATTTCTGTTGTGGGTTCCTACCTTGAATGTTTTCTATATTGAAAGGAATAATGTTCTTAAATGTAGGACTAAGAATGAAATGATTTAAATATTGTTGAGGTATTGTTGTTGGTAAGGCGGTGAGGATACAGTCCTCGCATTACAATAAGGCCTCTCCTTTATAGCCAGCCTCCGATCTAGAAGGCGTAGGTAGTACTAGCACCAGGGGTGAGCAGCTTCATTGTATTCACACTAACCAAACTATATTAAGTTGTTTATTAATATAATTTCCATATAATTTTTATTTATGTTGATTTTAGACTAATTTTAGTCAATGAAACAAAGACGTATTTGCCTTTCTCTGTTTGAAACAAAAGTTTTATTGCCAATATGTGTTTAGAACTCAATTACATTGTCTGTTCAAGAGATTAAATCGCCTATACAAATAAAATAAACAAAAATAAATCCTTTTTTTTTTTTTTTTTTAAGATTCTTTATATCTTTGAGGATTAATGTAGTGCAAAGTGTTAATAGTAAAGGTTAATATAATTGTTTACAACGATAAGAGGCCACTCTCATAACTCACAGCTGTTTATTGGGAATTTTAATAGGAATTCTGGGTAACGGTGGTCCTATTGCATTCTGGGAACCTTAAGAAAACCTTTCGTATATCAGTGACTTAGTTTTCTTTAAATTTATTTCTATACTATAAACTCTATTGTTAATTTATTTTAATTACAATTCTTTTTCAAATATCATTAAGTGATCAGTTTAATATTTTATATATTTATTTCTAATTTTTAATTTGACTTTACTCCCGCTCATCGCTCCGTTATTTCCGGGAGAGGTTTATAGCCAATGAAGCGAGAGGATTCAAATCCAAACCTTTTAACGATCAATAAAATAATTTCAATTTTTCGAATGAAATCATTCAGATAAAAAGAGTCAATACCAACTGCTTAATATTACTTAATAATGTTTTCTTATTAAAAATAAAATAAACAATTAAGACATTTTTTTCTAAAAATTATCCAAATGAGTGTATGAGATCATCTACCAAACATTCAGCATTATTATAGCAGTTTATTATAGCAGTTTATTATAGCAGTTTAAAATTATTAATTCATCGTTCAAACACTTCCTATTTGAGTTCCATTGGTGTAAATAAAATATTTTTTGTCCAATAAACGGATTTATTGAGTTCCAAAGAACATAATTTCTCCCTAGTTATGATTTCATAATAAACTATTTTTTTTTTCCTGTGACCAAAGATATTTAACTATGTATATATATTTAAGTTGGTTTTCAAATGACTTGTTGGTATAAAACAGATTTATAATAACTAAGCATGCCTGTAACGAATAATTGAATTACAAGTAATTAAACACAACTAATAGAAACTATGAACACCAACTAGCTATATATAACACGAAAACACTTCAGGAGCATCCTAACCTCTACAAGTATAACCTCCCTACACACACTAGTACAGCGATCAATCGATATTTACAACACACTATCAGCCTAGTCTATTTACACATATTTTGATATATTTTCCTAATTTATTAATCTGTTGTTGTTTTTTTTTCCAAGTCGTGTAAGAATATAAACGACAATTTGAATACAAAACTAAGTGATCAATTTATTTATTCAATTTGTTTTAGCTGAGGCCCAGGTCTTTGATGGACCGTAGCGCGCCCGATATATACCAAACAAATTTTTTAAAAAATAAAATAAAATAAATTCTTTAATGAAGGAGTTACATATATTGAAATTATTTCATTATTCATGGCATTCACTCCTCTTTATTATTTATAAATCATGTTACATGTTTCGGGAACAACAATGTCCCATCCTCCGACTGAAACAGTATTTCATTATAATTGCACTACAATATTATTTTTAACATCAAACCAATAAATTTTTAATTTGATTTACACTTTATATATCATTATAATTTTACCTTTAAAAATTATAATGATATATAAAGTGTAAATTAAATTAAGAATTTATTGGTTTGATGTTAAAAATAATATTGTAGTGCAATTATAATGAAATACTGTTTCAGTCTAAGGATGGGACATTGTTGTTCCCGAAACATGTAACAGAATTTATTAATAATAAAGAGGAGTGAATGCCATGAATAATGAAAGAATTAAAATAAAATAACAATGACAGGCAGAACATTCCACCCAATTGATTTTGATTGGTTCATTTTATTGGCGAAAAGTTTAGGTGTTTATGTCCTCATTTACTTTAGTCAGGAAATGTCACACCAGCCTTAGGATTATTAAATAGCTAATTAATTAAATAAAAGAAAACAGTGTAAACACCTATAGAAAAATGAAAAAAATAAAAATAGAATTTGGTAAAGTGTTTCGATTATCAGTAAATATGAATACAGCTCTTGTCTTTTTATTTTTGGAATCTGTTCTAACGTTAATGATTTTTGCCTAGTTTTGGGGTTCCCAAGTTTCCCTTGAACTATTTTTTCTACACTTTATTGGTATTTACAACTGTATACAATATATTCGATGAGTAAGCCAACGGTAAAATTATCAGAACGACATATCAATTACTTTTAAGGAACTAACCATTAGTAGCACTTCAATAAAGGTTCTAGGTAAGAAAGAACCTAGGACATCGCAAGTGCAAGTGTCATGCTAGCTTTCATCTTTGGGCCAAATCAATAAGATATTTAATAAAATTTATTTACACCGTTAGGGATAATTTTATTTGTGACATAATGAGGACAGTTGAGGATTTAACGAATGATTTTAGATTGTAAGAGCTGGATACAAGAAGAATCGCAAGGTTTAGTGGAGCCCCAATGCTCAACTCCATATTTCCAAATAGGTCTAATTACTGTCATGTAAATAAATATTTTGTAATGAATTGCGAGCTTTCAACGTTTGTCCAGTAAATGTTGGAGTATTCGAGAATGATAAGTAGTTTTTATTTGTTTTTTTTTATTGTTAGATGTATAGTTAGATACCAAGTAGATTTTTTTAATTTATTAGACTCTTATAATTTGGTAGTTATATTTTTATTAGTTTAAGGTTCCTCAATATTCCCAAATGCGGATACCTTACTCACAATGAAGATATTTATTCCCATTATTCCCAATGATTTAATTGTAAGACATTCACAATACAAAGAAAGAACTTATGATGAGTAAATTTATTGAGAATAAAGGTGGAAGGGAATGTAAATCATTCCATTCAACATGCAACTCAATTTACAAAAAGAAAAGAAATAAAGCTATTTACCAGATCAAACAGCCGATAGCCACTATATGTTTGACAAAGTAGAAGAAGAGAGAAGGGCAGGGAAAGTAGAAGTCACAGAGCTGAGAGGTGGGAGGTGGGAGGTGGAAGGTGGGAGGTGGAAGGTGGGAGGTAGGAGGTGGTAATGCAAGCTCCCTATATTAGAGTAATATTGCACCTTCAGTGAAAATCATCCTTTATTCACGTCACCCCTTCCCGTGTCATCCTCCCCCCCCCCCATCGCTACATCGATTCGGCAGAGGATCTAATCGAGTTGGGGCTATGTCGAATTCGATCAGTGTCTCTCTGTCCAACGTAAACATCTAACCAATCTCTTCTCTACTAACCTTAGCGGGCTCTCTACTAACCTCTCCTCTTAGTCTTAGTCTGCTTATTGTTTAATGTGGTTTCTTGTTCCTGCAACTAGTATCAATAATATGATTTTTTTTTATATATATATATCAATTTATTGAAATTAATAACCATACAAATATATACATCAAGTAAATATGTTAATAATATTACAATAACATGTCACAACTTGAAAAGAACTACTCATCAGTAGCACTTCAATAAAAATTCTACACTAGAAGGTCTCTAGGCCATCTTCTTTTCAGACACCTCGGAGGATTATCGGGAATTTAGTGGGAAGCAAGTGGAAAAAACTAGGGGATTTGAGTGGTTATGGAGCTTACTATGAAAGGATAGGTATCTGGTTTGGGCTATATCAGCAACTTATGGAACATTAAGATCTTTATGGATAAGTTGATTAGTGACAAAGTAAGGAGCATTGAGGATTTTTCGAAGGATTTAGGATTGTAAGGATTGGATAAAAGATGAATTGGATGGTTAAGTGGAGCCCCAAAGCTCATTATAATTACTACTTATAATAAATTATAATAATTATAATTTACTTTCAACGAAATCAATCAGGATAAATGTCGACTATCTCATCAATATAAACAGTTCATTTTTTTAATTTATGATTATTTTCAATTCATTTATAGTTTACTTAAATTAATTATAAATTCGGTGGAAAAAATAAAAAGTATATGCCATTTTTGGAGAGGCAGATATAGAAGGAGTCACCCAAACAAATTAAGGTGGTTGGGACAGCTGGAGAGTACATTATTTCAATATTTTCACTTATAGCAGTAACTTTTAACCTGGAACCATTGCAGAGATGAGGTGGTTGAACATCATGTAAAAACATAATTGGAAATCCAATTTTTAATTTTAATGTATTCTATATGAGTTTGTAATCCAGGTGGGTGAGGGATGTTTACTAGAACATTAACCGTGTATCGATCTATTTTCAAACTTCTCTGCAATCGAAACATGATGCAGTCGCACAAAATCTTTTATCTCGTTTTGAATAACATCATAACATGAAAAATAGCATCCCCCGTCGCGGCTTCTTATAAGTAGAGAACATAGATACTTTTAAAAATACCTAATTTAAGTTTAGTTTGTTTACCGATAAAAATCTTATATTGTAGCATGGTACTGAGCATTATATTGTAGCATGTTACTGAGCATTATTTCTTCAATGATATTTCCCTCATGGAACTCATTCCTAACCTGGTTTAAATTGTTCTGGTTGGGTATTTGAAGATTATGTAAGAGCATAATCAGACATTTGAGTTGGTAATCCAGATGAACAGAGACTTATATAGTCCAGTCAATGAATGAGTGCTGAAATAAGGGGCTTAGAGTGCATGGAATATCCGATAATTTTTGACTAATAATAGCTTCGTTAGGAATAGTTAGAAGGTAAACATACTAAATGTATGTCACCACTGGGGAGTCAGCTAACAGTGGGGAGAGGGGAGAAGTTCCATTTTTTTGATTTTTAGATAATATCTCGAACACTGTTGACTCTAGATAAATATGTTTCAAATAAACATAAAAGCAAATAAAATTTACTATAAAATTTGTGATATATAAATTTGTCGTAATTCTAACCGTTTACGAGATAGACGTTAAAGCAAATCGGTGATCATCGGGAAAAAAACAAATGTCACCTCACTTTTTGTCAAACTTTTGCTTCTATTACATTACACAATCGTTTCTCAGAAAAAACGTCATAATCAAAATGGTAGAGCATTACATTTACATTAATTTCATATATACGTTTCTGGTATTAAAAGCAAATGTTTAACAAAAAGTGAGGTAAACATTTTTTTTATTTCTAAAATTGTCGATTTTTAATAACGTATATCTCGAAAACCGTTGGAAGTTAGACAAATATGTATAGTATTAATTTAATAGAAAATTTAATGAGCTTTAATTTTGATCTGCTACATATTTTTCTAGAGTCCACCGTTTTCGAGATATAATCGAAAAACAAAGTTGGGGCCTTCTCCCCTCTCCCCCACCGTTAGCTGACCCCCCAGGGGCGGGGACTTTTAGTATGTTTACCTTCTAACTATTCCTAACGGAGCTATGAAGTCAAAAATTATCGGATATTCCATGCACTCTACAACCCTCATTTCGGTACTCTTTATCTGGGGTCGCACTTCTCTGAAAAAACACGTTTATTGATACTCATTCCGAAACTAATTGTTCGATCCAAAATTTCTATTTTTTTATCTGAAAGCTCCTTAAATTTACTATAAGAACCTATATATGAAATTTTGATTATGTCACGTTATACACTCAAACCAGCCCACTAAATTTGTGAATATCGTAATACTTTGCCAAAACATACATATTTAGCGTTCAGGTTTGGGTGTATTACGTGGCATAATTAAAATTTCATATATACGGCCTGATAGTAAATTTTACCAGATTTTAGTTGAAAAAAATAAATTTCAGATCTGACAAATAGTTTCGGCGTTATGATGAAAACTATGCCAAAAAAACTTGGACTTAAAATAGTAAACTGTTTTTAACGTGCTGTTATGGGTATTTAATGGGACTTGATCAAAATTTCATATATAGGTTCTTATAGTAAATTTAAGGAGCTTTCAGATAAAAAATAGAAATTTTGGATCGAACAATTAGTTTCGGAATGAGTATCAATAAACGTGTTTTTTCAGAGAAGTGCGACCCCAAATAAAGAGTGCCGAAATGAGGGGTGTAGAGTGCATGTAATATGCGATTACTTTTGACTTCACCCCGCCCCTGGGGGGTGAGCTAAAGGTGGGGGAGGTGAGAAGGCCCCAACTTTGTTTTTCGATTATATCTCGAAAACGGTGGACTCTAGAAAAATTATTCCGTAGAAATAATTTTATTGATTTTTATCTATTTAAATTTTAATTTGTAACCATTAATATATTTGACAGCGTGGCCAACCTCGTTTCTGCCTCTTAACGCTGCACATTTATAATTTTAATATTGTAAATTTTATCATTGATATAGGTTCCTAGAATTATGAAAATTATGTAGATAAAATTCGGTACCGTAATAGTTTTCGCAGTTAGTGATCACAAACGAAAAACGACTTGTCCTTTTATATAATAATGGGGTGTATAAAAAAGAATGACCATTTCTTAAACAAATATTTGTATTATTATTTCTTTGATATAAAATAAAATATCATATTTGGTATCGATTTTTTCCCTTGAAGAAAATTGGCCATGGTTCGAAACAATTAGTAATCCGAAGGCGCGAGGTCTGGACTATATGGTGGGTGAGGCAGGAGTTCAAACCCATCAAGTTCTGGAAACTTTTCTGCTGATTGTTGAGGAGTAAGTTCCTGAGGGACCAGGCTACAGGTCTTTTTCAACTTCCTCATGGAGAGAAGTTGGCGACTAACAATGTTTTTCGACACACCACACTCCCTGGCAAGTTCGCGAGTACTTGTGGACGGATTTGACTCAACAGCTTCATTCAGAACCTCATCAATATCCATTAATGGCCGCCCGGAGCCCTTCTTCCTTTCCAACGTCGTATCTCCACTTCTAAATTTCTCAAACGAACGACGCGCGGTGCGCTCTTCAAGGACACCTTACCCTTCATATTTAATAATTTCACAAGTTGCTTCAGCGGCTGTGAAATTTTTTTCCAGTCATGTCTTTAAATTACGAGAATTTCGTAGGACACTGTCATGTTTCTTCTTTGAAACAAATAACTGAACTGAGGCTTTTTTTGAAGAAGTCCAGTGTTAGTAAACAAGCTTAGAGAATTCTCTAAAGGGATTATTAAGTATTGGTAAATAATAAATAGCATTAAGATATTTACAGACTTTTGAACTCTGGAATTTGATAAAACGGTCATTTTTTTTTTTTATACGCCCTATTAGTGTAGATAAGTAAACATTAATTGCATAATGGCGCTTAATTCCTATCCTTCGATTTTGAAACTTAACTAGAATCCTCATATTGATCGTTTTTTTAATAACAATTTAATTGAAAATCTGTTGATTTTATTATTGCTAAACTTTCCTAGAACAATGAAAATGATGTAGTTAAAATTTAGTAAAGATTGGTTCTGGGATTTGGTTAGAGTTCTCAAACGAAAAATGATTCGACGATGCGGAAGCGTGTAAGCTATATAGATAGTATGGAGAGAAGAGGTTAGGCTGGACAGAGAGGGTGGGACGGGTATATATAAGGTCCAGGCCCAACTCCAGCCCCCCTCCAGGCCTCCAGCAGATCTCCAGCTACCCAGCTCCAGCTGCAGGCTCCAGGCAATGATATAATGTGATGCTGAGGAAGCTAAGCTAACCTAAGGTAAGCCGAGGATGATTTCCGCTCTCTGAATCCTTTACCCTTCCTTAATACCTTCAATAGCAGGCCTCCTTACATCTCTCCCTTCCTTCATCTCGTAGCTATTTATATCTTTTTATCATAAATTATTTATTTCTACATACAATAAATTATCCAACGTTCTGCTTCATCGCAATTTTAGGTTTTAGTTGAATAAACAACTGGTTACGTATTACAAAGGCCTGCAATGTAAAATAAATATAAAACACCATATAGATTTAAGAACAAAAAAAAAATTTTATTTTTCGTAACAGTCAAGTTTTTCTTTTTATTTAGCATAAAAATCTTTGATTTCTGTTGACGAAGGACGTCAACATATTTTTAGGAATACGCTCAAGGTAGTAAGAGACATAGTTACTGCAAGTGATACAGCCCAAGTTAAAGAATCGATGCTAAAAAACAAAAACCTATAGGTACAGTTATCAATTAGTAAAGCCCCAAAGCTCAACTCCGTACGTCGAGATAGGTCTAATCACAGTCATGTATATTAGTCTTTTGTAATTAATTTGGAGCTTTGAACGTTTATCTAATAAATGTCTTGTCTTTTTAGTCTTGTATGTGGATTCCAAGTAAGACGTTTGTCCAAGTGGAGTCCAGGGTAGCGGATCTGTTAAATAGGGATTAGTGGAATATCATGAAAGGATACTGTAGGACAGGAAGTCGTGGGTTTACGACGAAGGGTAAATTTGCTGTTATTTGCTGAGATTTTTTTGGATTTATTTTGATTCTCCATTTTTGACTCCATTCTTGAAGGTTTAGGGTATGGGATTGGAGTGTTTAGGAGGCAATGAAGGGATCATTGTTTACTGATAACACACATGTGTCATCAGCGTAAATGGTGAGGACAGTGGTAGGATGAGTTGGAATGTCAGCTGTATACACCGTGTAGAGCATGGGGCCTAGGATACTACCTTGAGGAACGCCGGCAGAATGGGTAAAGAGGGGAGAATAGGAATTTTTATGGTTTACTTTGAAAGTTCTATCACTCAGATAGGAACGGATAATTAGGAAGTATGTTGAAGGAAGGAATTTGCGGAGCTTGTAAAACTAAAAATGTAATTTAAAATAATATTTTGAACATGAGGAAGTTTATAAAATAATCTAGATCATAAATTTTACCATTAATTATAATATAGTTTTCAATAGATTTGATAATATTCATTCACTATATAATATTATAGTGACTACCAAGCTACCGGGCACACCCAGCCATAACAAATGGGTATCCTTGATTGGGGTAAAACCTGATTGTTGAACGTTAATTCGGGCTAAATCACCTCCTTTCACAACCGTTGGCTCAGTAACAGTACACCCTTATCGAAGTTCTGAACTCGAGACCCTTCATGGCTTGTAAGTGGTAGAGGTCTTTTTTTTAAATATACAATTATTTTAGACTACCTTTAGGTTATAAAATAAAAACATAATTGTGTTTCTTTCTTTAACAAAAGTTGTATTCATATTCTCATTAACTATTAAACATTTGCATTAACTGTTAATACAAGACATTCACTCAGCTGTTACATGACAAACTACATTCAAAGGTCTATCAATATATTCTTTATATATTTAAATTAATAGAGTTGATATAGATACAAGACAATGTTTACAATAATAACAGTTCACTCTTATCAAATATATACAGCTACAGCTGTTTATTGTTACTTCTAATTGGCATTATGGGTAATATATTGTCCTACTGCATTATTGGTAACTTAAGAAAAGATACTCGTATATCAGTGACCTGATTTTCTTTACATATATTTTAATATTATATGATGTGTTTGTAACTTATTGTTTGTTAGCTATGGCTCGAGTAGCTATTCATACAAACGAGCTTATCCGCCGATACTCACAGATTTTTATTTGGTGGATATGGACTGATCCAAGACCCAATATGGCGGCCACCTGCACAGCTGTCGATAACGGAACAATAGCCAATCGGTGCTCCGCAAAGTCTCAATTGAAAGATTAAATTTTATCTCCGCCATAAAAGAAAGCGTTTAAAGTGCGCTTATAGAATGCGCCCATTGTAATTGCCTGCTACCATGCTAGTCCCCGTTATTGGCTGATAGAAACGGATTTCGATAAAATGGATTAGGTTCCTTTGTTAGCTTTACCAGGAAAAAGAAACATGTGTTGCAGATAGTACGAAAGGAAAATAGAGAGAATAAAAATTTGAATAAAACTGGGACCTCATTGGTTAGATATTGAAAACTAGGAATTGTGAGTACAGGAAAGAAAAATTATCGATTATTATTATCAACCGACTTAAAAAAGGTGGAGCTTCTCAATTCGACTGTGTTTTTTTTTCTTCCTCTTTTTGTATGTGCGATTATTCCGTCAATGATAAATCGATTTCTTTATTTTTTTAATTGGTAGGTCATAGGTACTTCAGAGGTGCCCCATTAAGAAACATCAATAAAACTATAAACAAGAAATCATTGTTATATAACCTTTCACTATAAACATATTACTCTATGGCGACTAAATCTAAATTATAACCACAAATAATTTACATATATAAACAAAAAAACACTCACCTAGCATTAAAATTTAAACAAAAAGTTTATTTTTAGAAAATACGAAACATAACAGACTTCAAAATTAAACTTACAGTTACAAACTTGAACTAAAAAGTATGAAATAATATTTTAATTAATTCGAAAAAAGAGCATTAAAGGACAATCAACGAAATTATCGATACTTATGTACTTATTTACAATTTATGATCAGTCATTTTTGGAGTCGATGCCAGTCAAAACAAACAGAATTCGAAAAGAAATGGTAATTGTAAAGATCCCCTCTATTATTTCATCTCCGCCACACCGCTGTCTTCTGATATTCAAATGTTTATTGCCATGATTAAATTGCCCTTCTTGGCTGGGCACCGACTCCAAAAACAGCTGATTATAAATTGTGACTAGCTGTACAGGCATCGATAATTTCGCAGATTGACCTTTCATTCTCTCTGTTTCGAAGGAATTAAAATATTATTTTTTACTTTTTATTTTATGCTTGTACATGAAGGTTTAATATTGAAGTCGGTTTTTGTTTTACTCTCCAAAAATCAACTTTAATTTTATGAGTGTTTATTCCTTTGGACTTGCCGTGAGGGTAAGTTATAAATAAAGTTTCAGTTAAAGCGAAATGCGATGATAGCTAAAGGGTGAATAATTGTCCACGCTAAGCTCCTCCCCGCCATTTTGTTTTATTCATTTTATTAAAATTTCATTTTTGAAGTAATGCCGCTAGGTAGCGCTGGGGATGATTGTCCCACCTCTCCACCTCTCTGGCTAACTAATTAATTGGGACTTAAATCCTTGGAATTAATTTGTTCTACTTTATTGTCTCATTTAAAGAAGTCAATGTCAACTTAAAAAAAAAAAAAAATTAATAATTATTTCAGTAATCGGCTCAATTATAATTGACTACAATCCCAATGATGGGCCTATTCATGGACCTTAAATTATCATTAATATTGAGTAAAATGTTCAACTAAAGACAAATAAGACCTTTTCCAAAAAAGCGGTTTATGAGAACTAAAGTGTAATGACTATGAAGCTAAATACAGGGGAAACACTGGCCAATAGCAAATCAAAGATGACAGAGGATACAATAAAAACCCCCAGAATTCCTTGGCTATGTTTGGCTATCTTTCAATTACAACCACCAATTCAATAAAGACTCGGTATAGAAAGTAATACATCCACATTAAATATAGAAAGAAATAGCCTAAAATTAAATATTTATAAACCATTAGAAATAATAAAATCTTTTAAAACCTATCTATATTTTCACTAGTTCCATTGAAAATTTGTTTTTTGTTGTGACGGTAAAAACCAACTAGTCATAGAAAAACCACAAGGATTTAATCTAAGGTTCATTTTGCATCCTCAGGTGAGTACCAATACATTTAATTTCTGGTCTTACAGTTTGATTATATAGAAACTTTAATATATATAATATATGTAACAAAGTGCTGATGTTAAAAAAAAAAAAAAAAAAAAAAAAAAAAAAAAAAAAAAAAAAATGTATGTTTTAGAACTGTTCAATGTTTAACATCCGAAACTAGTTTTCAAATAAAATAATTCCAATTAAGTATAAATTGATAATAATAATTTGTATCGTAATTGTATCAAAATGAATTATTTTAATCGAACAATAATATTCCGAAAATGCTTTGTGCACGTTTGAAACTTGAAGTTTAAAAAAATATTACTATATTAAATATTTAGATAGTTTGAGAATTTGACACCAGACCTGTAGTGCTGCTAGAAGAACTCTAAAAATTCCCTCCGATGTTTTCTGGAATATAAGATTATACTAAATAAATAATTTTATCAAAAATGGTCTAAGTAAATGTTTTTTGTTTTTTTTTTTAAATGTAACATTTTGACAGGCTCTGGCTCTGTTGGCGTTGCTTGGATCGAATATTTGCCGACAGTTTCCTTATTAGAAATATAATGCAAAATATTTTCTGTTATAGAACCTTTCTCGCTAGGAGCTATGTAAGTTTGAATGAAAAAAAATCACGTTTAAAACCCCCAATTTCTTCCATTTTTGTTTATTCGGAATAAGTATTAATTGTTAATTTAATTTAATTATTAATTTAAGTAATTTGATACTTTTAATTCTGAATTGTAAATTGAGAAAAACAATTGATTGGAGATAGACATATCCGTGGTCAATTGTTTTCCCCAGTCAGGGAGAATTGAGTTTCTTTTTATTTCCATACTTATTGTTAGAACACATAAAGCATTAGGAACCAGGTCCAGAGCGGACTGGCCCACATTTTGTGCAAATATACTTTCGTTCTGTAAAAGGGGTCGTTCTGGGTAGAACGGAACTTGGAACTGGTTCCGGGTTTAAACCGGTTTTCCGCCTAAAGATCTCTCGTTTCGTTCCAAACCGGTTCAAAGCTGTAAACAGTTCCAAGTTCTGTACCCCGGTGTAGTAGAGTTTAGATTGCATCTCTGGTTTCGTTCCACCCAAGGTCGTTCCGACTGCTTTGTTGCGTTGATCCTGCCTCTCTTGATTCCCTCCATCCCTTTCCATCACATCACCACCCCACGCATTGGCAGTTTAAAAATAAACCGCTTTCTTTGAAATTTTGAAAATTCTATTCTACCGACAGAGCTCGGCTTCTTCTTTCGGATTCAGAGTAATGAACCGCACAAGGTTTTACTAAATATGTAATAAAACATTTTTTTCGCTATTTGTTCAAAAGCTGTGCACAAGAGTTGATTACTCCTTTTTTCTCGGAACCAATGTAATTGGAAAATTCTCGCTCAATTGTGCACTATACTTGAACTAACATTTTCCAAAAAAAAAAATAATAATAAAAATTAAAATAAAATTGTTGATTGTAAAAGTTTAAATTGTTGGATAAAACTATTGTAAAAGTTTATATTATTTTAATAAGTATACTTAGCTATTTAAACCCTCAATTTTCACAAAAATATGGGCATTAAATTGACTAAATTACAGTATGCCATGATTTTAACCTCTACTTTCTCTCAGCTTTGTTTATTTCGAATAATCATTTATTTTCAATTTAATTTAATTCTTAATTTAAGTAATATGATCAATTTAGTTCTAAAATGTAAATTGGTAAAAACAGTTCATTACAGACAGACATATCCACCCACGATCTATTGTTTTTGTCATTGAGGAGGAAATTAATTTTTGATGTTGAAACCTTTTCCCAGAAATGTTTGTATCACGCACGATCTTCCATCATTAAAGTCAATAAATGAATTAAATCCTAAAAATCAAATATACATCCCTTATTTAAGAATAAATATTGGTTTGAATGAAAAAAGTCAAAATTTTTTTCATTGTTGTTTATTTTAAATGAATATTTATTATTAATTTAATTAATTCGATGCTTTTAATTCTGAAATCTTAATCGGGTTGTTTTTCTCAGAGAGAAATTGATGTTTTTTTTATTTAGATACCCGTTGTAAGATAACTGTACAACAGCTGTTAGTGTAGGTAAGAATGGATTGGATTCCTTTGTTCTGATATTAGGGCACTCTTCTAGCCTAGCACACTACGTGCTTCAGTTGTCTTAATTATTTGTTATACATTTACTTTCTCCCGTGGCAGCGGCCAACTTTAAAATGAAAAGTAATTAGACCTCCTAGGTCTGAAAAAAAATAATATTATACTTAAAATATAAATTATATTAGCCGTGATGTGTGATAGTGCTTTGGATCAAATCGCATTGTAGCCCAGTCAATAAACACATTGTAGAGTCCATGGAATATGCGATAATTTTTGACTTCATAGCTTCGTTATGAATAGTTGGAAGGTCAATTTACTAAAAGTGAGCTAACGGTGGGGGGGGGGAGGCGAGAAGTTCCATATTTTTGGTTTTTCGATAATATCTCGAAAACGGTTTACTCTAGAAAGATATGTTTCAAATAAATATAAAAGCTAATTAAATTTAATATAAAATGTATTATATATAAATTTGTCGTAATTCTAACCGTTTACGAGATAAACGTTATTGAAAATCGGCGATTTTCTGGAAAAAACAAATGTCACCTCACTTTTTGTCAAGCATTTCAAGCAAATATCAGAAAAGTATGTATCAAATTAAAGTAAATTTAATGCTCTAAAATTTTGATTCCGAAGTTTTTTCTAAGAAACGGTTCTAGAACGTAATAGAAGCAAAAGTTTGACAAAAAGTGAGGTGACATTTGTTTTTTTCCCGAAGATCACCGATTTGCTTTAACGTCTATCTCGTAAACGGTTAGAATTATGACAAATTTATATATCACAAATTTTATAGTAAATTTTATTTGCTTTTATGTTTATTTGAAACATATTTTCCTAGATAAACTGTTTTCGAGATATTATTGAATTATTATCTCCCCTCCCCCCTACCGTTAACCTCACCCCCCAGTGGTGAGCTAACTGCTTTTAGTATGTTTGTCTTCCAACTATTCCTAAGGAAGCTATGAGGTCACAATATATTATCACATATTTCATGGACACTCTTCACCCCTCATTTTATCACTCATTGACTGGACTCATTCTATGGAATTTTTCTCTTCGAAGAGGACCTAATGTTATTTTGTTTTTGCCTCAACTCCGTCTGTACATCATTTGCAGCTTTTATTCATCCCTGACATTCTAAGTACCTCTTCGTAAAAGTCCTGGTGTTCATTTGGGGTGCTTTTTTTCACTTCTGTAATGTTCTGGATCTTCGTGGGATTAACAGGGTCTTCCTTAAGTACAGTTTCTCTCTAAGAAGCAAATTGTGGAGTGGGGCTAAGCCACGAAGCACCGCGGCTGAGGGGAGGAACAGAATAACATCCGGGGAACTTCTTCACTCTTCCGCTCGGTAGTAAGCTCGAACCGATATTTAATTTATTTCATTCTTGTTTTATGATCAACTACTTGATGATTAATTAATTATTTTTGTTTTATGATTAACTTACAGTAATCATACTGTAATATAATATAATTAACGCAGTAGCTTATTTGATAAAATAATGTAAGTACCGAAGTTGCCAAAGCAAAGAAATCTTTGATCAGCGCTTACTCAAATGCATTTTATTTTTACTTAGGGTGTTTTACTTGTAACCCTACAATATATTACATAAACAATAAAAGAGAATAAAATTAAAACTATATATGAAGAAACTAATAAGTTTTATTTTCTATAAATAACATATTTCAAAGTCAATACCAAGTCACAATTTAGTCACAAACATTTACATCTTATTTACACAACTATTTATTATTAGTTATTTATTGATAAAAATAGTAATTGTTAATTTATAAATTGGAAGAAATATTACTTGTAAAAATTTCAAAATTTAGGAGGCTCTGTAAAGTAAAGTAGACGGCCGTTGAAGTTGAAGAAGAGAAAACAGTTGTAAATTATTCATCAAGATGGCATCGGCTCCTTTCCCTTCCTTTACTTTAGGACACTCAAACACTTCCTCCAAACAGTCACTCGCCCAATCTCAATTCATATTTCATCCATTTTCTTGTTTTCTTACTCTCCGGCAGATTTTTATTTATTTATTTAAGCTTTGTTTTTTTGTTCTCCTTTCCTCATCACTTTTGTTTTCCCTCAACATTATGTGTAAATTATTTTTGTTTTATTTGTAACTACTATATCTTTCTATTATACTGAAATTATTTCTATTATTATATTCAATCGACATTTTATAGTTTATGAATATAATATAGTTACCTTTAATTATTTTTAAACTTACATTATTAATTATGGCAACAATTCTATACCATTTGGGAAAAACTGGATAAGTTCATTTTTGTCCACAATAAGATAAATACTTTGGGCAACCCATATTGGGGTTCTACACATCTTGTAAAAGTAGGCAAGTTGTAATGTCAATTTTATAAAAAGATACCATTGCGATCACAACTTGCCTACTTATGCATGATGAGTTGCGTTCCAATGTGGATTGCCCAATGTGTTCATCTTATTGTGGACAAAAATGAACTTATATAGTTTTTCCCGAATGGTACAGAATTATAAAATGAAAAAAAATATATATACTGAGGTAAATAATTGAACATCTTGTATTTCAGCCTTTTTACTGTATTCCAACCAATTCTTTTAACTCCTTCACACACATTTACTATAAATAACAGGCAATATGACATATATAAGAATCTTATTAATAAAATGAAAGGCGAATCTATTCTTTTTTTTTTTTTTAATAACCTAATATTTAAGTAATAGGTTGCCCCTTGGCTTGTCGACCCTGCGAACTGCCTCTCGGTCATCAGGTCATCGCAGTTATTCATCTCAAGAAGAATTACACTGCAATAGGTACTCGGCTGCAACATATTCTGAAAACAATTGAATATGGCTGGAATTGTTTTGGAATCTTGGAATGAATTAATTTTAACAGAGGATATCAACTCTATCAGACGTTGCTACATTGAGGTCATTTGTTTTTAAACATGTTTTCTTATTGTCAAAATACCTTAGTAGCCTGCTGAAATGAGGGGTGTAGAGTGTATGAAATATGCTATTATTTCAGGCTATATGACCTCAGGGCTTTGTTAGGAATAAGTTAGAAGATAAAACATACTAAAAGTCCCCGCCCCTAGGGGGGTGGGGGTGAGCTACCGGTGCGGGGAGGGGAGGAGGGAGAATTTGGGGTTTTTCGATTTTATCTCGAAAACCGTGGACTCTAGAAAAATAAGTTAAAAATACAAATTAAAGCTAATTAAATTTTTTATAAAATTGTTTAATCCATATTTGTCGAAGTTTCAACGGTTTCCGAGATATCCGATATTAAAAAAAGATAATTTTCGAAAGAAAAATAATATGCACTTTACTTTTTGTCAAACTTTTGCCTCATCTGGCTGACATTTTTTTGAGAAAGGATCGTGGAAGGCAATATAGATATGTTTTATTTAATAATTAAAATTCGCTTAGGAATTAGCTTATTTCAAGATACAATATTATTCTTGCCGATGTACATCATTAACGTTTTAATAACTGACAATTATTAAGCTAATTATAATAATTTAATGCAAATGTTCTCATTTTACTTTGCTAATTAAAACCCTTTCCCTCGGGAGTTCCCTGTATCTTCTCTTAGCCCTTCCTTTGTTCTTCTCTAATTAAGGGATAACCGGAAGAAAGGATAACCGGAAGAAAGGAAAACAAAAATTAAGTATTCACGTCCTTAGTTCTCTTCCGGAAACCTGTACATTACATTACAAACCAAATGAAGGGAATTCAACCATCATTCCTCTTAATATCAAATTTTATTTCTACCCTACTCTAACCAAAGGTCTCTTATCTGCAATAGTAACCTTCAATATAGTTTAGTTTACTAATAGTAATATAGTATACGATATCAGCTATTGTTACCAGTATTTTACGTAAAATAGACTGACCGGCCTGAAAACGATCATTATTTTTTCAGTATTGTTCAGGCTGTTTTCGTACATTCTAAAAAAGAGCACATTGGACAAATCCCTTTTATATCGAGTTCACAACGTAATCGATTATGTAAACGCGACGGTTTCTATCGATCGAAACAACCAGTTATAAACTATAAGCTACCCACCCCATGAGGGAATCTTTACCATGGATCCGCCAGGGTTTTGTTTATCACTTGAGCAAGGTGGAACCTATATTTTTGATCAGATCATGTGAGAGCCTGCTAAGTACCCAAAAGACATTTAAGCAGTCTAAAGATTTTTTTTTAAAATTCAAAATCCCTATTTATGAAATATATACAGTGGTGGACAATGTTTATAAATTATACAAGCTAAAGGGATTATGCGCCTTTTTCTGTGACCAGGTTATATTTTAAGGCGGTTAAAGTTTGCATGAATATGGATTATCTCGGGGTTTATGAAGATGTTGGGGCACATCTTTCTCTGCTTTGCACATCTTAAACTAAAATATAAATAAATAAAAATATATTATATGCATGTGTACAACTTTACCGTCATTTACCAACAAACAGGAGGTGCGGGGGATAAACTTTGAAATAATTCTCTAGATATTGAAGTGAGTCGAAAAACTTGATGTCGTGTTTAGATATTTTGCTAATACGGACCCCATTTATACCTTGTAGCATTGTTTTTAATAATTTCTCTAGGCTATTATCTGCAGAAGAAAGGCTTGGGGTGTAGTATTTAATAACAGATTGATTGGTGGATGATTGGAACATATTTATTCTAGTCGGCAATAGTTTACAATGGGGCTTATTAGTTGATTGAAAAAAATCAATTTACCTCTATTTCTGTGGTGCCATTAAAAAATCATACAAATATGAATTTACCAACTTATTATATTAAAAAGGCATAACTCCTCATTTGCTTTATTCATTAACTACATGTTTCGGAGCTTGTCATGTTGCTCCATCTTCAGGTTCTTACACTGTGATATTCTCACTGGTCATCTCATCTACACTAGTGAGAATATCACAGTGTAAGAACCTGAAGATGGAGCAACATGACAAGCTCCGAAACATGTAGTTAATGAATAAAGCAAATGAGGAGTTATGCCTTTTTAATATAATAACTTGATATTGATCTCCTTAAATGAAACATTTATAGAATTTACCAACTTCTTTCTTATACCATGTTCTATTGACATAAATGTTTTTGTTTTTTTTTGTAAAGTTTTTTTCTCTATCAAAAATGTTACACGCAATTCTGTACTGAATTAAAAATTTTCCGACAGTTCCCAACTCCTCAATTTAATGTAAAATATATTTTGTTGTGAACATTCGCTCCTCTTCTCGAACCTACTGTTTGAAAGTTATATTGCTTTGAATTAAAAAAATCATGTTTCAAATGTTTCTCATAACGTCGTTTATTTAGAATAATGATTAATTTTTAATTTATTATTTTTTTCATTATTTACCTTTTAGCTTCATAAATCCGCCCGCCCGTCAGCAAACTCAGTTTCTCGCTGACTGGGAAAAAGCAAGATATTTTAGATAGAGATATCGAAGCTATATTATAGAGATATCGAAGCTATATTATAGAGATATCGATGCTATATTATTTTTCAGGGGAGATATCATTTTGGTTTTTGCTTCTCTAGTTTGCTTTTACCTTTCAAACTCGAATATTGGCATGGCTCTTTCCTTGAAGACAACAGAACTACAATGAAGTATTATCAAGTACCAAAGTGGTTCAAAGTATACGTGAAGATCGATCAAAACGTTTCAGAAAAGAAAAAAGTTGGCAGAATAATAAAGGCAATTCAGAATATTTTAGTTGAGAAACCTATATGCTTTATTTAACGCAGTAAGACATTATACAGAGTTGTTAAGATAACAAAGTCGTATATATATATTACTATTATTACATAATATACGTTTGGTCCGCTTTTGAATTCTGACTGGAGAATTTTAGAGGAAAAAGGTGATGGAGAACTGGGGAAATTTCATCCAAAGTCGAATATACCCACTCCGCTGGGGGAAATATTTTATATCAGCTGGCAGGACTGCAACACTGGTTTCCTATTGCACATCATTGCCTCAGCATCATGTGGGTTTGTATTTATATTTAAGAGATAGCCTTGTAAGAATATATAACGACAACAAGCATACAACATATCTCTACTATTATCATAATAATAACACATTACAATATTATATTAAATATATAATCTAATTATTATTAAACAAGTTACATACAGCACTGCCGATTGCTAACACCACATCTCATATTTAATTGTTCACCTCGCCGATCTCCGATTGGTGTTATTCAACTACAGCTGCGAGTTATCCGATTAAGTTAAAAAAAATTTTAACAGATTTCCTGTTCCTTTTTTTTCTGTTCCCATTTTTTATACCTGTCGAGATTTAGGTGTGATGGGGGGGGGGGGGGGATGGGCGAGTCCAAGCTGCGGGCGGGTCCATCTAGTTTTTTTCCCAATCACCTCTCGTCCGTGTTGACGATCACATGTCAACATTCTATTCGCAGGAAAATTTAATTTTTTTTTTTTTTTTTTTTTTTTTTTTGTTTTTGATGCATGTGAAAATCTGTAAAAAATGTAGCAATTTTTAGATTGAAAGCTTCAAAAGAGAATATCGTCGCTATGTTACTGTACTCGAATTTTTTTATGCGCCCATAACGCCGTACTATTTATACAAAAGTAAAAGCTGTATATGCTTATGTAACCTTTTATACCTGAAAAAGGCAAATAAATTGAAAATGATTCTTGATATTAAAATAATTATTTAACTGTTTCATTGTTTGGACTCCATATTATATGATATTGATATGAATTGGCGAGTTTGATTATTGAAGATTGTACAGGGAAGGTGTAGTGTAGGCGCTGACACTGAGTTAGCAAGAACAAATTTAAAGTCATACATATTTAAAAAGTATTTCTTTTTGCATAAAATAAACAGACCCGCTGAATAACACTTCATTTTGTCCATTGCATTGAAAACTCCATATTTACTCAAACCTATAAGCCCCTCAACTTTCTCGTGAAAGAAGGTGGCTTCGGGACTTTCTGATATAGACTGGGTGTTTATATTACACTTATAGTTAACTTACACTTTACAAACCATTGACACGTTATTATTATTATTATTAATAGCATTTACATTTTGTTGATGTATTATGTTTGTAATATTTAGAGCTGTAAATATTAACAGATATATAATACAACTATAATCCTCATTGGTCCTTTTTATTGTGATATAAATAATTAAAATAGTTCATAGTAATTATAACAGCCCCTAAGTTGCTGATTTGACTCGAGTCAGCTACCTTGTCTTCTGTAATAAATATTATAACTACTCAATGTTATTATTTCTTTAACCTTGTTAGACATTTGATTACTCTAGGATTTGATATTCCTAGGCGCCAGAAAAAAAATGTATTCAAGAACCTTTTAATGTATAATTGCTTTTGGATTGCTACTTTTTGGTTAATTCGGAATAAATCTGCTAAAAAACAACGAAATAATATTAAATAGAATTCCAAATCCAGCCAACTCCATTTTTTAAAATTGTGTTTTGAAATATTCAGATTTTGCTACCTAACCCTTCTGCTCATTAATTCTTTATCCAATGTACTAGATTGTATTTTTTTTTTTAATGAGACATAACCCCTTCATCCATCAAACCCATTATTTTTTTCTTTACCGTTTCCACCCTGCCTGAGATAGAGACCTGGCGAGGAAGAAGCTATAGTAGAGTACTAGAGTCCTGCTTGACCCTCAACATGGTGGTGGGGAAAGCTGATTTAAAATCCTCAGCCAGATTGTAAATTAATTGTCAATTTACATTTTAGATATTTAAATTAAATAACTGCAAACAATAAATGATTATTTCAAAATGAGCAAAGTTTTTTTTAATAACAAAAAATATTCCCCATTAAATTTTTAATCAGGAGACTGCAAAAAGTTTTTCGATCCAACAGAGTTAGAGCCTGTCAAAATGTTACATTTTTGAATTTGAAAAAAAATTTACAGCAGAAAAGTATGGACCCTAAACTCTCAATTTTGAAAGCTAAAGAAAAAAATTGTCAAGTCAATTTTTTATAACTGTGTTCTTCGAAAAAACATTTTGCGTCTCAAGTTCTAACCTCGAAAGTATTTTAACTTCGCCCCCCCCCCACAATATTATCAGTCCGACTCAGCAAGTGGTTTTTGATCCTTCGCTGTAGTTGGGCGTTTATTAATTTACGTTACTAGAGTATACTCTAGCTCAGAATTATGTGAATCGACGGTTCGAAGATTTTTGGCAGTTGTGCGCTCTATATGATATACCACACACTACATGCTATGCGCGCCGAACTAAATGCCATTCACCTGGCACCAACAGAGCCGATGAGGACCTCAAATAAAAGAGAGTGAGGTAGAGAGTGGTAGAGAGGGAGAGAGAGAGAGGGCGGGGTGGCTGACGAGGAGAGGAGAGAGGAGATAGGAAGTTTAATCTGGTGGCCGCGGACGGCTGTCAGCAGATAGCGCCACCCCCCGGTCTCCGGCCCTTTGTCCCCCCCTCCAGGCCCCCTCCAGGGGTTGGTGTCTCTTCGATAAAATGGAACTGGAACGTGTGCTTCTCTTCGTTCCGGTCGCCCCTCTTATCACCTTCCACTGATAGCCCACAATTTAGGCATATTTAGTATTTATTTATCTCTTCCCAAAAAGTTCCTACGGCCATCTTTCTTCTTCCTAATGTCACCCAAATTAAAACTCAATGTTTAAAAATGGTATACCAGCAATGTTGATGCTTTTCTTTTAGACATGAATGTTTAACGTTATTGTATCTATTAAATAAAGTGAATTCTATGTCAACCAAGCTTTCACCAGTCAATTTTTTTTTTTTTTGGAATCCGTTGATACGCCATTTGTTCTGTGAGAGCCATCTCTCTTAATCATAATCATGTGTTCAAGAAAGATAAGTATTTTAAACCAGCCCACCCCGTCGCGGCCTCTTCCGCTTTCATACATAAACAACTTTTATGTTAAGATTATTTGAACTGATAATTAAATTACATTAGTTTATCGATAAAAATCTTTTATTGAAGTATGGAATTTAGCATTATTTCTTCAATGATATTTTCACGCATAGCAGTCATTTTTAACTTGGTTCAAATTGCATTGCTTAGGCTTTTGAAGAGTATGTAAAAGTATAATTAGACACCCACGATGGCAGAAATAATTTTATCGACCCATATGGTTGGATTTCAATTTCTAACTATAAAAGTATTTGATAGTTTGCCAAACCTCGTTTCTGCCACTCAAGACTGTACATGTTAATCATTATTATAGTAAAATTTATTATTATGAACTATGAAGATTTAATTAAATTTGGAATAGTTGGGTTTCATAGTTTTACCATTGCTCTGTTGCAGAATGGTCACATATTGGTTGAATTTTAAACGGCACTGGGATCCACATGTCGCTCCACATATTTATAGCTTTTTTAATAAGAATTGAATTGAAAATAAGTAAATTTTATCATAAAGTTCTAGCTCTACATAACACCGTAGCTTTGTAACCTCTCTGGAATGGTGTTCGGCATCTATCGGTCGATTAACAAACTTCACTGCGCACCAGGTATTTATCGCTTTATTGTGGCAATATAATTGATAACCTTTAAATTTTATTATTGTTAAACTATCCTTGAACGATAAAGATAATGTAGTTAAAATTTGGTAGAGATTGGTTCAGTAGTTTTTGGTGGTTAGTGATCACAAACGAAAAATGGCTTGTCCTTTTATATAATAGTATGGATATAGATTAATTGTTGGTTTAAATGAAAAAGTAACGTTTTGCCTACATTTTGGAAATTTTGGGGTTTTTTCGACAGGCTCTTGCTCTGTTGGTGCTGCTCGGATCGAAAATGAGTAGATTGGAGTCATCTTCATCCATCATCATAATGAGATTATCTGAATATTGTCATTGTAAATAAAATAATATCATTATATAATACATAACACCCTTCATTATTCGATAAGAACCACAATCAATTTATTTTCAATTCTCTGTGGTTTTGATATTTCTCGTGATACAAAGAACAAAGAGGTTAAATATTTTTGTTAAAAAAAAAAAAAAAAATAATAGTTTTACTGCCTTCTAAAATGTTACCTACATTACCTAACTATACCTGTCCAATAACCTAGTTTAGGGTCCAGTCTAGTTCACACAACATTTAATTCACAACACCTCGATTGCATGATATGTCTGTCTTAGATCATATTCTCCATAATAGATATCTCTATATTAAATATTTTTTAATTCACACTATTCCCTCATCTAGTCCCTACATTCCAAATCCTAATTAAAGCCATTGATTCCTTTTATTATGTCACCAAGAAACTAATCGACCGGTGTCCATAATTGATATTCTCAGACGGATCCTGATCGAATACACAACAACATCTGCCCTTCTTCCTCCCCAAATAACCCATTAATATGTTTATATGGCTTTAATATATAAAATCTATGTAACAAAATTTGAAATTGAAAATTTTGTATGTTTTTAGAACTTATGATCAATGTTTTGTAATTTTATGACTCTGTTGATAGAGTATCATTGTTCCAAGTGTTGGAGGAATTCGAAGTGGACAAAAAAACAACTCAGGTTATCAAACACCTAAGTTATATTCATAGGTGAAATCTCTAGAGAATTTGAAATCACAATCGGTTTTAGGCAAGGCGATGGCCTAGCTCCAATTTTGTTCAACTGTATTCTTGAAAAGGTTTTACGAACATGGAAAAAATAAGCTTCAAATATTAAAAATGATATCAGAAAGGAAACAAATTTTGGTGTAGAAATATCGGCCTTTTCGGGTGATATTACATTAGTCACAGAAATGTAATGTATAATAAATGTAAAAGATCGCCAAAATGTATATTGAAAAATTACAAGAAATTGCGTCTAAAACTGCTTTACAGATTTCGAACAGACAGTATATTTGTCGACTCATATGAATACAAACATAAAACTAAAAACTAAATATGGTAATATTAAAAGGGTAGATAAGTTTAAATATTTAGGTGAAATAATTCAATGTAATTGTTTAGACAAAGCAGTAAATCTCACAAGAGCTAAAAAAAATGAATTTGCCTTCCAAAAAACTAAAGATATATAATAATAATAATAATAATAATAAAGGAGAAAGCATCAGACAGAGGTGATGAAGAAGTATTGGAAAGAACGGAAGAGCAAGGAATTAATTGGTATTGTCTGGTCCGCAGCTGTTCGCTTTAATAAAATTTTAATTAATCTTCAACTTCATTTTTATTATGAACTTTACTAAATTTATTATAAAGATTACACGAGAGTTCGTTCCAAAAACTCAAACAAACAAACGCAAGTCTGCAATGAACTTAATGCCACGTATGTTGTGTTCATTTGGCCCAATAGTCCAGCCAATGACCATATTAGACGATGCGATAATTTTTGACTAATAATAGCTTCGTTAGGAATAGTTAGTAGTAGAAGGTAAACATACTAAAAGTATGTCACCACTGGGGGGTGAGGTTAACGGTAGGGGGGAGGGGAGAAGGTACCAATTTTGTGTTTTCGATTATATCTTCAAGGTTGTTTATTAGATCTATTTTGTTGTAATGTTATTCATCTCATCTAATATATAATAAGAAAAGAAAAATATAATTAGAGCTGTATTGAAATATTATTTCTAATTTTACCATTTTAGGTTGTAAGATTTTAAGTTAAAAAGTAATAAGTAGGAAGAGAGAGGGAAAAATAAGATATCGGTTCTAAAGTCGAGGGAGAGGTCGGCGAAGTTATCCCTAGCCGAGGAATACAAACTGTACGAGATGTAGCTTGTTAGGGGAACATCTGGGCATCTGGGGATCTGAAGGGAGGATTGTTGCAGGAAGTAGGAGGAAGTCGAGGGTACCCCAATCAGTGGAGTCATGCACTTCCCCTCTCCCTCTGCACTTCTCAACTTCTGGGAAAGTTTCACTTCTCTTATTGAACCAAACTTCAAAGTTCAAAGTTATTTTTCAGGATAATTTAAGGAAATTTTACCTTTTTCGATGGAAATGTTTAGCGTTATCACAAGTTTGAAATATAAACTTTAACTGGAGGATCTTCTTCAGTTATTTACAGCGAAAGTATAAGCTACCGAAGGCGACGGAACTCGTATTTATAACTTGTGTCGAAGAAGTGAGAAATAAACTTTATCAAAGTCCTTTTAAAAATATTATATAATTGAATGAGATGTGAAAATAAAATGAAACTGACAGAGCTGATTGTAATGAGCTGAGAGCAAATTAAATACAAAGATGAAGATCTAAGGAAGGACTAAGAAGAAGGGCTACTTGTCGAAAATTGCCAATAAAATTAATAATTTAATGATAATTCAGAAGACTTGTGACAAAAATTATTTTGGGGGTTATTTAAAAATAGGCAAACAAAAACAAAAAAAAAAAAAAAAAAAAAAAAAACCTGTCCTACTGACGTGCCATCAAGGGTCTTGGGTTCAGTGCTTAGGTAAGGATGTACTGTTTCTGAGCCAACGGTTGTGAAAGGGGGAAATGTCAGAATAACCGTCAGGGTTTTTCCTTATTTAAGTGTACCCTCCTTATAGAGGCTGGGTGTGCCCTAGGAAAGTACCCTGGCTTCAAACATGATCCACGGCTGAATATTACTTTTTGTTTTCAGCCGGACTCGAACTCGGGCCCGGGAGCCTGGTAGTCTGGAGCCTTACCCACTCATTATTTTAAAATTGGCCAGGCAATTTGGTTTTTGCGTAACTTTACATACTATATTGGTACTATGGACGAGATGTTGGCTGGCAACACATTATATATGATAGCACTTTATAATGAAGAGCACTTTAATATTCTGATCAATAAGATTGTTTTGCAGAAATAATTTTATAACCATTGACGAAGTATGTTGAAGTATTTTATTGACTATGAAATATATTTAAGGGCTTGAAAATATAGCAAAGCCATGAAACGTCGCCGATATGATTGTGGATGTTTTCGATTAATAAAACTAGACTAGTTATGACAGATATCCTTGCTATACTTATACTTATACTTATACTTATAAATATCTTAATCTCCTTATATAATAATTAAATTATATTGTTTATATTATTAGTTATATTGTTTTGTAGAATATTCTCTTTCTTTTACTCGATGAAAGTTTTGCTTAAAAATAAGAATAAAGAAATTTTATTTAAATTTATAGTCCTCTGTGGGGATAGTTACTGTAGGGTAAATCTTTTATATTTGTATAGGAAAGAAAAAACAAAGTTGAAACAATATAAAAATAAATTAGGTACACAATAGAAATAGAAATTAATTGTATATTATTTTGTTTCAGAACAAGGAGAGGTTGTCACGCATCGTCTAATCTGGAGATAAGTAACTTTTAATTTCTTTTTTAATATTTAATAATATAATGTAATAATTATGAACCGCTCGAGTGTTACTGCTAATAATATATACAGGGTGAGTATCTCTTAGTGAATAAAAAAATTGGGTGAAACTACATCAAACATGTAGCAAAATGCCGCAGATCTCACCTTTCTATTCCAATCAGTTGCAGATATTTGATAAAAATCAGACTTTTCTGAGGAAACCACGTTTTTTTCTATAAAAGCTGTAATATTTCTATTTTGCTTAAATATTTTTCAAATTTTGACCACATTTTTGGATATAGCATTAGATTTTCTATAATAGTTGAGTACCTGTAACCTTGAATTTCACAAACGTGGTATCTAAAGAACAGCTTGATCTTCACCTTATTTGGGGATGTCACAATGTCTTCTATTACTTCAACGCTCACTGTTTTTCAAAAAAACTATCCACAAAACGTCAAATCTCACAAAACCTTGCAAATTTAATAATCTTTCGAATGATATGCTAAACGTAATGATTTTGTTTCGATTTCATGGAGAAATTTACTTTTGAAACCGAAAAAACATGGTGTTCTCATTTGGCATACAAATCAGTTACTTGTGTAAATAAAACATTATGACAATCCCTTAATGAAAATGTGAATTTTAAACATAATAAAATCTTCATTGGATTAAAAAGCAAAGAAAAAAATTATTGTTTAATAAAAAATATAGGAAAACTGTCAATAAAGCGACACCAGATCAGAGGATCCTATGTTATTACATTTATTTATTTATTATTATTATTTAGGATTTTATTTGATTAACTTTTCAATGTAAGGTTTAAAACCCAATGATAATGAACATATACCTCAATTTTGCGGTTGGCTTGTGAGTGCACATTGTGTTGAAAAATACAACTAACTTTTTGAGGTGAATTTTATGGGCAGATGAGTCTGTTTTTACAGGGAAAGGCATTTCTATCCATCCATGTATATCCTTGGTTTATTTTTTGTATTGCTATCGAATAATGTGGAGGAGCACCATGATGTTGGAAAATGCTATTTAGCCGAACTTAGGTGGAATATCGTGATGAAGTTGTGGTAGGATATTTTGAAACAAATCTTAGTAATATCATCTTTCAATCTGTTGGGCAAACAATGATTTTCGACTACAATACAAACACTATTCGATAGCAATACAAAGGTGAATTAAGTAACAATACTCCATATGGAACGGTAGAAATGCCTTCCCCTGTAAAAACAGGCTCATCTTTCCATAAAATTAATCACAAAAAGTGGTATTGTTTAATCCATCTGCAGCCCAGGAGATATTACAGCTTTTATAGAAATAAACGTGGTTTCCTCAAAATAGTTTTTGTTTTATGATATATCTGCAATGGATTGAAATAGAAAGGTAAGGTCTGCGGCATTTTGCTACATCTTTGATCTAGTTTCACTCAATTTTTTTTATACACTAATTGTAAGATATACTCACCCTGTAGATAGGTATACTGGTTTTCCTTACCGTAATGACAATGGCTGTATAGATAGTTCTGTAGTCGCTCATAAACCAATAACATTATAATATTCTCATTATCCAATTCGATTCTTGTTCGCCATTCCCTAATGACATTAATCCTTCTATTATCATAATATTATCAATATACCTCAATCAATCGATTCTAATTGTTTTCCACAGATCCCTCTCTTTGCCATTCTAGGGCTAATGATTATAGTAGGCCATTTAATATTAAGAGTGACAGAAATGATTATTGCACAACATAATGTTTGAGTTCTCTGCTATAATACAATAATATAGGCTGTATATTTATACTAACATTGTTCTGTTAAGTAATTACAATAACTATTGTTCTTTAACTGAGCAGGTAGCTATTTTCATCTGATTCGAAGAAAGCTTTTACCTATTATTGTTCAGTTGAACAAATCCATCAATGTCCACATTATTGTCAATACCTATTATTGTAATACATATCATTAGGTTTTGGAAATTCACATTCCTGGTTTCCTCAGGCATTATTAGGACAAAGGATTGGGAGTTGGAAGGCAGCAGGCGAGGGAATTAAGTGAGAATGTCGTCCATCTTAATAAGATTGCCTAGGCGGTTCGGTTCTTGGAACTGCCTTCTAGATTTTGTTTTGTGTCCAGTGGAATTATGGTGTTATCTAGGTGGCACTGCTGTAAATATTGGGCAGCTTAAAATAAAATATGGAGTTTTCAAAGGGAAGTGGCAAGCTTTCAGCCGGAATGAAGCGATATGTTAACTTCTGATTAGTGTTAAGGCTTAGTAGAAAATAATTTGAGCGATTGAGTTTTAGTTTCACAACTCATATTATGAAGAGTTATTATAATGTGCATATTTTACAGAATAGAGCTGCGTGGTTAACCTCAAATGTTGAAGTTAAGCCTATAAAGTAAACACTATTAATATAAGTAAATTTGTGACCTATGATTTGTGATGTAACAAACTGCCTTCATTACATAATGACTAGGATGTCTTTTAAGATAAGGCATGTCACTCAACCTCCAATGTCTTCTAGAACAGAGCTAGGATCCCTTCTGTTCTCATTAGGGTTTGCAGCTACCACCTCGTAAGTGGTGGTACAATAGAGTATTGGTTCGGAATTGCCTAGCCTATGCCTGTATATTGTATGTACTTGAGTTTTTATTCTTTCTGTTACTGACATTGACATGCCTCTTGGCTGTAGTTACATATTTTTATTTTTTAAATTTCTTTCTCACCTTCAAAATGTAACAATCCAGCTCTATTGGTGTTCCTCGGATCGAAGTCACATTGTCAGAAATGTAATGGAGAATATCTTTGTTATACAACATTCCCCGCTAAGACCATACAGTTTAGGAATTATATACGAGGTGTGATCAAAAAGTTCCAGGACTGAATTTTTATACATTTATTCATACAACATACAGGTTATTTAAATTTGTCTCCTTCGAAGTACTCCCCTTGGGAAGCTACACACTTTTCCCACCCGTGTTTCCACTGATCAAAGCCCCTAGAAAACTCTTCTTTTGTAAAGGTGTTTTGCAGCTCCGTTGTTTTTTCTTTAATTCCGTCAACTGTTTGAAATCTTCGTCCATTCAGGTGTCTCTTGAGCTTCGGGAAAAGAAAAAAGTCGGCTGGAGCCAGGTCAGGTGAGTAGGGGGGCTGAGGAATGACAGTCATTGCGTTTTTTACACAAAAGTTACGGATAACTAATGCAGAGTGAACAGGAGCATTGTCATGGTGAAGGATCCAATCACCACTTTGCCACAGCTCAGGTCTCTTTCTTCTCACAGCATTACGCAATTTTCTGAGGGTTTCAAGATAAACATAACGATTAATTGTTTGACCTTGTGGAAAGAATTCATAGTAGACAACACCTTTACAGTTAAAGAAAACCGTAAGCATGACCTTCACATTTGATTTGACTTGGCGTGCTTTCTTGGGTCTTGGAGAACCTTTTGATGTCCATTGTGATGATTGGGTTTTTGTTTCCACATCGTAACCAAAAACCCATGTCTCGTCTCCCGTAATGACATGTTTCAAGAAGCTTTCGTCGTCATTTGCCTTTTGAAGAAGTTCCTTAGAAACATGAGTTCGGTGTTCATTTTCATAAAATAGCCAAACTCTATAAAACTAACCTCAAACAAACTACTTATACAAACTTTCAGTGATGTTATGATTGATCTGCAAAGACAGCTGTGTTCCTGTTGAGTCAGGGAATACAATGCTGCCAACCGCACCGCTGCCTTGGAACTTTTTGATGACACACACCTCGCGCGTAGATATTTTGCTTTCAATGAAAAATTCACGTTTGAAACCCTCATTTTCTCCCATCTTTGTTCATTTGTTCATTTCGAATAGTCATTAATTGTAAATTGAATTACTAATTTAACTAATTTGATCATTTTAGTTATAAAATGTAAATTTATTAAAAGGAGGTAAAATAAATGTAGAACGATTTTGAAATGTAATGGACTGTTGATTTGGATGTAATACTATGACTGATGGGTTCAGAAGTCGAGGAGGCTAACCTATTGGCAATAAATGGAAGTAGGTTATATAAAGAGATATCTAGTGTTTTAACCAGTCAGGGGGAATTGGTGGGTTCCTTAACTATCGCAATACACAAGTATTGGACAACCCTTTAGTGAGGGACATTATGATATTTATTAAATAAAAGCGGTTTTTTCTTTAATTGAATATGATACAGCCATTTAGCCAACTGAATTCAACGCAACCTCTTAACTACTCCAATAACCGATATCATAGTAACACCTCTCAACTATTTCACTGGCAATGAGATATACTGACCTTAACTTTCGGTTATCGATTTTACTAATTTCAATTTAGTTTTGAAATAATTCTTATAGAAATATTGGATTATTGTTTTTTGAAGGAATAAATAATTATATATTTTTCTGAGAAGATTTTTATATGTATTTGTTTGTGACACTGTTTGATGCGTCACGTTTCCCGCGGATACAATAACCGAAAAGAAGGCTAACACGTGAGAATCTGGAACAGCTGATCAATTATTTCCCAATATTAATTAAGATCAGCTGTGAGTGAAATATTAAGTTTTTTTTTTCCAAAAGCCTTTATGATATGGAGTGGTTTAGTAACAGTATAACCTTTCTTTATAATAAACGCAGGGTTGATAACACTTCTTCTTGAAACATGGCATGAATTAAAATGCTTAATTAACAGAATAAATAGCGGATTGGAGCAATTTATAAAAGAACTGTTATATAAGGAATATAGGCCGTGACTTTGAGCAAAGAGGAGTTTAGCAAAGTAGTGTGCCCAAGTAAGACAGGGCTAGCTAGGAAGGCTAGGGAGGGTAATGGTCAGTTTTATGACCATCTAGGGCTCAACACCCACCTCCCACCTCCCACCTCCCATTCCCCACCACCTCCCATTCCCCACCTTCTACCTTCCATCTTACTGCCACATCGGACCTCGTCTTCTCCTCCTTTTATTAAATTTTCACCTACATCATAAAATTTAACGTCATCCTTATTTCCAATTTGTACTTTTATATATATATATTTGTGTGTGTGTGTGTGTGTGTGTGTGTGTGTGTGTGTGTGTGTGTGTGTGTGTGTGTGTGTGTGTGTGGGTGTGTGTGTGTGTGTGTGTGTGTGAGGGTGTATATGTTCATCCATACTATTATATAAAAGGACAAGCCATTTTCAGTTTGCGATTACTAACCACGAAAACTACTGAACCAATATGCATTATTTTCATAATTGTAGGAAGATTTAGCAGTACTAAAATTTACAGAGTTAATACGTGGAGTTCGAAAATTGACCATTAGGTGGCGAGCGCCACTCTACATAATTTACAATGGTAGAATAGAATAGAATAGAATAGAAAAAGAAATTTTATTCTGGGACAAAGTCCTTAAAATAATAGTTACATAACAGACCATAAGTTATATACGGCCTAGAGATTATAAATTAGTTCGAAAATAAGATCATTAAAAGTAAATACAATTTTACAATAAAATAAGTGAAAAAAAAAAATATATACGAGCGCACACTACCTACATACATGAACTATCTTTACAATCAGAAAAGAAAAAAAAAAAATATTATGTAAGAAATTGACTAAATAATACCTGATTATGGTACAATGGTACAGTGTTAAATGGAGCTTGAAATCGAAACATTGCGATCACATAATCGATATTTAGACCTTGTCGAGAAATGATGGATTTGTAATAAATTGTATCCAAAGGAAAAAAAAAATCCTGCGAGGCTTTTGATATAAATATCTAATACAAATACAATTATAGTTTTAGAGTTCTATAGTTCTAGCAATGGGAAATCATATTTTACGCTCAGTTAACTTGATGTGACAACTTAGCATATTCGTAACATGACGTTACAATGTTAACATGTTACAGTTTGTTAAAATTCAATGAAATAAATAACAAACAGTTGATAGGATAATGGGTTCGTTGAAGAGAACCCACATCATTGTTTATAAGCAATTGCTATGTATATTTGCGATATATTTAGGTTGCCCTACAGCCTACAGGAGGCAGCTTGCTCCTACTTACATCTCATTGTCGTGTGGCTACCCCATCTGGCAAGGCTAGAAGGCCTTGGAACAAAAAATCTTAAAATAATTTGTACCTAAATGTAAAATTGACTTTTGATGCCCAAGTAATGTTCAATTTAATTATATTTTTTAGCTTTTACTCCACTCCCAGTTTTTCCAGGCCTACAAAATGAAGTTATCTGGAATTGAATCTTTTATTGAGAGAGTCAATTTCTTGAGGTAGAGGGAGGGAGACAAGGTAACCACATTAACCACCACTAACCACATTACTTCCCGTTCCTCGCGGCAGACCCCACCACCACTTCCACAACCTCCACAACTCGGCTTTGATGTCGAACATGCTAAAACTTGATTGAAGGCTTCCGTTGTTCTAAACACAGGGGCCAACAAGGTTATCGTTGAGTTAGTATGAGGAAGAGAAGTGGTATCGGAGGTAAATAACTAACATAGGCTTCGTTATAACCTAACCTCATTGTTGTTCCCTGTAACCGCTTCCTAAACAAATTACCTTCCTCTTGCTACTACTTAATCCTGTTACCTTCCTTCGCTTCGGTTTTTATCCTTGTTTGTCTTTTTGTCCCTCGCTCCGTCCTGTGTATCATGTAAAAAACTGGTTATTAAACTGTAACTTTGTTTGTTAGTTAAGTTAGTTTTGATTATTTATACTTTTACCCTATTCAGGATGATACCTGAACCCAAAGAACTTTCTGTACTCTTATCCTCGAGCCTTTTTATATCTCACTATCCCATCATGAGCAAAAGTATGAAAACAAAAAACTTACACCTAATTTGATTCTAATTAGAATCAAAACTTGGCAATCTACAGTTGAGGAATACTGTCGCCTTAAGGTTCTTACTTCAGCAATGGACCTTGGGTACTGTGCAGCTTTTAACAAGTTAGGCACAGGGGGCTGTTTTATAAACTCCATAAATTCTTATTATCTGTTCCGTACATAATGTAACCATGTACAGCGCTATATACCTATAACATGATATACTTTTCTGGAAAAGAGTTCCTTCAAGTACAAAAGGATAAAAGAATAATGGGATTAAAGAAGGATGGAAAGAAAGCTCTGGCCCAATATAAATAAAAAATAAAATAAATCAATGAAGAATATTTCGTTTACAAACTCATTACATAATATGCTGCCTACATAAATAAGATACGGGTAGCCCAGTGGGTAAGGCCCTATACTCTTAACTCTCGGGCTCGAGTTCGATTCCGGCTAATAATAGAAAATTTATATTGTAATTTCAGCTTTGGTTTCTCGAGACCCTCCTGGATCACATCCGCCACCATGAAGCGGGTACCCTTAAATGGGGAATACAACTGGCGGTTGAGGTTGAGGAGATTTTGGCTAAATCTCTCTTCCTTGCACAGCTGTAGACCAAGAAACATTACACACTTACCAAAATAGGTTACTATCCTGGCATGCAATGATAGAGGTTAAATTAAAAAAAGTCGATGAGGTCAATCAACATTGGACGTTGAAATAATATGTATGTATAAGGCTGAAGTAATATATGAAAAACGTTGAAAAAGTAATATGCAAAATGGATTTCTTCGATTTGTTTTATATAATTAAGTATATCAAAATTATATTTTGTCGACCCTTAGAAATTATATAATTAACTGTTTTACAATAATCGGGTTTTTGGTCCAATAAAGGACCAACAGTTAATTATATAATTTCTAAGGGTCGACAAAATATAATTTTGATATTATAAAATCAGGGTAGATCTATTATAAAATACTGGAACAGCAGATTTGTTAGACATTGGTACACCAATTCTGTATATTTTAATCTTTATTTTTGTTTTCATATTTATTGTTATCTTGGTATTATTATTAAACAACTATGGGTATCTTTTATGATATTAGACATTGTTATGGGGAAGATATGTCCATTAAAGCAAAAAATTACTCTAAATTGGCAAAAAAACTTTCTTACTTAGAACCTCAAAGAGTGTTTCTTCTGAAATGTAGAAAACATAATCTTGTTCCCCCACATATTAGTGACCGTACAAAATGATTATATGATGTTATTCCAAATAATTCGAGATTTATAAAGATGATGGAAAATATTATTTGCAAAACCGAAATGGCTATTTTAAATTTAGAGATAAAAGAAATATGTTCGGTTATTGCAAAAACTAGATATAAAATTGATATCCTTCTTATAGAGCTTTCTGATAGAATTGATAGTGATCTGTATTACAAACTAACTGCCGACCAGATGAAGATCTACAGTAAAAATAAAACTTACAAAAAGAACAGTTTGATAAAAAAGTTTAAAAAAATTAGTGGAAGAGTAGATGAAAAATCATCGTCAGGCTTACCAACCACAGCTTTAATAAACCTTACCAATGTAAAAATACCTGAAAATGTACAGAATATTTTGGCTTTAGGACCGAAGTTCAACGTAGAAATTAATAACAAAAATGTTATTAAAAAAATTCCACATTTTCTTTCTGATGTTGAGTACATGATCCAAACGGTAGAAAAGGATGATAGTAAACGAAATGTACTCAGATTAAAAGTGGTCAATAGTATAACAAATTTATGCAATAAAGTGAAGAATAGTGGTAATAGGGAGGGATGACTGTAGTAATACATCGACAGAAATATTATGAAAAGATGGATCAAATAGTGAATGACAGTCTTCATTATAAGAAAATATCCGATCCTACACAGAAAATAATAAAAAAGAACAATGAAATGGCAAAAAAACGTTGTTAAATTTACAAACCATAAACCAAGACCAGTATAATAAAATATATACCAACAACGCCTTAGCACCCAAAATTTATGGTCTTCCAAAAATACATAAAACTAACATCCCACTCAGACCCATAGTGTCATTTACAAATTCAGCAACTTTTGGATTATCTAAATTCATAGCGGGAATTTCAAACAAAGCAAAAACAGATAATGACTCGAATGTCAAAAATTCATTTCAATTTAAAGAATTCGTAGAAAAGCAAAAAATTCCCACGGATAATAAATTAATATCCTTAGATGTCATTTTATTATCTAATGGGGCTGTCACTTTCACCTATATTAGTGGAATTTGTCATGGATGACCTCATTGATGAGGTCATGAGACAGATTCCATTCAAGATTCAATTTTTGAAGAAATATGTAAAAAAAAAAAAAAAAAAAAAAAAGGACCAAAAACCCGATTATTGTAAAACAGTTAATTATATAATTAAGTATATAAAAGCCGAAGGTATTTTTCAAAGTTATTTTACAATCTTTTTTTTTTGACAGAATAAATAAACCGTGAGAGTGTTATAACTCTATACTGTTAGTAGACGAGGAACCTTTGACAGCCGGCATCAATAAATCTCTGACCTGGAAATTGCCTCCCTAGTTCCTAGTTCCTAGCTAGCAGCTGTTGAAAAACCATTTAGGTAGTTAGATAGCTTTACTATTTGGGTATAGTTCAATATAAAATAGTCAGGTATTTTTATTAAATCTTATATAATATTACCAAAGTATCGAAATTATTTTGTGAATAGATTGATATGGGGGTTTTTTACTGAATAAAAAAATAAAAATAAGGATCTGGAAGGAGAACTTCAAGAACGGCAAAGTTTCAATTGCTAAGATATTTTATGATCAAATACAAAGATAGGTAGGATGTGTTTGATGAAGAGTGTTTTTGGTTGAAAAATAAAAAAGTAAAATTTGTTCTTGTTATTTGTTAAATGTATCTTGTATTAGTAAGAGTAAAAAGTGAATGAAGCTGCTTGATAAGTGTCTTTTTTTTATGTTCTGATTAAGTTTTCTCTATTTCCCTTTAAAATGATTGCGTGGCGTCCGAGATTGTTGTTCACTATTACAGTTGGAAGCTAACCGCCTCCACTGGGCTTGTGGCAACAGTGTGCGGTTGAAATTGTTATATCGTTGAAAATTTAACTTAACAAACTAGAAAAGAAGGATCAATTGAAACTTAGAATTAGTTTTAAGATACGAAGCTCTTGAATCTCGGTTCTTCTTCCTGTTTATCAAGAAGAAGAAATGCAAACTGGATATCGATAATAATGTTAATAACGATAGATGTTGCTATCCTATATAACTAAATGATATGCTATAAACAATAAAACATATTATAAACAATAAGGCAGTCATTGCGATATTAATTATATTCTCCGCCGAGCTCCACATTACGGGCCTCCATTTCATTTCCTCATTTCCGCTTCCTGTTGTCCTCAACTGCTCATGTAATCAATCTCCTCTCTATATATCTACTATCTTCTACTATAATGCTATAATATTATCATATTATCATATTACAATATCACAGATAATAGTTATAGAGAGGGGAGGTATTTCTTGTCAGTAATTCCTTTAACTTATTAGTAATTGTATTTAGTAAAGAAACATATAAATAAGCATAAATTTTAAATATTAACTCTGATAATTCATAACTAATATAAGGTGAAGTGGGGCAAGTGCGTCATATGGAGTGCAAAGTTTAACTTTAACTTAACATAAAAAATCAGTTATTAATGCTAGGATAATATTTTTTGTTATATTGCAAACGTTGAACTATAATCTTTTCAGCAGTATAGCTGATTTCTCTGATATCATAAAAATTATTATCAGTGCGAAGGGAAATAAATTTTAAGTCCCATTTACGCACTTGCCCCACCTTAACGGAATAAGTGCATAAATCGCTTGTAAACTCCTAAACAGTGAATTGATTCTTTGATGTGGTAGGTGCAAAAATAATCAACTCCCAGGAATCATTTTACTCCTTGAAATTAACAAAATCTCATTGAATACCAAAATTAAATTAACTTATTATGTATTTACCAAGAAATTCTATTACCTTCTCCCATCAATCCCTTCCTTGTAAAATGTGGTTCATTTCGACTGAAAGAAGTTTTCGATAGCCTGCCTGACTTACTCTTTAGAATTGAAGGTTATATTTTCATAGGTAACCCATTTTTCACCGCCTGTTACAATCTTGTTTAAAAAAGGCTAAATTTGTACTAGTAAGAGCAGACTTGTTTCTAAGATTGTGAGGTACTGAAGTAGGTACTGAGGTAGGAAGGTGAGGCAGTCCTACTTTGCTGACTTTCTCTAATTCCTCTAGGTGGTGGCTAACAATTGATTGTGATGTGTTCTTCGTAGCTCTCTGCTATACCTCTTGTTCATTGTCGATTGACGTGGATTTTTATCCAATATTGTATTTAAAAGTTTTTAGTCAAAGTAGGAAGGACCTCCCGTCTTCTGTTCGTCTTTGAAGATCGTATCTCCAAAACGAAATTTTACAAATAAATTTTTAACTGCTCGATCAGTTATTAGCCCTTCACTGTACTACACTGCATATTTTTTAAGCTGTCGCCTAGCACTGTTACCTTGTTTAAATTCACAAAACATTACCTGCCGAATATGTACTTTTTTACTCTCCATTTCAGAGGTAAAAAGACAGTTAAACATAACGTTGTATCTAACGAAACATTTGACAAAAGATTAACTAAACTTCGTCTATGTAGTGGAAACAAAAACTTGTCATGCTAACTCATAGCGGGCAAAAGATTCAGCTTAGCTGCATCGGAAGTTACTTATGACTAGACCTATAATTTATAAGTTATGAATTTTATTTACTAAATTGATGGTAAATTAATAATACAAATTGAAATATATTGGTGCTAGTATGGTATATGAATTGATGAGGGAAGGAATGATATCAAGATATGAAGGGCGCTACGGTTAGTTCCCAAACCATAAAAGGATTCTATTTCCTTCTGCTTCCCTTCTACTCCCACCATAACCACATCCTACCCTGGCGCTCTCATGTGGCTCTATTAGTGAACATTTTCAATTAATTTGCGTCTTATATCCAAAAGGTTCGATTGACTATTGATACATTTCCAGGAGTGCCTCTTGCACAGAACCTACCTGCAGCAGGACTTGAACTCGGCCTGGGAGTTAATAAGCTACACCTTACTGCACCTTGTATTACAAGGATATAACTAAAAGGATATAGAAAATAAAATCTTAATACCAAAATCTAATCCTCCAGGATACTGTTTTAAAATATTTAACGATTTTAATATAGCGGACTTCCGCCATTGTTGTCCTTAAAAGGACACTTTCTTGAAATATTAGATGATTTAACTGTTTTTAAGATGACGGAAGGATATTCCACCTTTGCTAAAGCATTCTAGGGGAGGCTGGAGATCTGTTTTACAGGAGAGGCCACTGTTTTACAGATCTGCCAAGATCTGACGATTTTTTGAGGCCGAAGGACATCCTTGGCCACTCTCTCCTTCCACAATTAGAATTAGTTTTCGTCCTTACGGATGCTGTTTTATGATGGCGGAATTATATTAGTTTTTTTTTTATCCTTAAGGATGGCTGTTTTAACGGTTTTCAAGATATCCGAAGGATAACTTCCTCTATTGTTGTCCTCCAGGATACTGTTTTAAAATACCTACTCACTCCGCCATCGAGTCCTCCCAATAATAATAGATATAATAACTTATAACCCAATTTCTGATTAGACATGGTGGAGCTAAAAGTTAGGTACTTATACAGGTTCAAACAAACTGACAACAGCATTTGTAACTGCGACGGAAATAGTGGGCAAACCTAATACTAACCTATTATCTAAGTTATAATTGCACAAAATTGTAATAATATAGACACAAACTGATACCCAAAGTTCTACTAAACAAAGGCTAATGGCGTCCTCCAAAGAAAGACCTCATTGACAAATACTTTGAGCAGTTTGTGGATGAGGTTAACTACTTTAGCATTAGCTCCACATTTTGAACAGTCTATACAATTCTACCTCCTTCTAATTGTATATAATCATTTTTTCTCTCTCTCTGTTTTTTTTTTCTTTTTAATATGTTTCCTATTTATTAATTAACTAACGAATGCATTCGATCAATTATTGTGTACATTCTATATTAACTCAATTCCTATATTCCTATATTATTTTAAAAAAATATTTAACATTATATAAAATTATTATGTTTTTTATAAATATATATTTAAATACTTGCTCCCATAGCAGGATAACTTTAATTTGGAAAACTGATGAAAAAAGCGATGCTAGCGATAAAAGATAAAAGTAATTTTGTTTTCAGTTGGTAGCCCTGCCCTCAGCTCCTCCAGCTCCCCCCCCCCCCCCCCCCCCCCTGGCGCTTTCATACAGATATTCATTTCCAGCCTAAAGGTTCCTCACGGCCAGGAGCTAGGTTTGGACCCGGAAAAGATAGAGCCGCCATTATCCCGGGGAACGGGTAAGTTCCCGAGGAAGTTAGACCTACCTGGTCTTCCTTCTAGACTGCTCACTCATCCAAGTGTCTACTCTGCCGAGTCGATACAGTGAGTACATTCCAAAGGACCTATTTACCTTTGAAAGAAGATCCGAGGAAATGGGGGCTAGGGGATGAGAAAAAATTATCTACTTGAGTGCACTGTCAGGGTTGAGCAAGATGGATTCACTTAGAGATTATTTCTAATTAACAGCTGACCCCTCACCACCAACTATCGATATTGTATATGTATCGATACTTGTACTTCCTGTTTGTTACTTTGTTGAGCGGCAGTTTTTGATTAATAAATTGAGACAAAAAAGTTAATTGTCATACCTCAAACATTATAAACTAATTGATTGAGTAATTTAAATGTTCTAAACTGCGTTAACCAATCGCCTTTAGAAGTTTATTTTATTAAAAAAAAATAAAATAAAAAATAAGAAGAAGAAAGTGTTAGCGAAGAAGGTAAAGATGCCGCTGGCAATGTTTGTACGCTATGAATCATGATGGCCATAACTTGCCGCCGCAGGTAACCCTTGTCGATAAATCAGACCCAGATCGAGGCACACCTCAGAGCAATATCGTATCCTATCCTATCCTATGGTACCTGTACTTACCTCCTTCTACACGAACATATCACATTTTTGCTATACTTCAATATTTCTTCAAATGTCGCTGTTTACTTAAGAAAATGTATAATCATGTATTATTCATTTTATGGAATTAATATGTATGGTGATCTATTTCTTACTAGCTGAAAGTAAGAAATAGATCAGCACCTACTCCGCTACGGTTTAATATCATTAGGATGAAGGACAACTTAAATTAGTAAAAGTTAAGCTTAACGCTGATAATTATTATTACTTAAATAAACCTGAACGATTCCATTCTTAGAATAATTTCAATAAGTAAATTTGACAACTTGCAAAAGTTAATTTTATATTATTTTGATAGTCCTCCAGTGAAGCTTCGAGGCAGCACTCCCATCTTACCCAGCTCTGTTACCAGACCATCAGCTTTTCTTATGGCATACTTTAAGTGAATATAGTTCCAACTTCTCAACTTTTTAGATTTTTTCGAATAAAGTATAGTCTTGCTGTTTCTATTTTTGCGAACATATGAAGCATAAATCGGTCGAGGAGATTACGGAATTAAAATAAATAAAGTTCTTCGCTCCACTAACATTTACGCGTAAACATCATATGCAGATACAGTTTTCTTAAGTGGTGCATTGGTGTTTGAGTCACGCTGAGGGATGTTAATACTGTACCCATCTTCTCCATGGTAGAGCGTGAGACGATACTGAAGAGAATCATACACTTGATAGAACTCACTGAATCTTATCAGTTTTTTGTCCCTACATCGAACTGGCCTTACATGTCATCACCAGAGAACATAAGTCTTTTAACCTCCACTTTAACATAGGTCTTTTAATAACTTCTCGTCACGAAACAATTCAAACTTGTTAGGGTCCACCTCTGCAGCCACCATCACTGTTCAAAGAAAGTACCATATTATAAGGTTTCGACATCGATCGTATTTTTGTTTGTTTACAACTATAAGGAACTTAAACGGTGGTCAAAGTGTGCGTCTTAAACATCTAACCTATTTTTTAACTTAGGTTATCTCCAAATACCATATGATAATTAATCTTTTATTATTCACCCAATAAAAATTGTAATCGCATTTTTCGCGAATTAGCCGCGATCTAGTCCAATTTTTTAAAATTCCTTTCTTAGCGAGCACCTACGGCCCTAGAGGAATCTACATATCGAATTTCATTCCAATCCGTTCGGTGGTTTCTGAGATTTCGTGTTAAATGAGTGAGTGGTATTTGACAAATATATAGTAAATAATGTCAATAAATTTTTTAAACTAACTGAAAATATATGCTGTTACTTAAAGCTTCGATAACTATTGAAAGATGAAATGTTGAATAGAGTTTGCAAAGCTAAATAAAACTTTAAATATAAACCAAAAATGTGAGTTGAATTTATTATTTCTTAATTTCTAAATATAGCAGCTGGTGCCTATAGGACCTGTCATTATGAAGCTGGCCAATGATGATAACATTTCACTAATGGTCGCTCGCTATGTTCTATGTTCTATGTTCTATGTTCTATGTTCTATGTTCTATGTTCTATGTTCTATGTTCTATGTTCTATGTTCTCACCTACTTCCATATGTCTATTTTGATAAATAGTCATATATTTTTAAACCTATCTTTTAAACGCCTGATTCCTGAATTCTCTCTAATCCACATGTAATAGATATTTTCAATAATGGAGAAGATATACTCATTGTCAGTAAAAATTGGCCATTATAGAACAGGGGAGGTGGGTACGGCGCTAGCCCTCGGGCATGAGTTCTTTATTAACGGGCTTTTGAGAGAAAATTTATTAACTTTTATCACATTGATGGATCGACCAGCCTTGGGCACACCCAGCCTCTATAAAATGGCTACCCTTATTTGGGGAAAACCAGACTGTTGAGCGTCAATTCCGCCAAATCTTCTCCATTGACAACTTTTGGTCCAGTGATAGACCAGTGATCCTTATTGGACAACAGTACTCCCTACCTTAAAGTACTCAACCCGAGACCTTTCATACCCATGAGGTACTAGAGCTACAGTACTCTACACAATTACCTAGCCACATAACAAGATGATAGTTCTGGGTTGCAGTAAGGAGAAAGGAAAAGAAGTCCCAGTTGAAATTGTTTTAATGTAGTGTCGACGTTTTGATTTATCTTATTATATCTACAATAACTTCCCTTTTAGTCTTCTTTAATATTTCATTTATTATATATTATTATTTTTACTTTTTTATTATCTGTTTATATTGTCATTATCAGATTTTTTTTGTTATTTCTCTCTTATATTTCCTATCTTTTCCTTGTCGCCTGATAATATATATCTTTGTACATATTTTTAATGCAACTGCTTACTTCAATACTACTATAATATCATTCCATATCATGAAATATTATTAGTCATACCTATGCCATTATTTGTCAATGTTTGTTATCGAATGGTTAAATTTAATGATTTCTTTATTTTAGGCAGGTTGAAACCTCGGCAGTCTATTAAAACTATTTAACTTGGAGGTTTTATTTTCTCTCCCCTGATCCCTGGCCATCTTCTCACAGCCAATTATACTTTTCGAATATATTTTTATTTATTTTATAGCTTTCAATTAAACCTATGACAAAGCCCAAAACGTCGTTACACGATAAAATAATTCCACAAGTGTGTATCTTCTAATCGGATCCCTAACTACCTCCTCCATTATTCATATCTACCTACATAGCTGATATTCTTACTTTGATACAATAATTTAGTCCGAAGTTCCAACACTGTTATGGCTACACTTTTGTTTTCGGAATAGTTATTTTTTATAAAGATGTTTTGGAATGAAGTTAACCATATATTGAGTTGGTCTGCAGATTTCTGATGCCTTCTATCTTTAGGAACAATAAGCTGCTCTGGCTGGTTATTGGAACATAAAACATAAAACATAGAACATAGAACATAGAAGACTGGTGCACTAATATTGGCATAACATTGACATTGTACATTTATAATATTAATGTATATGCCTTCATTAAACTAGGCAGCCAGTCACCCAGAGCGGGGGCAGCCTCGGTGAACAAACACCTCATCAGTGAGTTCATGTACACAAAGTCTCTGTTTTATTGAGCAAACACCTAATAAAGTTTCACAATTTTCTACGAGCAAACATTATTATATTCATTACAATATAGACAACAGCCTCTGTTTGTTTATTAAAATGATTGGTGAGAAAATATATAGAGTTCTGTCCAGCAGAAATATTATTTTTATTTTGTCCTCAGTGATTTCGGCCACAATGTATGAGATCAACCTTGATTTTTCTCTTATTATTTCTCTTTATTATTATTTATTTGTTCATTAATGACTTAGGAACTTTGAGGATAGGCTCCGTTACAACGGCCCGACGATTACATTGATGATTATAGCTTCTCGAAAGCCTTTGGCTCATTCCATTTAAAGTGATTAAAAAAAAAAAAAAATTGGTTGCTTGACCATTTTTGAAAATTATGAAAGATCCCTGGTTATTTCCCCTATTTCTCAAGATTTCAAAACCAATATTTTAAAATTTATATCTCAAACAATTTATTTATTTATGGTGGCCATTATTGTTTTGCTGCACAAGCCTAATTTTGCGATTATAAGGGTTTACTTATAACTTATAACTTTAAAAGTATTTGTCTTAGAAGGATGAAACAAAAATCATCTTGTTTATGATTTTTCGAGAAAAAATAAAGATTCGGTAGTTTATTAACCTAAATTTTTGTATTCTAAATGAATATCATAGGACAAGTTGAATGTAAAATCCTTCGAAATTTCACTATTTGTAATTTTTTTTTCGAGCGGAAAAAGAGATTTTTTTACTACTTGATATATGTTGGCAGTAAAACCGCAAATAATATTAATTATATTTTGAAACCCTAAATTTTTGTATGAATTTTCAAAATATTATACATATTTTTTCAAAAACCGTACATTTTGTCTTTCAATAGCTCTTATATTTCATGAAAAATACGGTTAAGAGAAGCCATTCAAATTCAAACTAATGCCGATAACTCCATCAGCTCCTAACTAATTTGAACAATATTTAGATGACAGGCAATAAATTGGATCCAATCTATTCGATTAATATTCAGTCGATTTCATCGAATTAGGTTGTCACTAGGTATTTTAGTTACTGGCGAAAAATAAATTTTTTTCGATTTTTTAATCACATTTTTTTTTTACAAAGATGAAGGTAACGTAAATGTTGTTTGGATAAAAAAGAACGGGAGGTAAATTGTTTCCAATGAGCGAATAAACTTCTAAAAGGCACAAACTGGCAGAAAGATACAACCTATGAAGACTCAAAACAAAATAAAAAGGAAATTCGTGTTATCATAATTTGGACCTCCTCCAACCTAAAACATAAATAAAATAAAAAATATAATGTTTATACAAAATTTGACAGCAGTTCATAAATTAAAAAATCTATGGATAGTCAATAGGGTAGTTTTTTTCGAAGTTTTGAAAAAAAGATATATATAAAAAATAATTACATTCGTAAAGTTTAGTTAATCTATGATATAAACGTTTACAAGCTGGATATCATTTTCCAAGCTCCAGGTATAATATAAGTTATATAATAGGATTTTACACTTTAATTTTCTAAACTACTGGAGACTATTGCACGAAAAGAAAAAAATAATTTTGGTGTAGAATCGCCAAAACAATTTTGGATTCAAATCAGCGTCGGACAATCCGGAATGTACGTATGAAGAATAGTCCACATGTAACATTGTATATAGCTACATTTATCGAACAGTATTCCGAAGAAATTTTGATTTTCTACCAACAAAATATATTTTTATAAATATATTGCTCATTGATATGTTAAATATTGAACACCTCTCTCCTGTCTCTTCTGCTATATGATTGAAACTCAATGGCAATCTTTCGCATTACCAACTTTATTTTTATATTTCAATAATTCTTAAACGGTTGCATTTAAATATAGCATCACTTTTTTTCTTTGTCATCCTTTACCTCACATCCTTTACAGAAGAGATATCTCTAACAATTTATATTAGCCTTAGATGACAGGAGGGACAAACGAAAAAATACGAGGCGGGTGAAGATATAGAAGGCGGTGATACATTTAGCAAATTGTGGAATTAGAGTTACTAATGACCAAAATAAATTGTCAGTGAAAAATGTAATCCTAGGAGGGAAGGGGAAGGTGGTCTGACTGACAATGGCGTGTAGCAACAATGGCCTTCTCTCTTCTCTTCTGTCTCTTCTGTCATTAGTTCTTTCATTAATAAGCGTCTTCTATCACTCTCACTGCATCTCTCTCTCTCTCTCTCTCTCCTCTCTCTAGCCCTCTCTCTCTCTCTCTCTCTCTCTCTCTCTCTCTCTCTCTCTCTCTCTCTCTCTCTCTCTCTCTCTCTCTCTCTCTCTCTCTCTCTCTCTCTCACTCTCTCTCTCTCTCTCTCTCTCTCTCTCTCTCTCTCTCTCTCTCTCTCTCTCTCTCTCTCTCTCTCTCTCTCTCCCTCTCTTTCACAAACACTCTGCCTCTGCCTTCCAAATCATTCCTGATTCTCGCTTTCATCTCTCGTTTATCACGGCTGTATATCCTATATTTGACGCCAAGTAGCAGTTTCATTTCGTATCCAATCCTTACAATCCAAAATCCTTCGAAAACTCCTGAATGATGCTTATTTTCTCACCAATTAACTTATTCATAATAATCTAAATGTTGCTGATTTTGCAATGGCAAGCTGTACGTACTAATGAGTAGCCCGATAGTAATACAGCTTGCTTCCCATTCGACTCTTAGGCGTCTTAAAATACATTTTTATGCAATTAATTTACAATTAGGATTGATGAATTCATTGCCACTTCTATTGGAATTAATTTATTTAAATATAGAGCTCTCACTCAGCCTCCATTGGGCTTTTTTACATCAGTGACACAGCTGAGAGAGAAGAGCTGGGACTTCTCTGTGCCTGTCTTGTCGGTCTGGGCATCTCTAGGATCAATGTAAATTGTAAATAAAGCATTATTGTATTCTTAACCTTTATTTTCATTTTGTCTTATTTTCACTTACTGTTATTTATTTAATTTAATTTTTTTAATTTATATATTTCACCCAGATTTATATTCTATATTTCATATTATTTATGTATAGCATAGTTCTTTTCTTTCTTCTTATTCGTTTATGTTTTTACTTTACATAATGTGTGAATGTAATCATACGCCATCTATATGACATTTGTGGCAGATTGTAATAATTAACCAATAACATTCATCTTCATTCATTTCATTCCTAAAACATACAAGATTTTCAAAACATCAGCAGTTTGTCAAATAGATGCAATATATTAAATTATATAAGAAATATAAGACAAGAAATAAAATATATTTGTACTCAACTGAGGAGATCTAACGGATTTCTAAAATATATATCATAAGATTTCTGAATCTAAAGGATATAAAGGAATCTAAAGGCCCCCAAACACGCAGAGATAATTCTCATGAAGAAATCTTGTGAATTTTCCTTGAGATTTACCTGAACTGAACAGTCTTCCACAAAGAAAACACCTATTCCTCAAGGTCCGTTCCAGTTGTGACAATGGCCCCCAACGAAGAGTAAACAACAATGTACAATTTGTACAGTTCTACACCTCCTCAAGTTGTCCCTCCTCATTTTATGGAATCCTTCACCTCCTTTGTTTCTTCCCTCTAAACACTAAACACTAAACACTAAACACTTCTTATATCATTAACTTTTTTAATAATAGAGTCTTTAGTGGCGTTCGGCTGAATTTATTTTAGTTTTTAGAAGAATTTATCTTAAGCGGCTTCTTTTTTATTTCTGATAATCTTTACTCTTTAGCAGCCAAAGGCACGGCTCCCTTTCATACATATTTATAAATTATTCCAAAAACCCCCGGTGCATGTATTATATATTATATATATAACAGAGAAGGGGAGCGGAATCTGATGGTTCAGGGCGTATGGGGGCCTCAGGTGAGTACCAATATATTTTATTTTTTATTTTACATTTTTCATTAATTCACAGTTCCGCTTATTATTTACTTCGTAATTGAATTTACTTCGTGATTATTGTGTAATACAGAAGTGAAAATTCTTTAACACAGATCCCTTGAATGACTTTCCCTGAAGCTAATTTTTTATTTCTTTGTTTAAGTTTGAAAATAAGTATGTTGGGATGTAACTAGCCGAGGTGCCAACAACTATATCGTATACTCGATGGGCATAATAAAGTACTCACAGAAGACGTGACAAAGACTCACATATTCTTTGGAGTTCTCTCAGAAGTCATGGTAAATGTTGAATGAGAAATTTGCTCTAATATTGTAGGTTTTATTTATATTGTGCCATTATTGTTCATATTTTGATGCTAACATTTGATAAGTTAACATTGATTACATGGCTATGAGGCCGCCTAGTAGAGATATTGTCAACAAGTTCACTTCATTGTTATTTCCTATTCTTATTGATTAGAAGAGATGTGACTCAGCCTAATTAAGTGTTGTTAAGTTGGTAGTTTACACAAGTGAGGAGTGAACATCTGTTTTATAATGTCATATCCGCTATTATATAGCAATTTATTGTATATATACAAGGTATATATATCTTATATTTACTGTATAAACATTAGAATATACCATTATGGCTGATTACTGAAGAGTTTTTGATAACTTTTTTTAATAGTTAAACTTAAAATTAGCTTGTTAATGAGCGGTTTAGGATCAAAGAGGCAATGATGATCATCACGTACACCTACTTTATTAAAATGTCGAACAGTGTGTATACAATATGCAGCAGTATGGTAGGTCGATGAGATTGCACTATGCTAATTGCGATGATATGAGAGCCCGTGTTGCCGAAAACACATGACACTATTGGGAGCGTGTGTTGGCTTAGTCGCGGTGCAAAATTTGCATCTTTGTGATAGAGGAGAGCTCTGATTAGCGATGGAACCCCCCTAGCTAGCGGATATTAGCTCCCGATTTGCATTTAATTTGAAACCTTTTCCTCAAATAAACACAAAAAATGTGTACACACTCCCGCGCGGATACATTTTTGGATCAATAAACCCTATGGGAATATCCCCCATCTGTTTCCGCCTCATATACAGCTGGAGGAGTGCATAACGAATATTAAAAATTATTTCTATCAAACTTATTATTTTTGTAGAAGGAATACGACTTACATTTAAACTTCAAAAGCACGAAAACGACAATGGAATTTCGTTGGTAAATACAATATAAAGTCTGCGCCGCATTCCTTTCTTTACCTGCAACCGTTTGAAGAAATTTTATTCACAACTTCCATTTCAGCCTTTGTAGTGCATTACAATAATAATCTACAAGATGGTGATTAGTAAAAAGTAACAATCACAAAATTAAAATGAGAGAAAAAACAATAATTGCAAGAAACGATAGAAATGCAAATATTAAACAGAAGTCATCGGTAAATTTACGCATTGAAGACTATAAAAACTCAAATTAATTATAAAATGATGTATTAAGTTTTTAAACATAATATAATCCAGGAAAGAAATCTTAAATTTATTTATAGAAAGTTTAGCTTGAAATATAATTAACCTAAAATAATTTTTAGTGAAACATAAAATTAACTATAAAACATCTAATAAATCTAATATTTTAAAATTGGAGTGAATACCAAATTTATGTTTGAGTCTATGGATAAAAAAATCAACGAACCCTCAAATTAAGGAAGATATGCACATTTTGAAAAATAGGAAAGAAGCCATTGATAAAAAAAAACCAAACTCCTTAAATACTTACAATTAGATAATATATTTCATTCAATAATACAAAACATCTGAATCGCCTACCTATCGTATTCTTGGGGGGATGATACTTCTAAGTAACTTATAGATTCCTTTTGGTAGCTGCTAGCGCTTTCACATCTAATACTGCTATTCTCTAACAGCTGGTCTTCCCCAAGGATCCTCCCTTTCCCCTACTCTCTTTAACCTATACATATCCGACCTACCTTCTCTTCCTTCAGTTGAAAGATCGTTTTACGCAGATGACACCGCCATTTACACCAGTTCCTACAGGATAGATACAATAGGAAAAAGATTAAAATCACTATACTCCAAATTCAATAAATATTACAAAAAATGGAAAATACAAATAAACGAACATAAAACTGGAGCAATAATATTTACAAAAAGAAGGCCTAAAATAGTAGATCATATCATTCTAAATAAAACTCGAATCCCTTGGGAACAAACTGTTACCTACCTCGGGCCTGGGCACAAACTGTTACCTACCAAGCTCTTCAATTAGATAAACCTTTAACTTTCACATCCCATATTAATAATAAATGCTGTAAAGCCTAAAAACATATCAGGAAAATGTTACTCTATTTCCGAAGAAAATCCCCACAATCAACTCGCAACAAAACCATTTTATATAAATCAGTCATTCGACCATTACTTACATACGCCTCTCCGGTATGGAGCTACACATGTGACTCCAAATACAAAAAATTAGAAAGAATTCAAAACCAATGCTTGAGAATCATTAACGACTACCCAAGATACACTAAAATAACTGACATCCTGCACCATCTGAATTTTAAAACAATTAAACAGTTTATTTACTCCCAGACTCAGAACTTTTTCAACTCAACAATAAACTCAGACAATCCGATAATACAAACAATAGGCAAATATAACAAGCTAACCTTAAGAAGATACCTACACAAACGAACTAGACACATATTACTAGAATAAAATTTATTTAACAAGAAATTCTTAGAATTTATTAGTTTTAGTTAAATTTTAATTTAGCAAATCAAAGTATTGTAAGAGATAATTTATTCTTTAACAGCAATTAATTTTAACGCCCAAAACTTTTACTTATTTTTATATTTTTCCATTTATTTATTTTAACACTTTGTTTTATGTAATTATTATTATTATTTATTTATTTATTTTATACATTTTTTTTTCTTAGTAGGTTTTTTATTTTTCAGTTTTTCCTAAAGTTTAAAAAATGTATTCTAAGTTTAATTTATACTGAACGAATATGTAGTGTGAATTGTTTTATTAGCAAAACATGTATTTATACAAATTGTAAACTGTTAAATTCCGTAAAATAAAGCTCTTTATATATATATAATACTGCACTTTTATTTTAAGTCGGCTTCATCCCAATTTCGGACGATATTACTTTTCTATTCCAACCTTTGAAATTCAAAACCTTCTAATATTATATAAATCCGGAATAAAAAATATAAACCTAGTACCATTTTGCAAATCCTCATCATCATCCTCAAAGGTTTCCTTTCAAAACTACTTTCTGATTTTCGTTTCCTTGCCCTGCGATTATTTAGGTGCTTGCATTCCTTTCGATCCTTCCCTTAACTCTTTTAACGATAATTTATTTATCCACCTTCTCTTTCTCCGGTATTATTTAACTTAGCACTAGTACACGTCATTAGGAAGGTAATGCTTACGGGAAAAGGATATGAGGAGGATGATCAATTTCCGGTTCTTGGTTATGCTGATGATTTGGTACTTTTGGGTGAAAACGAGGGGACTAATTATTAAATTAAATGCAACTACGCTCATGAAAAACGGTAACGAACTTGTTGTACTAATTAAAACTGATAAAACGAAATATATGGTTAGTTGTAGAAACGGTGAACATTTTGAGTGATGCAGATATTTACGGATTAAGTTTAAACACGTTGAGCAATTCAAATATATAGGGTCTATTCTATCAAGAAAAAATAAAATTCAAGAGGAAATAAGGGTTAGGTTAATGCTTGTTATTTCTCGGTCGCAAAATTACTCAGTTCGCGCTTACTCTCCAAAAATTTAAAAATTAGGATATACAAAACTATTATACTAGCAACAGTTCTTTAAGGATACGAAACATGGCCGCGGACGTTAAGGGAGGAACAACGTCTCAAAGTTTTCGAAAATAAAGTACTGTGTTGAATATTTGGCCCAAAAAAGGATGAAGAAACAGGAGAATTTAGAAGGCTTCACAATGCGGAACTGCGCGAGTTATATCCGGTAAATATAGTTCAAGTAATAGCTTGTGCGACGCTTAAAATGGGCATGTAAAGTCGTTGGGTTTAATAATGAACGAATTCCGAAAAAAGTAATCAGTTTTGAGCCGTCGGGTAAACTAGTGAGGGGTAGACCAAGAGGTAGATAGGAGGATTGCGTCAGGTTTGGGTTTTGGGGGAGTGGGTTGGAGGGAGGTTTGTGGTGTAGGCATTGAACCTTCGGGTTCTCTATGCCTTTATTTATTTATATATGGGTGTGAGTAACATTTTTTTTTAAAGACATACTTAATTTCTATTTCTACATTTTATGTATTCTTTTATAATACAATCATTTGTTGTTTTCTATAATTATCCCAAACAGACAAGAGCATAATAAACAATACATTAATTTTCATGTTGGGGGACAATGTGTGTTACGGTAAAAAGTTATTTGCTGCTTCAATTGAATTAAAAAGAAAAGGCAAACAAGATATTTGACTGATTCTACAGGATTTCAACTGAAAACACCGTAAACGTGAGATTGACTCTACTATGTTAATTATTAAGATGATTAATTATGTTTTAAAGTAAAAAGTTCAATGATCAAACAATTTTATGTATGTTTAAAATATACTATTTATATAATAGAATATATTAATTTATTTCTTTAATAGGAATGGTAACACTGCCTCGGCATAGTTCGGGTTTCGGGACAATGGAGCCTTAATGTTTGGTTCGTTGTCGACGAAACCTGAATGGTGTCAGAGAACTGCAACTGTCTTCGCTTCATCGCCGTATTATTTTTAATATATTTAATTTTATATGTATATTGATATTTATGTTGTTTTTGTTTAGATATGTATACCTTAAATATTAAATACACTACTTTTGTAAACTTGTCAATCTAAAAATAGTTTCAATGTTGTTATTATAAAGATAAAACTAGATATAGCTAGTGGAAAAATATTTTTGAGAGGAATAAGGAAGGATGGGATTTTGAGGCACTGTTTCATTTCGATTCATGAATTATTTACCACTACTATTGGTTTTTTTTTATTGACCAAGTAGTTTAGAAATACCTATTACAAATTTTTGTATATTTTTACAACTTATGAAAGTAGTTTTAGAATAAAAAAATTCCAATAGAAGTCGTATTATGGTATCGATCCTTCCATACAATCTTTTGTACCTCAAGTGACACTATTTATTTTTTTTTTTAATATAAAATATGTAAATGAATAATAACATGATTAGTTAAAATATGGTCGAGTTAAATAAAAAAACAAAACAGAAAGAGTACGTAGTGGCAACACTGGACTCGGATAGGAGAGAACCCCTGGCAACACTGTGTCCAAATTACAAACTCCCAGTGAGGTTACAACTCAGGTTGTTGTATGAAAACATTTTTTGAGATTCTTATTCACCAATTTTCTTATTAATTATTGATTTTCTAACTTTTATTGAGTTTATCTGTTGAACAAAGTACTGCGTTTAATTACGTATATGATAGTGGTATTTGTTTGTGTGTTGTTTATAAACTTTATTTAAATAAAAAGTATTTCAATGAACGCGTTTTGCTAAGTTACCATCGATATAAATGCAATGTATTAAATGTAATAGAAAAACTCTTTTATATTTTCTAATTTTAGCGATTCGTTATTGTTTTTTTTTTTAGCATAATGAGATAGCTGGGATATTGGAACCTTTGACAGGGCTATTTCTCCGCCCCCCCCCACCTTCCCTTTACAGGGTCGATTCAGATCCTAGAGATCGCTACATGTACATCGATACATGAGTCCTAATGTAATTACTAAAGGTCAACAACAAATGCATCGATACTTTGCATTTGTATCGACGATATAATCACATATCTCAATATTTTTGAAATAAAGTTTCGATCTAAGGAACACTTACAGAACTAGAGCATGTCGAAAAAGCTGCTACACTTAAAAATATAGGTTTTAAACGTGAGATTTCGCATTGAATCCAATATGGCTCCTAGCCAAAAATAATATGCATAAAAAAATATTTTCCATTAATTTTTGACAAGTAGAATCCCTTCAAAATTTCGTTGCGAGTATCACTGAGTTAGAGCTTGTCAAAAAAGAGGCAACAGTTAAAAATGAAGGTTGTGTAGGTACATTTCCTATTAGGAGGATCAGAGTCAAAAGGAGCTCACACGTTAGAACCTAAGATATTATTATAAAAATTTAATATAAGAACAGTCGAGTTGCTAACTGCTCCTACTCTCCCAATATCAAACTACGCCTAATGCCCTGAAGTTCCCCAAAAACGTTAAACTTAAATTACTCAAAAGTTTATTTTGTAACATTACCCGTTTATCCACAAAATCCCTATGTCTCAATATCTTCAAGCGTATTTAATAAAAATCTGGACTATTTTATATATTGTAATATTTTATTATGCAATTACATTTCATGTAGCATCATACATTTTTAATGTTGTTTTTTTTATTATATAATATTGCCTGTATTATATTATCTTTTAGTTTTGTTCTAATAATTCTGTTTGATTGTTCTAGGAATAATAGTAAATAATTATATGACAGTATGATAGTATATAGTATATAGTAGTAAAGTATAGCTATAGTATGGTTTGTAAGTAATATGAAAATACTTGAGGTTCAATTTGAGAGCGTCAGCCCAATGAGGAATAGCTATATATATCTGTAGTCTGAAATTATTCGCTATTTTTATTACCAAGTAAATGATTTCATTTCATTATTTACATAAATTTGAATTATATCGCTAAATATTGTTTTTAATTGTTAATGAAAAATATTAGATCGGCGATGATACTTATAGAAAGCCATTGACAATGATTCGTTCGCAACTTTTATAATAAAGAATAAAGTTTTTAAAATGAAGGCTTTATTTATAATTCCTATCGGAGTTGTTCGGTTTCTGTATGCATCCAGTTATTTGATTGAGGAAGAACATTGTTATAAGATCTTAGCTCCAAAGGCAACAATGGCCACTTATTACAGTTTTGTAATTCCTATTGTTTTACCTAAAACTTCTCAACTCAACTTCTAGGGACTGGGGAGGAAAGAGGGAATTTCAAAACTTAACAAAGGAGCTTCACCTTCAGCTCAAAGCTAAATTTACAAAGTAGTCAAAAATATAGAAAACTAACAAAAAGTTAAAGTAAAACAAGACCACAATGAGTAAATTGTTGCTATTTTACAACAACAAAAAAACAACGGTGAATTTAGAATATGTTTATGTAACAAATTTAGTTCATGATAACAGATAACTTTTTCCTTGAGCCTTTCGGCCAAAGAAAGAACAACTGATATGTTTTCTATTATTTTATTTTTTATTTTATTTTTTGGTTACCTGAGATTCAGTTACCTGTTGGGGAAATATTTTCAATTGAATTTTTGACAAGAAGGATGTGATCAAATTTTCAATGCGAGGAACACCAGCGCAGGTAGAGCCTGTCGAGAAAGCTCCTTAACTTAACAATAGAGCTTTATAACCAAAGCTTTGAAGAGCTAACAGGGATCCAGCTAGATCCGCCAAATCCAGGTTAATTTTTTTTTTATTTCGTATTAGGATAAACAGAGTCAAAAGGAGCTCAATCATTAGAACCTGCCTCTTAGTCAAGATAGTTATTTAGTAAAAGAAAAGTTGAGCTCCTAATTGCTCCTGCTCTCCCAATATCAAACTATCAAACAAGGAGTAATGCCCTCGGGTTCCCCAAAAACATATCGCTTTTGACCAACTAGGTCACCGGTAAAACACGTTCCATGTTAAAAAATCCAATGAAGGCCGACACGTGTTAATAATCAGAAGAAATATTTTTTTTGAAACCCTTTTTCAATTTTCTCGATGGAGATGATTGGAGGAGAGCTAAACCATAGCTTACAACTTGACAAAAATCCATTTCAAACCAACCTGGAAATCTTGTTATTACCCTAGGCCAAAATCTTCTCTTTAGGGCACAATCTTTCCTAAACATTCCGCCGATGACTAATTCTTAGGACTCTAACTAAATTTAGGACCGATTTGCTTTCCCTCTATTCTTCTCTCCATCGGCAATATTTCTTCATCTCAATTGCTATGTCTCAACGTTATTTTCTTTTAAATAAGCCATAAGAATATTTAAGAGATGGCAGATAGGCTACCTGTTCACTATTCTAGGAAGAAAATCTGAGAACCTGCATTCAAGGGAGAGTTTTTATGTTACCAATTCTTTATATATAAAATTCTGGTAAATATCCTTACTCAACTTCCAACCTCAAACTACCCAAAAGGCAGTAGACGTGTTGGTGTCAGTTCTACGACGATGCTTTAGAAAGCTACGAAAAAATATTTTTCCTTGCCTGGTCTTCTTGTACGTGTTGTCCTTCTGAACTGGCATTGAGGACACCTCTCTGCTGATGCCACCACGTTGACCTGCAGACGTGGTCATCCTGAATCCTCACCGATCCAATACCATGACTTCCACCAACGAAGCCGTACCCACACCGTAGCATCTCTCCTCTCACTAAGATAAGTTTGTTTTATAAGCAGGTAAGATACTAGATTAAGAAATGATATCTACTTCAACAAATTATTTTATATGCCAACCCTTTGATTGAATATATATTGTTTTTCGTATGATAACAGTTGTATTTCGTACTGTCAGTATGTCACTCATCCAATTCATTCCTTTATATTACTTTTGCTTTTTATTATTAACATAAAAAATTATTTGCCCCAAGCAAACCTTTGAAGAAGAACTTATTAACAAATCAACTATTCATAAGCTCTGAGGAAAGTAAGTCCTTCCTCAGATCCCTTTATATTAATGGTCATCCGAAGAAGACCAAGAGCCGGACGGACATTGCACCTTCCTCTACTATTGTCCGATATTTCTTCACTAACTGTCCTATTCCTATCCTATTCCAGGACCGGAGGGGCTAGTTAGTCCTTCCAATCGATAATTTACTTCCTAATTCACTCCTCAATCCTCTGGTATTCTCTACCTTACAACATTGGTCACGCTAAATCTTTAAACAAATCTAAATCCCGTTTTTTCCATAACCTCCTCCCCTCCTGGCTGGTCTATGTTACTGGATAAACGTTAATTTGTTTATTTCAATTTATTCTAATATCCTTCAAACATTTTGTTTTGTAAATTAATGTTATTTTGTAGTAGTATTAGCTTGTTTATCATTTCTGAAATATTGCAACAGGACGTCTAAGATTGTAGTACACTTAATTATTCTAGTAGTCTTGTGTACCAGAATAAACTAATTTATTTTATCCATTTATATTAATTTATTGTATTATGATTAGTAAAGATCTTGATAAGTAAAGAGTTGATGACAAACATTTCCAAGATGTTATTTAAAAATCTATGAGCAACACTCTTTCCCGTTGTAGTTTAATTAGCGGAGGAGGACGGTCGACAATTTAACTTGTTCGAAGTCTCTAAACTGTAAAGAAGTTTAATAAGGCAATTAAAAGACTTTGACGCCAAGTTCTCAGAATACCCACTGAGATAGGAACCAATGAGATAGGGAGCCCAATAGAACTCCAGCTATCTGCTATAAGTTATTCTACAACTAACAAGAGACTGCAGCTAGATCTAGACCTGGTGGGGGGGGGGGAAGTAACAGGTTACTTTTTAATGAACGAGGGGAAGTTCTCTGCCTCCAGGACTACCCCCCTCCAGGGCTCCCCCCCCAAGAAAGGAAGGCGATGCAATTAGGCACGCACTTCCCGATGGAAGTAGCTCTTTGGATAGCGGAGTCATTTTATCAGGTTTATCGAGCCAGCCACTTATTTTAAATATTTATATCTTCTTTCTTATTAGGTTATCTACTTTAGTCATTTTATTATAAAGGAATTATTCATCAATATGAGAAAGGGAGGAGAAAAGAAAAAACTAGTAGCGCTCCGATCTATGGCGGATCCTCAATACAATAGTGCTTCATTAAGGATACTGTTTTTCAGAACTGCCAGGATCTGATGATTTTTGGCGGCCAAAGGACACCCTTGGCCACTCTCCTTCCACACTTAGAATTAGTTTTCGTCCTTAAGGATAATATTTTATATATATATATTTCAGGATTTAACGATTTTATCAGTTTTCGTCCTTATAGATATTATTTCAAGATGACGGAAGGATATTCCGCTATTGTTGTCTTTTTTAGTTTTCGTCCGTAAGGATACTATTTTGAAATATTTCAAGATTTAACGATTTTAAGATGGCGGAAGGATATTCCGCCGTTGTTCACCCATTGAACTGGAAGTTGGATTTAGTTTTCAACACTATCAACTCCTTCCCTTTCTTAGCCCGGACTTAGTCTCAATAGTCCGAATAAGGATTAAAGAAGCAAACAATGTATAATACTAACCTATCCAATACAGTTGTTGTTATGGAGAAAGGAGAAATTGGAGATGATGGTAAAGCAGTTTATCTCCTAGCTTTTCTTTATGGTAATGAAAGCTGGGTCCCATTGGATAGGCACTTGCTATGTGTTAAACCCATACCATTAAACTTAATACGAAATATTTAGGGTAAGAGAAAGTGGATCAATTCTTAACTGCTCCTAACAAGAAAATTGGGATTCCACAAGCTTTCTCGCAAAAAAAAAACAAAAAAAAACAGCAGTTGAACCTTATTCCAAAGATAGCTATTTGTAGCAATCCCTGATTTTAGATATAATATTGTGGGTATTCACTTGGGCCATACAGAAGTTGATAATTTCCTCAACTGTCCGAAGGTAACTTTCAAATTTCCAAGAAATCAGTAGGCATGATGGTTAGTCCATTTAGGACAATGGTTATACAAAGGGCTGGAAAATACACGCAAGGTAGTGGTCTTGTCTATTCGCTCTGCAGTTGTCTTGTCTTAACTTAAGGTAAGTGAGAATCGGCGATCGGCGATCACTGTGTTAATTAATAAATTAATTATTTTAAAATATTTATGATTTATCAGTTAAGGTACTCGTTGGCTTCCCATTTAGATAATGCCGAGCCAGATGACTGACAAACACTAGAGCAGAGCCACGGCCGTAGAAATGTTAGGAACAAAAAACAAAACGAGAACTTGCTGCAGTTGCTACAACTCGAGTTGCTGCAGTGAGGTGCCACGGTTCATAAGGGATAGTAAAAATAGTTCGTTCATTCGTGTCGCACCCACAATGACCGAGATCCACAAAAAGGTTCTCAAGGAAAGAATTACAGGAAGTGCCCCGTGGAAGACGAAGGCTGCCTTAGATACAGCACACCAGAACAATGTGTAATAATAATATTATGCGGAGTTATTGAAGTTGATGTACAATATTACCATATCGTAACTGATTGTGAGGTAGGGGTAGTTGTGAGGTAGGGGTAGTTGTGAGGGAGGGGTAGTTGTGAGGTAGGGGTAGTTGTGAGGTAGGGGTGTTGTGAGGTAGGGGTAGTTGTGAGGTGAGGGGGGTAGTTGTGAGGTAGGGGTAGTTGTGAGGGAGGGGTAGTTGTGAGGTAGGGGTAGTTGTGAGGTAGGGGTAGTTGTGAGGGAGGGGTAGTTGTGAGGTAGGGGTAGTTGTGAGGTAGGGGTAGTTGTGAGGTGAGGGGTAGTTGTGAGGTAGTTGTGAGGTAGGGGTAGTTGTGAGGGAGGGGTAGTTGTGAGGGAGGGGTAGTTTGTGAGGGAGGGGTAGTTGTGAGGGAGGGGTAGTTGTGTGAGGGGTAGTTGTGAGGGAGGGGTAGTTGTGAGGGAGGGGTAGTTGTGAGGTAGGGAGGTAGGGGTAGTTGTGAGGTAGGGGAGGGAGTAGTTGTGAGGGTAGGGGTAGTTGTGAGGTAGGGGTAGTTGTGAGGTAGGGGTAGTGTGAGGTAGGGGTAGTTGTGAGGGGAGGGGAAGTTGTGAGGTAGGGGTAGTTGTGAGGGAGGGGTAGTTGTGAGGGAGGAGTAGTTGTGAGGTAGGGGTAGTTGTGAGGGAGGGGTAGTTGTGAGGTAGGGGTAGTTGTGAGGGAGGGGTAGTTGTGAGGGAGGGGTAGTTTTGAGGGAGGGGTAGTTTTGAGGTAGGGGTTATCCTCTGCTTGATACTTTGAATATGAAGAGGATCAGGTTCTCAGTGATCAAAGTAGGGCAAACTGTAATAAATAATTAGCAACTAATTCCGTTCAAACCAATAATAGTTAGAACTACTAACATTATCATTTATTTTCTACCATTTATAAACTACTTACTGGAAAATGTATTTGCCACTATCTATGTACTAAAAAACAATCGGTAATCGCTTATCGATAGTTATAGGTATTCATCAGGTACAGGAAGGTAATCCGAATTGAACGTGCAAGGAAATGTTAATTTTAATGGATCATTTCTCAGGGTCCTGCCCAACTGAGGAAAAGCGATCGGGGAGGAATGATGGTTTGAATCGTTAGTGATGGTACTGTGTGATGGTACTGCGTGATGGTACTGCGTGGTGGTACTGCGTGGTGGTACTGCGTGGTGGTACTGTGTGACGGTAATGATTTCTGTTTGGTAAGTAGTCAGAGAGCCAGCAAACTGTAGAAGCAAAGAAGCCTCAGAACCGTTTTATTACTAAAGTAGCGAGTATCTAACTTTTGATCTCTCTACAGTAATAGTATCAATTAGCAGTATTTAAAATAATTTTGAAGATATCAGTAGAAATTATAGCTGTGTCTTGTAGCAAACACTATAATAGGCTACCGATCTATTAAGCTACGTCACTGGGAGAAGTTCACTTTTTTCCTATCTCTTTGGCCTTTTTTCCTCCCTTTCCTTACCCTCTCGGCTATACGGGTTTTCTGGCTGCAATAAAAGGGTGGGAAATTGATGCCACCCTGCGCCAGTCAGGTTCCAGCCTGTGATATTTCATTTGCCATAGCTGCTAGGATAACGTAATTTTCTTGCAAGTGCCTCTGAGCCTAGCCGGTGTTCAATACGAGGCGACAAAAGTCGCTATGAGTAAGTTAGCTCCTGTAGGCCGACTGAACGCTTATCCTCCCCTTACCTGATCCCCCCTCCCTAGGGCTAGGAGGTCACCCATCCCATTCGTAACAAATTGCAGTTAACATCACTCACTATCGATAGTAATCGCACTAGCCAACTGAATAATACACTCCGAGGATGGAATATAACTCATAATCATAATCAAAATTTATTAACACAAATTAGCAAGAGCTGAATTCGTGGTAAGCTCCCTTTTCCCCTTCCTTTTGTATAACGTAATATAATGTTATATTAATAAAATAAAAATTAAAAAATTATTTTTGTTTAATTGCAAAATAATTAGTTAGACGAGAGGAAAAAGCCTTTCCACTGATATGTTGGCAAACCTTTCCTAGAAATTGGACCTGGCAATATTTGCTTCCTTTGATGAAAAAATCCTTTCCTTGAATTCATTATTTTATTTTCCTTGTAAAAAGCAGATCTTTTGAAATTAGGGGTGGCATAAACCGCTCCTTGAAGACAAAGTGGAAGTGGTTTGAAGAAGGATCCAAAGGTAACTTCGTTGAAGGCTCAGGGATTTCTAGAAAGACTTAATAGAAATAGTATTAGTTATATATAATATATGATAACTATATTAAGTTATAATAATAAATAATGGAAGGGGAATACAATCCTACATCAACTAAAGTATATTTTTAAAATGTATAAAACTCAAATACTTCCACCAAATGGAACATCTCATTTTTTAATTTGTATGTTTATTTAGTCATAATTAAAACCAGTTGCGGTATTTTCATGTTTGTCTCTCCAATCATCATACATTATATAAAATAATGAAAACAAGTGAATATTTTCTCATTCAAAAATGTAACATTGACTTACTTTAGCTGTGTTGGTATTGCTCGGTCGAAAATTGAATGATGTCTTCCCGATCAGAATTGTAATGGAAACTATTTATCCTTAGGTTCATTGCTTTGAATGGAAAAAGCCAACGCACCCTACATTTTCTCAACTTTCTTTATTTCGAATAATAATTAATTTTTATTTTTATTTAATTATTAGTTGAAGTAAATTGATCTTTTTACTTCTAAAATGTAAATTTGGGAAAGCAGTAAGTGAGCGGAATTGGCTAGGACCTAGGACCTAGCGCTTAGAAGCTATATTGGTTTCAATGAACCACATCTTTCAAGTGTTGGGGCTTTTTTGGCACACTATAGCTCTGTTGGTGCCTCTCGGATCAAAATGTAACGAAAATAGCCTTGTCAGAAATCAAAATGAGAATATTTTTTGTTATATAACATTTGTCGCCAGGACCTACCGTTTAAGAAATATTTTGCTTTGAATGAAAAACGTCACGTTGTAAAGTTTTTTTTTCACCCTCAAACATTGGGTCTCAAAGTTGATGAGAGTTTGCCAATGAGAATTATAATGGAAAATATTTCTTGTTAGGTTCTATCATTTAGCAGCTATATTCCTTTATATGAAAAAACTAACTTTTTAAACCCATACTTTTCTCAATTTTATTTATTTAGAATAATGATTAATTGTTAATTTAATTTAATTATTAATTGAAGTAATTTGATATTTTTAATTCTAGAATGTAAATTGGCAAAAGCAGTAGGTTAAAGATTGATATATCCATCAATAATTTTTTACAGGGAAAAATAGATTTTTTTTTTTTTTTGGTGTTCCACATATTTGAGTGAGGTATTTCCTATAGGGATTAATATCAAGTGTAACAGTTCATTCTCTAGAGGCGATATACAAAGTGAGACCGATAGTAAAATATATAATTAATTACAATAGTAAAATAGTTATACAACAATTACTACAATTATCTTTACTTATTTTATTTTATTTACAATGGACCACAACGATCATATCCATCCTATCATATTTTAAATATATATAAGAAGTTTTAATGAAAGAAAAAGAGAATAATAACAATTTATTTAGAAAGCTAAGTTATATTTGTATGAATTTTTTGTCTTGCAAGAGTTCTTCGTAAAGTTTAAAATTAGTTATAACTAAAACTAATACTTTTTACAATTAAAATCACGGTAGATAATTACACAGTACACTTTTGGCATTTCAAAGCGTACACCGAATTGATAACTGTCAGATTGGTTATATTGTAGCAATGTAACCAACTCGATCCAATCATTGCAACTCAGCTAAGTACTTTCTATCTTTTAATCAGTAGCAGGCGGTAGTAGTTGACTATTCCCAATATTTTTTTATTTTAATAGGTTGGGCACAAAGAGTTAACTGCAGCTCACAAATAGGTTGGGCACAAAGAGTTAACTGCAGCTCACAAATAGGTTGGGCACAAACAGTTAACTGCAGCTCACAAATAGGTTGGGCACAAACAGTTAACTGCAGCTCACAAATAGGTTGGGCACAAACAGTTAACTGCAGCTCACAAATAGGTTGGGCACAAACAGTTAACTGCAGCTCACAAATCCAACCGAGCTTCAGTAACAGCTACTCACAAATAGCTGCTCGTCTTTAAACAACAAACAATATTTTTTACCAATTTATGTTAAAGCATGATTGCTTCCAATGTTCCATTCACTAAACTGCAGTACTAGCCCATTAAGTCCTTTTAAACATTTCTGACGACAGTATCCTAAGGAAAAATTACCTCAAACACTGATGTGAACACGCTTTTGAAGAAATACACGATACACGTAAACGAATAGAAAACAATCATATTTACATCGTGGTATATATATATATATATATATATATATACACCTGCTTCTACTGTAAATACAAAATGGTTTGACTAATAGTTCTACATATCTCCACGTGATACTCATAAAAATATTTTTCAGTGAACAGTTTTCTCCTGGAGTTTAGTGACAATGTAACTCAAGAAATTGTTATTACAATTATTTCCTCTGTATGACGATCATCGTATTCTTTCCTCATTATGGCTTTGGCACAAGGTATGGCAATTATTAAATGCCTCATTATGATATGATATCATTATATAACTTCCCCTGATATAGGCAGACTGGATGGACCCAGATGGACACCAAAGTGCCTTCCTCCTACCGCCCCCCCCCCCGCTGCTAGGGGGGGGCTTCGCTTATTGATTTCCAGAACAGCTCGATCTACCAAGAAAAAATCTTTTCTCGATCTCATGTCTCAACTTCTGAGGGGCAATGTTCCGTTTTTATTTCTCTTATCACATTCTATAATAGTTTTAAATTAAAATGAATTGTATATTTTTTGTATTTCATTTTTTTTTTTGGGGGGGGGGGTGGAGAAGATATTTGAAGGTGTGGTGCATTCTAAGGATTGCCAGAAAATTTTTTTTAAAGATATCCTTGGAACGGCCCGTGGAAGGGGTACAAAGTAGGGACAAACGTTGCTACAATGTTGATGTAAATATAAACTATAATGTACTAAAAGGTTTCTATTGATTACATTGCTAACAATCCTCTCTCCTGCTCAACCTGCTATCTGCCTTTGACAAACTGACTGAAATGATGGGCATCGGAGGTAGTTTCTTGTTGGCAAAATGATTTTTTTTTTTTGTAATTTTTCATTTATTATTTCTTATTATGTTTTTTAATATATATTTTGTTATCTTATTACTTTATGCTTAAATTACTAATCGCGCTAAATTTTTTACATTTATATTCATAGATGTAGTAAGCCAATAAGGCATACTACATGTATGAACAGGGTGAGTATCTCTTAGTGTAAAAAAAAAAAAAAAAAAAAAAAAAAAAAAATGGGTGAAACTAGATCAAAAATGTAGCTAAATGCCGCAAAACTCACCTTTCTATTCCAATCCGTTGCAGATATACGATAAATCAAAGGCTTTTTTGAGGGAACCACGTTTTTTTCCATGAAAGCTGTCATATCTTCATTTTGTTTAAATATTTTTCAAATTTTGGCCACATTTTCGGATTTAGTATTAAATTTTCTATAATAGCTGAGTACATATAACCTTGAATTTTACAAACTTTTTATCTAAAGAACAGCTTGATCTTCACCTTATTTGGGGAAGTCACAATGTCTTATTTACTTCAACGCTCACCGTTTTTCGAAAAAAAAACTATCCACAAAACGTCAAATCTCACAAAAACTTGAAAATTTAATCAGCTTTCGAATATGTTAAACGTAATGATTTTGTTTCAATTTTATGGAGAAATTTACTTTTGAAACCGAAAAAACATGGTGTTCTCATTTGGCATACAAATCAGTTACTTGTGTAAATAAAACATTATGACAATCCCTTAATGAAAATGTATATTTTAGACATAATAAACTCTTCATTAAAATAAAAAGCAAAGAAGAAAATTATTTTTTAATAGAAAAAAAAGGAAAATGACAATAAAGCGACACCAGATCAGAGGATTCTTACACTAAGAGATACTCACCCTGTATATAAATAAACAGCCCTATATAAGGGGCACTGTATATAGAAAAGAATTAAAAAAAAAAAAAAATGATATGAATGCTAATCAATCCACTCATACAATAATTACAAGAAAATAGACAAATACTTTCTAACTTCAGGAACGATAAAAAAAAAATGAATAAAACAAATAATAATGAAAAACGATATCGAAACCGGATACAAAATTCGGAAGATAAAGAATCCTTAATAAAAATATTAATTAAGAATGCGAATTTAACTGTTTTGTTTTTTAAGTAGGATTGTGTCTATTAATAATTATAGAAAAGAATTTTGATGTCCATCAATAATTTTAAAGTTTTCAACTTGCCTACTAACAATTTCAAAGCGTGAAAACTGCTTTAATTTGTGGATGGAGGGGAAGATATATTTATTTTAGAGTGGCACAGCTGATTTTCATAATGTTTGATGATGAAGTTTTACTTATCCGTGAACATTTTCAAATCGTAAATACAAAGACCACTTTCCAAAGTGGGTACAACTACCCCCCCCCCCCCCCAATCAGCATGAGTTTAAAAGGGCTGTAGAGCAGTTTTGCTCTTAGAAATTGTTAGAACCTGTAAATAAAGAATTTATTTACAATTTTTTTAAATATCGACGAAATCTTTCTTAACTACATATAAAACCCTACAGGCTCCTAAACTCCCCCAAAAATCAATAGATATTTAAGCAACATAATTATCAGATTTAATGTAAATCAGCTGAGTCTTTTCAAAATACAAATTTACCTCGGCCTTCTCCTCCATTCAAAATTAAAATTACCATAGAGCTATTTTTAATCTTAAAAATTGTTAGAATCTATGCAAGAAATTGTATTACGTAATGTTATGAAAATCGGGTGATTCGTTCCAGATTTTGAAATTTTGCATCGAACCCTGTGGGCGGAAGGAAATATAAAATGGTGATGGTCAGTATTAATATTATTTTTGTGGCGGTGAAATCCTGAGTTAGCACTTGATTATTCCAAGTTGGGGTGTCCATTAGTGAGAATCGGGACAATTGATTTATTCAGATCTTAATAACTATAATTTTTTTTTCAATTTTTATTGCTAATTACAACTGTATAGAAGAAATACATTCAGTAAATGTGTGGGGAAATTATTACAATAAGAAGAAGGCAGTAACAGTAAAGTAACTACCCGTAGTTATCACTTGGCTTTAATTTAAATTATATTTTATGATTATTTTTTTCTTAAAGCACTATTTCACGCAACATTGGTCCATTATAGTATAATTTTTAATCACTATTTTAAATTATTATTATTATTATTATTATAAGAAGGGTATAAGTAAAGTAACGTCATCCTGGCTATATATTTAATATATTGAATATCTTGTTTTATTTATTTTTTCTTAATATAAATCTGCTTAGTCAAATAGAGGAATAATATTTTTATTATTTATGCTGGAGATCAATATAGTAATTAGGTTTTAATTATTCACCAATAATTTAATATTATTAAAATTAATGAAAGTAACTACTTGGTTAAAAATTGACCGATCAATGTCAACAGTTTATTGTTTTTGAAATATACAGTGAAAATAAACGAAGCTATAAGCTAAATAGGGAACAAGAATTGAATACTGCTGAAGGAAAGGTAAAAGTTTTTTATGCCCTGTTGTTCTTCGAAGTGGTTGCCTTGTGGTATTATTATGAGCTTCTTTAATACTAAGCTTTATGGATTCTCTTATTTTTGTTCAGATGTAAAGAAAGAGATGTAAGAAGTACAAAGGAAGATATCCTTCCCATGTTAATAAATCATTCAGTGTATTGCCCAGAAATAAATAATATCTGTTTATAATATTATTCAGCTGTATCAACAACAATATCTATTGGTAAGTGGTTATCAATTACAGCAAATCTCCATTATAGAAAAAACAGAAATATATTTTCCTTAAACCGAAAATAATTAAAAATAGCCTGGGGAATTATAAGAATTGGAATGGTTAGCGTGGCAACACTGAGTCTTCCAAACCTCGTGGCAACACTGAGTCATTGTAACGCCTCTTTTATCAACCTTTGATTTAATTAGTTACTCAGAGATAAATCTGTAACACATTTTAATAAATAGTATATTAAGTGCAAAAATCATGTTTTAGGAGGAAAGCAATTAAATGTTTAGAATCATTTCAATAATGATCCTCGAAGGAATATTTATCTGATTGAGAACTGCAGAACTTAGCCTATTAGCTACAAATAATAAAATCCCGATTCCCCACTGACTGGGAAGAACAGATCGTGGATATATCTATATGTAATATTTTGCTTTTATATTTACTGCTTCTGATGAGGAAACTGATGTCGTCAGACCTTACTTTTTTTCCATCCAAACCAATATAGTTTCTAATCAACAAAAGTTATATAACAAGAAATATTTTTCATTAAATGTCTAACATGAGAACTGTCGTCAAATCTTAAATCATAGCAACATCAACAGTGTTTTAGAGTTTGTCAAAAAGCCCAACTCAAAAAAAATGTCAGCAAAGCTTGAATCTCTTGAGTAAACCCAATATAAATCATAACCGGTAGGTCATAGCAATAAATGTTATTTGGCAAAATTGTGTTGTCCATTAAATGACAAGATGGCTGACGTTAAATTTTCCAGCTGAGCTAGAACGGGTTAAAACGTTACAACATGAGCTTTTTCATTGAAATCAGTATACGAGTAGCTCCTAAACGGTAGGTTCTAGCGAAATGTTTTACAAAAACTTTTTCGATTAAATTTCTGGCTAGAGAATGGCTGGAGAACTATCGTCTAAATTTTCGATGAGAGCAAAACCAACAGAGCTAGAGCGTATCAAAGAAAGGCCTTAATCTTAAAAATATCAGTTTCAAACGCGACTTTTTTCATTGAAAGCAATATAGCTGTTGGAACCACCTAGCTGTTAGCTATATCTATGTTATATATAGCAAAAATATTCTCCATTAAATTACTTTCTGGTGGGAACTATTGTCGAATTTTATATCAGACCCACACCAACGGGGTTAGATCATGTCAAAATGTTACATTTTTTTACAGCCAACAAAGATAAATTCTCAAAAACCGAACTTAATGCACTAGCCATAGGCGACAAATATCTAATCTAACAATAAGTACTTGGGGTCACCTGTGATGTAGTGGTTAGCATAGCAACCTACTTAACCCAAGATCGCGGGTTCGCAGCCCGGCAGATGACCTTAGGATTTTTTAAAGGGAGTAAAAAATCCTTAGCTATGCCGTCCTTCGGAAGGGACGTAAAATGGGGGTCCTGTGCGATGTCAGGTACTCGTTAAAGATCCCTTTCCTAATTATACCTGGATAGGCAAAATTTAGGATTCCCACGGTCGCTAATCGTCCGATTAGCCATAGGAGTATAAAGTGACGTTAAACGAAATAAACAATAATTACTTATACAATGTCTGTTATAGTTTGAGATTTTGCCATGGACATGGCTTTTGGCTCTGGGTCTGTAGTTTTTTTTTTCACTTAAAAATGTAACATTTTGATAGCCTCTAGCTCTGTTGGCTTCTTCATCAGAAATTTAATTGAGAATAATTTTTCGCCAAAAGCCTTACTATTTAGGAGTTTATATGAAAAATGTCACCTTTGAAGCCGCTTTTTTTCTCTCAACTTTCTATATTTCCAATAATTATAATTTAATTAAATTATTAATTTAAGTAATTCGATCCTTTTAATTTTAAAATTTTGTAGTATATTATATTATAATAATATATAATATATAGTATATATAGTTTTCCTCAACTACAGATTTTATATTTTCCAATCCAAAACGATCTATTACAAACTAGATAGATAGATAGATATTTTATTTGTCTTTGGGGGCTTCCCCATACAAATAGAGCCTATTTTTTATAATAAAGGGTTTCGAAAAGTATATTTATATACCTAATACATATCTGGTTGAATATGTGAATAAATAAACATTATTTTGTATCCCTCTCCCATATACTTAATTTAGCTAACGGTATTTTCGTATTCTCTATGTAGTCATGTAGGTTGACAATACTGGTATAAATGATTTTTGGCAATTGTAAAATATATCAATATATGATCACTTTAACTTCTTTACTCAACTAATTCAATTATAATTTAACTATAATCTCCTTAATTTAAAAAAATACAATACTATTACAAGATAGTAATATGAAACCAACGATCAGTTAACAGAGGAATATACTCGTATGTGGTAAGGAACAATATTTGAAGTACTATAAACAATACTGGAAGGCTGCTTGTTGTTTGTTTAGGAAGCGAACCGCCTAGATGGCGATACTGTCGCCTGTCATGGTGCACTCTTTGTTTTGTTATTAATTTGTTTGAAACTTATCTAGGTAAATAAACATCACAATATTATTAATATACGTTCATTTTATACGTAATTAAAGAATTAACATAATCAAATATTCTAACAACATTTTTCTTTTGTTGTTCATTGGTTCGATTACACTGCTGCCGCTTCTCATGTCGTTCGGTAACGATTCTAGTGGAAATTATTCTTCCTCAACGGTTCCCCGTGTTCATTGAAAATGGAAGGCGTAGAAGCTGCTTGAGGAACTGTATTAAATTGAATTAGTTGAGGCTGAGAGCAAAGGCAAATCTGTTCGCTTACGTTTCTAAGCCTATCTTGGTTCAAGTATTTGATGGGGGTTAGTGACGGCAGAGCGCTCACTGTGATCTGTATTAGGTGGGGGGAGGTGTAGGGGATCCATCACGCCACCGTACAGATCCATATTTAGCTGGCATTGCTTCTCTGTCTAGGCTTGTTTACGCTTATTAATTACAGTAAATCCCTATTTTTTCCTTGCACTATTCATCTCACTTAAGGAGTCTGTATTTGACAAATACGATCTAACCTTACACATAATTGAGGATAGTTCTTTCAGAACTGAACATGTCCACATCAGAAAAAGAGCAAGCAATCTACACCAATTCTCTCCCTCCCCTCATACTCTTAAATATAAAACAATTATATTATTTACATCCTTGATAGATCTCTACTAACGAAAACAAGCTCGCAACAAATTATCAGAAGAAAAAAAAAAATGATAAATCGAACGAAAGTGCACATGTTCCTTTTTAAATGACTCTCCTCAATTCATATAAATAAAATATTTTGTTTACTTAAATAAAAAAGAAAGGAATTTTCATTCTGGGGGAAGTTGTCCCCTGAATATAACATGAATGGACAGAGGGTATTAAGAGTATTACTAAATAAAATTAATCACTAAAACATAAAAAAAAAAGTATTATATTTAATGTTGAATTAAAAACTGGAATGAGAATAATGTTGATTCTGACACCATTATTCCTCATGATTTACACAAAAGTATAATCAAATGGTAATATTGTCTCGCTGTGTTTATCGGGCACAAAGGCATGAGTAGTTATATGTGTGTGTGTGTGTGTGTGTGAGTTGAATGGATATTGGTAAAGGATTCTAGTGTAAGGCAGCACGGATGATAAAGAATTATTAGTTTACAATAACATGCCAAAACTTGAAAAGAACTTACTCATCAGTAGCACTTCATTAAAAAATTCTACATTAGAAGATCGCTAGGCCATCTTCTTTTCAGACGCCTCAGAGGATTGTCGGGAATAGGGTGGGGAGCAAGTTGAGAAACTAGTGGATTAGACTGGTTATGGAGCTTATGGAAGGATTGGGTATCTGGTTTGGGCTAAATCAGCAACATATGGAACATTAAGTTCTTTATGGATACGTTTATTGGAGACAAAATAAGAAGCATTGAGGATTTTTCGAAAGATTTTGGACTGTAAGGATTGGAAACGCGATGAACTGGATGGTTCAGTAGAGACCCAAAGCTCAACCCCGTACGTCCAAATAGGTCTAATCACAGTCCTGTATATACTCCTAAGTCTTTTGTAATTAATTAGGAGCTTTGAACGTTTGTCTAGTCAAAGTTGAAGTAGTCTGTAACGACAGGCAGTCCCTTGTCGTTTTAATCTTGTATGTGGATTCTTAGTAAGAAGTTTGTCCAAGTGGAGTCCTAGGTAGCGGATCTGTTCAATGCGGATTAGTGGAATATCATTAGAGGATACTGTAGGGCAGGAAGACGTAGGTTTACGACGAAGGGTGAAGGTTATATGGTGAGATTTGAACAGTAAATAAAAATGAAATATAATACAATATAAGATAAGATAACCTAAATGTAGGATCATTATAAATCAAGCTCATTTGCATTCATTAAACTAAATTTTTAAAAAAGTTGAATTTTCCCTTAATTTTAAATCTAAAATAATTTTGTATAATTAAAATTAAAAATAAAAACAAGGAATATTGGGTTTTGGAATTTATTCGAACCCTTCATTAATATCCTCTTTATTAATTCAATCTAAAAGTCCACTTTTAGATGCTGCTACACACTGACTATAACTATAACTATAACTATAACAATATCAACAATATGTATATAATATAAGGAGACCAAGTTTTCTCATTTATACTTTTAGTCCTAGCTAGCTAGCTATATATCTACAATCAACCCATGTTTTTTTGATATTAAGTTTAATAACCCTCTCAGCTGTAAAATATGTCATAAATTTATATTTGGAATTCCTAGTAAAATTTAAAGGGGGTTATGCCTCTGTGGAATTTTGTTGAGAAATATTTTGGGAAGAAGGCAGAATGTGAAGACGCTCTGTAAAGGTGCCTCTTCTCTCTCTCTCTCGGATTCCCTGAATATAACCTTCCGCGTAGGCTTATAATTGTCCTTTCTTCTTTATTTCAAGAGTCTTTACAAATTTTTAAATTCTAAATATGATATTTTCTGAAATATCATTTTTTTCCAATAGTACTTCCTCTATTGAAAGTTATAAACAAAGGAATAGGGTATAAACAATTAACCTTACTCACATCAATGATGTTCTGAATAAAAAATATTTGCTTCAGATAGAAAAAAAAAAATGTATAAACAACTAATGGCTACTCAGTACTCCCTCGTGGAATTGAAATAATAAAAAAAATTAATTCTAGATTTTATCAATTTCTTCAGTAGTTTAGAATTCAGGCATTCTTTTATTTAAAGGCAGGTACACACTTACAGGTATAATTGCCACGATGTCTTTTGTTTAATTCTATTTTCGGTTTTTCAGATCCACTTTTTAAAAGAAGATTCTGTTTAACGACTTTTTTTTTATAAATTAAATTTGAGAGTGAGACGAATGCACTCGCTATTCATGAAACAATGAGTACAATTAGAACACGGCCGGCATTAACGGCCTACACGGCTTCAGAAACCTGTCTCAACTGAAATAGCTAATATTTACCAGGTATGCAAGTTTAAAATGTCGTTTATTTCTTAAAATATATACACAGTAATTTAAAAAAAAGTATAATATATTTTATTCAAAGTACTGACCCTCGCTTTCTACACATTTTGCCCATCTCTCGGGCAATATATGGATACCATTCCAAAAGAATGCTTCATCTTTATTTGAAATCCATTCATCGAGCCATTTTCGTACGTTTTCGAAATTGTTGAAGTGTTGCTCCGCCAATGAGTGTCCCATCGATGAGAAGAGGTGATAATCAGAAGGCGCCAGGTCAGGTGAATACGGCGGGTGGGGTAGGAGTTCCCAACCAAGCGAAGAAATCGTTTCCTTAGTCAATCTGGCTGAATGTGCAGGAGCGTTATCATGCTGAAGAATGACTTTGGCGTGCTTGTGAGCCCATTCTGGGCGTTTTTCGATCAATGCGTGACTCAAATTGATCATTTGTTGTCGGTAGCGCTCGGTATTGACTGTTTCGCCGGGTTTGAGAAGCTCGTAGTAGACTACTCCCTTCTGATCCCACCACACACACAGCATTGTCTTCTTCCCAAAACGATCCGGTCTTGCACTCGATGTGGATGGTTGTCCTGGCGTTACCCATGATTTTTTTTCGTTTGGGATTCTGAAAATAAATCCATTTTTCATCGCCAGTTACAACTCGATGCAAAAAAACCTTTCTTTCGTGGCGTAAAAGCAGCATTTCGCACACAGTTTTTCGTTTTTCCATCGGTCGTTCGTCCAATTCATGTGGAACCCATTTCCAACCTTTTGAATTTTTCCCATAGCTCTCAGGCGATCGGAAATGGCTTGCCTAGTGACATTCAACTGTTCTGCCATCATTTGTTGGGTTTGGGTATTGTCTTCGTCTAATAAAGATTGCAATTCGAAGTCCTCAAACTTTTTTGGTCGATTTTCTCGTTTTTGATCAGTAACATCAAAATCACCACGTTTCAAACTTTGAAACCAACGTTCACATGTCCTGACGGTTGGAGCAACATCGCCATAAGTCTCAACAAGAATTCGATGACATTCAGATGCCTTTTTCTTTTGATTAAATAAGAAAATCATGACATGCCGCAAATGCTCTTTATTTGGCTTAAAATTAGACATTTTTCACACCAAAGAAAGGTATGATACGTCCACGTAAACGACTTAAAAACAACTGACTTTTGTAAACAAATGACTAACAAACAAAATAGCGTTTAGAGATAAGCAAATCCTTCAATAGGCTAAGAGCGCATTCTATTGGAATTAAAACGACATTTTAAACTTGCATACCTGGTTTTGAATTAGGATTGATGAATTAATTGCCACTTCTATTGAGATTATTTTATTAGAAAACTAGTTTCGAATGCTAAACATTCATCTTCAGTTCTAAAACATACAAAATTTTTTTAACCCAGATTATATATACTAAAGTTTTTAAAAAGGTAAGACAGGAAATCAAGCATGGGCACTCACCTTCAAGGTAACTAAAACACTGAATTCGTGAGAAGTAAAAGGGGGGGGCAGGTAGGTTATGTTTTTGATTTACAATGGGGTTTCCCTCATGACTCATTGGATTTTTCCGTTCCTATGGGAAACAAATTTAAAATGGGGCTATTGGATATGTTAATCTGATCGTTTAAACAAAAATCTGGATCGGTTTTAAACGATTTTATTATTTCTAGTGATTCAAAAGTATTTAATTTTAGGCTATTTTCTACTTGAGGTAATATTTTTACTCCCGAGTCTTTATTAAATTTGTGGTTATTTTCATTTAGATGGATAGCGAAATTGGAATTTTGGGTCTTATTAGTGTATGCTCTTATATGTTCATTTACTCTTTGATTTACCGATCGTCCGGTTTTTCCCGTGTATTTTGCTTCACAGTCATTACATTTTAATTCGTATACGCCGCTTTTTTGGAAAGGGTCTATTTTGTCTTTCGGTGAAGGGAAGTATGATGACAATGGTTTATCTATTTTAAATGCAGGGTTTAAACCTAATTTTTTTTTAATTCTTTCCCGACTTTAGCGTATATTGGGCCGTAGTTTTAGCAACTTTAGTATATATAATCTATGTAACATAGTACTGATGAGTTGAAAAAATTTTGTATGTTTTAGAACTGAAGATGAATGTTTAGCATTCGAAACTAGTTTTCTAATAAAATAATCTCAATAGAAGTGGTAATTAATTCATCAATCCTAATTGTATTGATCCTTCTATACTATCACGGTGTATAGTTCAAGTGATTTATTGAATTGTTACACTTTTTTTTTTCATTTGTTTACGGAATAAAGACAACTGCATAGAAATAAGTACACACAGTCAAAATACAAAATTAGATGGACAAACGTAAAGCAATTAAAATTGTTTCATACTATTGCATTAACTTATTTACGGCCAACGTTTCGAAAACCTAACGCTAACTTCAACAATTTTTTTAGACCGTAAATTAATTATTGTTTTCTCAATAATTACAATATAAAATCATTTATGATGTACTAAGTTAGTTTTGAATACAAAAAAATGACAGTATATTTTGGCATTGTAGATTTTTAAATTAATTTTAAAAATCTCATTTTTCGTGATTTTTTTTAAACGTTTTTTTTAAAATAGCATACAAAATAGAGATAAATTGATTGATCAATTAATATACTTAGAAATAGTTGAATATAAATAGTTAATGATAAATAGATAATTATAAAAATGAGAAAATATAGGAAAACAACTTATTTTATGCTTTTATTTCGTTATACTAAAAATAAAGAAAACACTTTATAATTAATAAACCTTTACAAAGGTTTGAATGTTGATGTATTTTACCCTTAACATCTTAATAAAAAAATTGTTCGTAACTCAATTCGGCCAACGTAACTCTATTCGACAAACTGTCAAAAAAATGTTAATGCCTTTTATGGCCTATTCCTTTCCTTTAACAACATTTTTAATAAATTTATAAAACTTTTCATTATGTCTGCTACCCTTGGTCGTCAATGGGTTAAGAAAAACAAAACCATCCCTCAATGTACGAATTGTTATTTGTTTTCAGCAACAAACAGTATACCGTTATTTCAATTAGTGATGGGTCGTTCTGAGTGGAACGGAACGTGGAACTGGTTCCAGTTTAGAAGTGGTTTGGAACGAAACTAATCGCCCAAGTTTTTCGTTCCACCTGGAACGGAAACCAACGCCAAGAGATCTCTCGTTTCGTTCTCTCTGTGCAGTGGGTTAAGATTGCACCTCTGGTTTCGTTCCACCTAAGGTCGTTCCGACTGCTTTGTTGCGTTGATCCTTTCGCTGTTGATTTCCTCCCCCTCTCCACCGCTCTGCCACCCTGCGCATGGGCATCTTCAAAATAAACGCTTTCTTTGAAATTTTCTATTCTACCGACAGAGCTTGGCTTCTTCTTTCGCATTCAGAGAAATGAACCACACAAGGTTTTACTATAAATGTAATTAAATGATTTTTTCGCTATTTGTTTAAAAGTTAATGGACCAGTCACAAGACTATTTTTTCTCGGAACCAATGTAGTTGGAAAATTCTCACTCAATTGTGCACTACACATAAGCTAATTTCCCCCGTCCCTCAAAAATTAAATTCTTGATTAAATAAAACTATTTTAAAAGTATACATTTTTTTAATAAGTACACTTAGCTATTTAAACCCAGGTACTATATATTATAGTAGCAATAAAATTTTTAATTATAAAGTAGAAGGAGGAGGTTTACTATCTTGACGTCACAAAAAGGTATGTAACGAAAATGTATGGCACATAGGTAGTAGAGGTTGGTCAAACTGACGTGGAATGAAAAGTGGAACAGAAGGTAAATTCTCATTCAAATTTAGCTCGGAACGGCCACACTTCACTAGTATGTAGTAGGTTAGTCAAACCGACGTGGAACGAAAAATAGAACGGAACGAAAAATGGAACTGGTTTCAATAGTGGATAGGAACGTAAAATCTCATTCCACTTCTAAATCGGAACAGCCCTTTACTAGTTTAAATAAAGATACCTGCAATTGATGAATACATCCAGTGGCAGTGGCACTACAAGGTGTTTCATATCAAACTTCATTTCATTGAAGGAGGATACTGAAAAGGAGCTGTATGAGAGATATCCTTGCACAAGTGTGTAAAGGAAGAGCTGCCCCTGGTCAGTATCTCTCCTCGTCATGTCATTCCCTTTCATAATACTGCCATATGCCTCCTGATTGACATTCATTTCTTTGACGTGTGGATTTAGCAATGGAAGTAAAAAAAAGTATGACCATTAATACTTAACATTATATAATTGTGTTCTAATATCACAACACAACAGAATACGAGATCCACCTTAACTGATTATGTTATTAGTTTCGATTATTGTGTTTCCCTGTCAGATGATGGAACTAATAGGTTCGTTCTCTTGGGTACCATTCCATTATGGCTCTCTGAAATCAGGTAGCGTTTCAAGGAGCCTTACTGGCTAAAAATAATGCGCATGCTTAGTTGAGTTCAAAGGATTGGGGTTTAATTAAAGAAAATGCCACAAATATATTAATTGTAAGTAAATAATGTTAACGATATATTCCGTATGTAGTACGGTTACTAATATAGTTTTGATATTTTGACTGATTAGTTAACTTATTTACTTACATTTCATCTTTCTTGAATATAAATGTTCTCAATTATTGGACACGTGGTTTCAATATGTTGCTAATACTATTGCGATGAGCTGCCCAAAGAATATTTACTAGAGCACACCTGGAGCTCACCTGGAGAACACCTGAAGCACACCTCAACCAGAAGCAGCACCTTCAACACCCTCCGGACGCGGAAGCCAATAAAATAAATATAAAATTCAGTTATCTGACTGATGGTGAGGTGGATTCAGTTTGCTTTCTAAAAGGCCCCGAAGAAATTGCTTGGAACCGACTGAAACCTGACAAGTGAGCCAAGATGGTTAGCAATACCAGCAGTAGCAACCTAATAGCGGCAGCAATCAATTAGCTATATATTATCAATGGCTTCGGCTCTTCTTCAAAATAAAACTAACAGGAAAGGCATCATATCTTTATATTTTGAGCTCATATAAATATAATAATGTTTATGTGATGTTTACAAGTTGTATTAAACAGCTCTGTATCCTTAGTACATTTAAATAATTTTATACGACTATAAAACTGTTCATTTAGGAATACAAGACCTACAGACCCTCACAACCCCAAAGCACAACAATGAACCGAATAATTCCAATTTCATGTTACTAGAAACAAGTTTCTCCAATGTGCACCGCACTGAGAATTTCTCAGAATTTTATTTCTCTGATCCTAGCAACCACTGCTAGTAGTTATCAAGCTAGTTATCAGAATGTCGACTTGCCGATTAATGTTGATGTTTGAAAAATTATTAAATCATCTTAACTTTAAATGAAAATACAAAGAAAACGATGGAAGAAGGAAATGGCAGTAGAAAACTGGAATGATTTGTGTTTAGATGAGATGACTCCGATGAGTACAAACTCCAATGTCTGATCAAATGCTCTAAGGTGATATATTTCGGAGCAGGTTGCTTTTTAGCAATTGACAATAAACATTGTCTGTAACTCATCTACTCCATTTTCATATCTGAACTAATTTCAGTTAGAAGACATAATTAAATAAACTAAATTCTATGTCAACTTGCTCTCGTTAGTTCTTCTTGGGGGATAGGTGACGTATTCTACCAACAAACAAGTTAGAATTTAGTTTATATTCTCCAGGAGGAATGATGGGATAATTTAAAAGGGGTGTGTCGTTCTTTTGTTAGCAGAAGATATAGGTAACATATTAAGTTACTAATAGCGTTCAAACCTTTTGGTTTAACTACTAAGATAGATCGGTTATAATCTACAGAACATACTTTTTTTCTTTTGATTTTCTGAACCTCTGCCCGCAATCATCACACCTTAGAATACCTAATAGTAATTGTTCTTTAAGATATATATATATATACACAAGGGTTATATAAAGACCCCCGGGACCAGCCAAGCCAATTAGAGCTGAGGAGCGGACACATTAGCTGTGCAGTCCCTTCCTCCACCACAGCTTAAGTAATTATTTCAGCCCGTACTGTAAGTACTGTACTCCTCCGTACCATAGGTACCGTACCCTTTGAATACCTCCGGTTAGTTTACTATTGCACTAGTTGTTAGCCATTGGGCTTTGTAATTATATTGGATTGTATTCAGTAAGTAATCGAGTAAATAGCCTAAGGAATATTTTGAACAAATAATAATAACCTTTTGTACATTTTTTTTTTTTTTTAAGAACATGTAATTTATTTTTTGAATGTTACGAAAAGTTTTAAGGTATGAAACATTATAGTAAATTAGTACTATTTATGAAGCAGAACAAACACTTAATGACCTTATATGGCAAATTAATGTTGAAATTGTAATAATATAAAATATAGAATATTTGTAATGGTAGTGATAAATAAAATAAAAGTTAAAAGTAAAACGGAAATTCAAAGTTCCAAATCACAAAAACCTTAATAAAATTTCCTCATCCAACTTTCTCCCTTCTAGTTCATTCACAGTTTCAGGGATGGGACCACATATATAACATTTTTGAGTACAGGTATTAGAAGCTAAATCTTTGCCCAATTTGTCATTTTTTTTTATGTAGAAGACGTCTATTTGATAAATAATACATGAGGCTCCATGCATCTTGCATACTGTATTGATGAAATGGACATGAAAGTGTTTGTGTGCATGTTGTGACTGCATCTTCAACCTATCTTAGGAAAGGACCTAAGGAATGGGTTCATCTTTTGGTTCGCTCTTAGAGTGTTTTGTGTCATGTTTAAAAAACAGTGCTATGGTACACACCTTTATCCTTTAGCAGTAATGGACTATTTACCAATTCTATTGGAATTGTTTTAGCCGAAGACTGGTTTCGAATGTTTAATATTGATCATCAGTTGTAAAAACATAAAAAAACTTTCAAGACTTCTCCACTTTTAAAAACATGAGACAGAAAACTAAATTTGTTGTTACTCACTTAAAGAGGCAAAATGACATGGGTTCCGTTCTAAAAACATTTCTGCAGAAACAGAAAAAAAAACGAGTCATAAGTTGGAGGACTACCAATCTATTGGTCTCATTACACCTATTATTCTCTAGTTCATAATGCCTTTCAGATTTCTTCTCTTACATTTTACATTATATATAATGTATTTAGTAAATTGGTCATGTTTTAAAATTATTTTTATGCTTCTAGAGCTCATGATGAATGTTTAAACATTGGAAAGTAGTCTTACAATAAAGCAATTGCTATAAAAGTGGCAAAAATTCATCAATCCTCATTGTAGCGATTCTTCTATACCTCATACATAATACATAGCTCAAGTAATGCCTATTTGTAAAAGAATCCCTGCCCAATTTGTTGGGCAATTCAAAGGAGGATATATTTATTGAAATGAAAGCTGTAAGAAGCACTATTAATACAAACTAATACTGCTAGGACTGCTATAACTACCTACCACTAACCTACTACTAACATACTACTACACTAACATACTACTAATACTGCTACTACTACAACCTAACTAAACTAAAGAGCGGATGGAGAAGGGCAGCGAAGTGAACTGTTGCCTGAGCGCCTGTGACCACTCGGCTGTGAGGTGCCCCAGTCCTCTACCTCTCTGAACCTCTGAACCTCTGAACCTCTGCATCGTTAAAAACGACCTAACAACAGCCTTCCTTCTCAATTAGGGCCAAACTAAACTCAAATAATCAATAACCTACAATATACATTTTCCTTGGGCATGGCTCATTCTCCCATTTCATACGAATTTATGTCCCATAGCGATTGTGGTTTCTTTATGAAATTTCTTGCACCCCATCTGTAACAAGTAACTGCAAGGTACTTACCCCTTAAACGCAAAGTAGTTTTTCCAAGGTTATTGATTTGTTTTCGTGGTTAAATTTGAATTCAAAACATCAAATTCTATTTCCCTCACATGTCCCATAACATGAGTTGGTAACGTTAAATGCGAATTAGACCTCCATTTTTGCAATTATTAACTCAGTTTTTTTTTTTCTAGTACCTCAGGTAAGTTGCAATATATTGAATTTTATAATTGAAACTGATGCTAATCGCTTACAGAAAGAAGAATGACTTATAATGCCTGTGTCCCATAGGGTCAACCTATTTCCCTCACATTTTTTGAAAAGCCAGATTCATTCCATCATATTTCAGGCTGGCAACATTGCAGAAGCTTCCCGCCAAACTGAGGGTAACCTAACTTGCAACAAATTTCCTTTGTTAGTTGTCCCAAGTCTGTGTCGAATCAAGTGTTCGAATCGTGTAACATTCATTGCAATCATTTGAAAACATTCATGCTTCTATTTCCCTCACATAGTGATTTTAAGAAGGCAACTTTGATTCTTATTTTCTTTGCATTGAACTATATGTTTCCCATGTAGTTTAGAGTTCCATTTGTTTTTTTGTTTTTTTTTATTTTATTTTAAGGTGCCGTGTACTGCAACATGGCCAGAGGCACCAAATTCTGATTACCTGTTTATCTAAATGGTATTAAAGTTTTTAAATGCGTGTGGTGTTATTAATCTTAAATCAAAACTAAAATTCTATTTCCCTCATTTCTATTTCCCTCACACCTAAAGTGAGTGAAATAGATAACAATAGGAAAAACTATTAGTGGAATAAGACAAAAAACAAAAGTTTTATATATATATATATATATATATATATATATATATATATATATATATATATATATATATATATTTTCACTATTTATATTAATGTGATAATGTTCGATTTCAATTTTTAAATGTATAATATAATGTCATACAATTTTAATTTTATTCTTTCAAGTTTTATGTTTAAATGATTAATTAATGTTAACTAATAACTTACAATATCGACTAGTTGATACCATACTCATTAACAATTCTTTTGTACTATAAACATTTTATTATTTGAACTGCGAATGTTTTCTATTTCCCTCACACCTGATCACTTTCTCTTACTCTCATGATTTCCATCATGATCATAAATATGCATATAGACTATATTCTATGAAGGAATTTTTCACTAGTGATATTAGTAGACTTTTATAAAGACGTTTATGAAGAAAAAAAAAATTTTTACATAATCTTTTTCTAATGGATTCACAATGTCGAATTTCCGACGAAATGACAGAATGTCCCGTATATATTTGAGCATCTTAACATTATAACATTATATACATTCGGCAAAAAAAGTTTGGTGTAATGAAAGAAAACAAAACATTTCAACAATAACAACAGATTATACTCGCTATGGGCTCTAAGGACAAAGGTCTGAAACAATTCTTATGATTAGAAATCCTTTTAATCTGTTATTATGATTCATGATGGAAGTGCCAAAAGCCATTAACGAGTTAATAGTTTACGAAATCAAGAAAATACTGTGAGGGAAATTGGGAGGGCTGTTAGTAAAAACATGGCTACAGTATCTACAATTATATAAAGATATAAAGAGTTAGCCTGTGCATCCGAATCGAGCAGCTCACGGACCAAAAATAAATAAATTGCTCAAGCGGAAAATTTAAAAAACTGTTCACTGGTGCTCCGAATTGCTACTAACTTGTCTCGTGGCTGTGGTGTTTAAGTTACGGAAAAGTGGTTTATTTCGTCAAATCGCCAGGAAGAAACCATTCATTAGCCCCATTTGGAATTTGTTAAAAAGTATGTACAAAATCCTTCATCGATCTGACAATCTGTTATTTGCTCGGACGAAAGTCGATTTAACATTTTTGGCTTTGATGGCCGTCAAAAACTGTAGTGAAAAGCGAAAAAAAATAATGGAAACAAAAAACCTGAGGCCCAAATTACCAAACTATGGTAAGCGTTTTCAGACTTATTTTGCCCAGTGTATCTACTATTATGTAAAAGGACAAACCATTTTTCATTTGTGATCACTAACCGCGAATTCTACTGAACCAATCTCAACCAAATTTTGAACACAGCGTATATATAAGTCCAACGATTATGTAGCAATAGTAAAATCTACTGTTTTATCACTAATTCGTTATAAAAAAAAAATAAATAAATAAAGCGATAATAAGTGGATAACAATAAAGTTTGAAAATTGACCGACAGGTGGCGATCACAATTCTGCATGATAGGTTACCAAGATACGGTGCTATGTTGAGATTGATATTGATAATATAATTTTCTTATTTTCAATTAATTTGTCATTAAAAAAACTATAAATATTTTGCATGACATAAAGAATAATCCCAATGCTGTTTGAAAATCGACTATGCGGCTAGTGCCATTCTGCAACATCCTTTGCGATGGTAAAATTATTGTACCCATCTCTACCAAATTTCAACTACGTCATCTTGGTAGTTCTAGAAAGGGTTTTAATAATAAGTTAAATCTACAGTGTTCATTGCCAGGAGCGAGTTTCTCAACACTGTCGTGTACTTATATCATTAGAAATTATGATGTAATCGAGAAAATTATTTGTATCGAATAAACATTATTCCCAAATCAAAATTTCCATCCTTTGTTTTTAATATTATGTCTAAAAATATGATTCGTAGGCCTTTTGCTGTAAGCACTGATAATGCAAAACATTATCCGCAAGAGTTTCTTAATAGTTTCTGCCAGCTGGATTATCAAATCTTGATTCAAATTAAAAAGTGGGATACTTTTACATAATCCTCAAAAACTTAATCAGGTTAAAACTTATTTAAATATAAAATATCACTAGAGAAATAATGCTGAATAGGTTAGTAGTTCATTAGAAATGTTTCAACGACAAACAAATCAAATTTGAATTACTAGTTAAAATTATCTAATTGTAAGTTCTTTACTCGTGTGAGAGCGGGCGAAGCCGCAACAGTGGATATTTTACATATTATAATATGTAGAGCATATATTTCTGGTTTCTCTTAGGATTATTTTCAACATTTCACTAACAAATCTAACAGGTGACCCTTTTAGTCTATTTTCTTCAACAGAAATGGTAATGCAGTCGAATCTCGATAGTAAAAAGGTAGAAAGACGTGTATAAAAATCTCGGAATGCTCAAAGTTCGAAGGATTAAGAATGTAGAATGAAAATACATGATATTAAGCAAAAATCAGTATTACTCTTTTCATAGCCTATTATAGTATGTAATACGACATTCTGCTGATGAGTGATTGTGATAAATGATCGTGATGATGGAAACTACATTGTAAAAAAGGTGCTAGAGGAATATCACCTTTGTTGTTTGGAGAAGTGCATAGGGCATGTAATATATGGAAATGTATGATCTCTAAACTGGAAAATTAGGAATTAACAAGAAAGTAAGGATGGGAATTTGTTTGTAGATGACTTACATAAAACGGAAGTACCCAAAAACAGTTGTTGGACGAAATTATAACAAATCTGCAACCTCGATTTCTGTGTTATAGAAAATAAACAATAATAAGGCTTTTACATTTCCTAGGTGGATCAGGAAATAGGAGTGACATGAATGATACTTGGTTAGAAATTTTAACATCACATGGAACCTAAATGATACTTTATAGAATTGAAACCACGCGATTTAAGTGTGTTGACCAATTACCGGGATCTATAACGACAATGAGATGACAAAGAATCGTAAAAGGGAAGATCTGCGAAGGGATGGTTAAAGGATGTGAAGGAAGGAAAGGCTTCGAGAAAGTTCTGCCAAGACCGGAAGGAATAGTGTCACTAAAACAAATACTAATATAGCTTTAAGTGATAGTAATAGTAATAGTAATAGTAATAGGAATAATATTGGCAGAGATTATATCCTCTAAAGGACCTTTTCATATTTTATTACATAATAAATAAACTAAATAAAACCAAATAAAACGATATCAAGAATATAATCTTAAACTTTATTTTTTCATTTTTGGAATTTATTTTTTATTTTTTAAATTTCGACAAAGCCTAGGGCCCCACAAAGGGTCGACTGTAACTTAATTTTAAAATAACTAAATAAATTTGAATACCTTTCCATTTCATTTGTTAGGAAGGTAGTAAATGCAATGATGGTGGCATTGCTTCTTTATTATCCAGATTTAAAACAAACCAATACTTATTCTCTTCTATATATCTCTAGCAGGTAACTCTCCATAAGATCCAATAGAATGCTGTTAATGTGGGCTATGGTAGAGCAGAGGATGGTAACAGCTGGAGGTGGTATCAACTTGTTGGAGGGGAAGCTGTTCCAGAAGACAGTTAGGGAACCCACAAACTTAATTTTGGAGAAGTGTGTTGTATTCTGGCAACTCGGCAAACCTCAACACATGAGTGTTGTTGTTCTTGTAGCTGTTGGCGAAGCCACCGGACCGCAATATCGTTCTCTGCCCCTAACCTTCTCTAATGAGCATAATGGTTTCGTCTTGTCAATTATAATTACATATTTCTGTCTCTTTGAATTCTGTTATTAATGTTTGATACAAGTTTATAGTGAGGACTTAAAAAATAATAAATAATACAATACTAACTTTTAACAATGAGCCTAGGCTACAATAAATGCCGTGAATAGTTTAGTTTGCACAGATTTCGTTTAATCAGAATTTCTTTTTTTAATTTAATCTTAATTTTATTTAATATATTAACAAATACATAGAGTTTGAAGATTGAAGAACTGTTTTAAAACTTATAGTTTCGATTAGGCTGTCCCAGGTAAAGGTAGCAAACCGAGAAAGTAGAGAGCAACACTTTTAGAATATAATATAATGTCGATGGCTAATCCCTCTACGGGTTTTTGCAATGTCTCCATATTGCATTGCGATTTATAATACAGTTCAATTCAGTCAATTTGAAAAACATAAAAAAAGACATTTAGTACATGAAAAATAGAAAAGAACAAAACTATGTGCCAAAATATGAAATAATAAATAATGTATATAAATCTCTTGTAAAGTATATATGTCTAATTAACAGATTGTATTAAAGAGTAAAATATATTAATATATAATCTGGCGTGTTTATGTATTCCAAAATCTTAGTTCATGTTGGCTGCTAATTTTATTTTAATTCTGCTAAAAATTCTTACATTGTTTAATTTTAAATAACCTACGATAGCTACAACCTTTTTTCTTTTAAAATAAAACATATTTAGGTTTTAGATGAAACAACTATACTCAGCTTCTGTACTAATAATTTCTCATCAAGCAACCATCAGCGGTAAAAGTTTTTGAAGACACAAAATAGTTGCGGATCTCATACAATCAACAATTATTGCTAGCCCCTCCCCCAAAATAACAAAAGGCATTACATTTTCTTTTCAAAACATTAATAATTCTGTGAACAATGTTTTTAAGAACAGTGTTTATTAGGATGTTAAATATGACATTATATTTTCGGCCCACTTGCTTGATAAAATAAGAACAGCGAGATTAAAGTCGTATTATCTCAATCAATTATTAACCGCTTCAAGGATACCTCTAGGTTTAAAACGAATTGAGATATGTAAATGTGTGATCCGCCCAGCACTGCTGTATGGGGCACCAATATTTCAAAACGTAGAGAAAAGTGGAAGTAACTAACTGATATCATTCCAAAATGGAATAATGAGAAATATTGTTAAAGGCACTGCAATACAACGAGTCAAAACAAAAAAGATATGCGAGGAGTTAATAGTTTTTAAAAATAATGAGTTCTGGACGAACAGTAAAATTAAACATATTTCAATACCGAATTTCACCGGTAAGTGGACTAAAATGTCGGCAGATATTACTTTAAATTCGAAATTATAGATCAGGTTTATTTTAGTTAGTAAGGCTAAAATATAACAAAAAAAAAAATTTGCCTCATCACCTAATTATTAATTAAACGATATAGATAAATAAACAAAATATGACTAAAAAGTAGTAAAAAGAGAATGGACAAAACTTTATAGTAGATTAACATAAAATCAAAATGGGGGCTATGGAAGAAATAATGTTTTGTTTTTAACAGTTATTTACATTTATTGCTGTCCCTGCTTTGAAACAGTATATAGCTTATTAAAAGAAAAAATATGGTTCCTTTCAATAGCAGACAACATAAGTGATAGATTTGATACATAACAAACAATAGACAAGGTAAGTAGCTAAAATATTGTAACATCTCTCAAATAATAAAGACAAGGAGTTATATATTAGTTTATTTATCCTCAAAGATATATTTCTAAGATGGCGACCGTTTGAAGCAGTCAGCTCCTCCAGGTTGAGTTAGCTCCTGGCTGCTCCTACAGCCCTGTTCTGTTAGCCTCCCAGCCACCGCTAACCACCTCTCCCAGCTCACACACCTCCCACCTTATCTTATTATTATTATAACTTGGCAGGCAATTAATTATTAAGCATCATTTCTCAAGATGGCCGTGCCTCTTAGCTCTACTATTTCTTAATACTTCTTTACCGCGGCTCTGATCCTCCCTACCGAAGTTCCAAGTATTCCTGTGATCGCTAACATCTTGTTCATCCCCTTTATATTTATGACTCTGCGTCACTTACACTCTGCGTGCCTACACGGCTGATAGTATAGAAGGATCAATACAATTAGGATTCATCAATTATTTACAACTTCTATTGGAATTATTTTTGGCTTCAAATCTAGTTCAATAGTAAACATTTATATCCAGTTCTAAAAACATTAATTAATAAAAAAATTCAAAACATTAGCAATTTGCTACATAGATATATATATATTTATTTATTTTTAAAATGTAAAACAAGAAATGAAACATGTTGATGCTGACCGAACAGTGCAAATTGGAAAGGACTTTTGAAAGATACCAGGACCCAAAGGCTGTATGCAATGAAATTTGTAAACCTATAATATGGTAGGTGTAAACTTCAGGCAGCCGGGCTAAAAGATTAAGGTTTTCCTTATAACTGGTTGCTTTTTTCCACTCCTATTGAAAAAAAAAAAATTATAGTGGGACTATGTGAAATATTTATCTGATTATATAAACAAAATTTGCCTTAATTCCTTTCCGACTTTGGTTGATATCGGGCCGTAATATCAAAATGTATTTCTTCGGTAACTTTGTCCTTTAAGGGTGTTAAGTATATATCTGTGTTTGTGTGGGTTGCTGTTTTTAAATTTTGTCTAAATAGTTAGAACTGATAATGGATGTTTGACAAAAAGAATTGAAATAGAAGTGGCAAATCATTCATCAATCCTAACTTTTCAGCCGTTCATTTTATGTTTTAAAAACAATTCCTGATAATTTGTTTAAATTTAATTAGTCTAAAACTTTCTTTCTCAATTTCATATTTTTAGAAAAAAAAATTATTTATTTAAAAAATGTTAATAACAAAATATTGTTATATCTTATATTAAATGTTTTCATAATGATAATCATGTATTAGATGTAGTATTAAGGCTGAGTAGTTGGCCGGTTGTTGACCACTTAGCGTCATCTTAAACGGACCATGTTTTTTTTTTGTTAACTGTCTCGTGCCCGAACATCTATCATTTTATATCATTAATCGTAACTATTGCGATTAAATTCCGAAAGATATACCCAAACTTTCGGTTATCGGCAATCGGGAGGCCGTATAGTAGGAGAGGTATAGCTCCTATTTTGTTTTGTTTTTTATCTCAACTGAGGACTCCTGGACCACGACTATCGTCAAGCAGATCCTATGCGGCCGGCCAACACGAAAAGATAAAATTTAATCAACAATAATCAATAGAACCAAAAGGATGACATTTTTCCCAGGGTATTTATAAATCAATTGTGAAAGGAATATTTATAATTTTTTTTTTTGTAAAGATAAATGTTAGTTTAAATATGTATATATTAGCAGTTGATTTTTTTTGTTGGAATTTTATGTTTAGTTAAATCGGAGCTCTGTTTGTTTTACTGGTTTTCTTTCTTACTACAGATATATATATATTTTTTTAAATTATACAAACACAAATTGTGAGTGAAATTGGATTAATTTTATTGCAAATGTCTATTAATAAATAAGTGTAAAAAAAAAAAAAAAAAAAAAAAAAAAAAAAAAAAAAAAAAAAAAAAAAAAAATAAAAAAAGGCATTCAATATTTATTATATTGACTTATTATCGGTCAAGTTAACCTTTAACTTTAAAAACCAGCGTTCCAGAGTTGGTACGCAAGGGAAAAAAAAGCTGTTCAAGGGTGCAATTTCTGTTACCCTTACGGTGCCCTAACACTAACCTTTTAGCCAAGTCAATGAAGGTTAAAAAATAAACTTTGTCCTAACTAATTAGGAGAAACCTGAATTTTTTCACTGAACATTTCAAAAAGTTTTCCAAAAATTTATACATTTAGCGAGCTGTTAAAAAAAAAAAAAAAAAAAAAAAAAAAAAAAAAAAAAAAAAAAAAAAAAAAAAAAAAAAAAAAAAAAAAAAAAAAAAAAAAAAAAAAAAAAAAAAAAAATTGTTTCGATCCTCCATTGAAAAACGGTAAAAAATCTAATTAGGAAAATACTGGTTCCCCCTAGTTCCCGTTGGCAGGGCCCCTTCCTAGCAAACCTTTAGGATATGATATCAACTCCACCTGATAAATAACCTCATGTTATTAATTATAAAACCATTAATATTTAATACCTAAGCCAATTAAAATTATAAATATGGCCACAGTTACATTCCTTACATTGCAACAAGTTTATTACAACATTCTTAATAGTTTATTCACTTTATGAAGTTACTACACAAAGTGAACGCACAATATTAAATCCTTAAAATCATATTTTAAGCTTATCCAGTTTAAGAAGTAATCAATCTTTGTATTTCTTTTCCAGAAGGCTGGAGAGCTCCATGATGAACCAGAAGCCATTATTGGAACCCTGCCCCATAGCCAAGCCAATCCTCTCATCAACATCTTCAAGTTTATAGTAATTTTAAATTTGAATCAATTGATTTAAAAATAAAATAAGGATTTGATTTTATTTCCCCTTCTCCTCCAAAATATGAAGAAGTAGACAACCTATAAATGGACGTTCGATATGAACTTCTTTTACCTGCGACGTTGTAAGCTGGCCTTCAATAAATAAATAAATAAAGTATATATTATTGGCAGTGAATATTATTCTATAACTCAATTGCCATAAAATTTATACTTTAAACCAATTAACAATAAAAAAAAAAATTCTAACAATTGTGTTTATCGATAAGAATCTTGTAAGGTTTTTATATTAATTACATAGCTGTAATTCTTAACCTTGTTTAAATTAGGTATTTTATTATGATTACGTAAAAGCTCAATTCGATGTCTATTTTTTAATTGAAATGTAAGAGTTGGTATTCCAGATGGACAGAGACTTTTAAGAAACTCTTGTGGATAATGTGCTGCACTATCAGTGCATACAACTAAAGGCCTATGAAACATATTTTTATACACAATATCCAAAAAGCAAAACATTGACATTCCGATTTGGTAATATAAGGTTTAATCAGCAGAAATAATTTTATTGCTTTTATTTGATGGATTTTCTATAAAAGTATATGACAGTGTGGCAAAACTCGTTTCCGCCACTCAACATAGTACGAGTCACTCAACAACGCCACTCGTACATTTAAAGTTTTAATATTGTAGATTTTACAATTGATAAACCTTTCTATAATTATTGAAATGGTGCAATTTCAATTTGGTGGAGATTGGTTCAGCAGTTTTACCACGGTCAACTATATATATGCTCCTAACGGATCTACAGGTGTCCAATAAGAGTATCGGGTATTTGTTACTTCGATAAAACAAAAACTACTTAAAATAAAAAAAAAAAGTTTATTGTTAATTATTACAATATAAATTGCAAAATGATTTGGAAAAGATGATGTTATCTAAATGGTGACCGTTATGCTGCTGGCACTCTTCTAATCGGGAACGGAAATAAGCGATCACATATCTCTCGATATTGCTGCCATTTCTGACCTGATGTTTTGCTTCAATTGCGTCAGGTTCGTCGGATTATTCTCATAGACCTTACTTTTAAGGTATCCCCATGCAAAATAGTCAAGTGGACTAAGGTCGGGGCTTCTGGGAGACCAGTTGATGTTACCCCTACGCGAAATGACCTTATAAGGGAATAATTCGTTAACAGCTTCCATTGCTTGATCTGATGTATGGCAAGTGGCACCATCATGTTGAAACCACGTTCTTGAGTTTTTGGGTGTCCAAAAAGAGTATCGGGCATTAGTTACTTCGATAAAACTAAATCTACTTCAACAACTTTGATAACATACTCTTCAGTGATGAAGCCAACTTTGATCTGAATGGTCATCTCAGCAGAATGGTCGGTACTGGGCAGAGGAAAATCCGAGACGAAAGTATGAACGACCTCTGCACTGCCCAAAAGTCTTTTAAACCGCTATCTCTGCTGGAGGGGCATAATCGGTCCTTTCTTTCATGAAGATGGACGAGGCCGATGACTCAATGTGAGTAGTGACAGTTATTGCGATTTGCTGTGAAACTTTTTGAGTCGAGAGTTACAGGAATTTAAAGGTTTCAACTCAGGAACGTGGTTTCAGCATGATGGGGCCACTTGCTATACATCAAATCTAGAAATGGACGCTGTTAACGAATTATTTCCTAATAAGGTCATTTCGCGTTGGGGTAACATCAACTAGCCTCGACAGCCCAGTCCCCGACCTTAGTTCACTTGACTATTTTGCATGGGGATACCTTAAAAGTAAGGTGTTTGAGAATAATCCGACGAACCTGACGCAATTGAAGCAAGACATGAGGTCAGAAATGGCAGCAATATCGAGAGCAATGTCAGCACGTGATCGCCAATCTTCGTTCCCGTTTAGAAGAGTGCCAGCAGCATAACGGTCACCATTTAGATAACATAATTTTTTCCAAATAATTTTCCAGTTTATATTGTAATAATTATCAATAAACTTCTTTTTTTTTATTTCAAGTAGTTTTTGTTTTATCAAAGTAACAAATACCCGATACTCTTTTTGGACACCCTGTACATGTCACCACAAATTAAAAGTTTTTCAAATAATTCAATTGAATTTAAGTAAATTTTATTATCAATTTCCAGCTATATACACAAACTGAATGGGGCTCGCCAACTATCGCTTATTTATCAAACTTCACTGTCCCGTGAACCCACGTACTTTCGTTTTTTTAATAACAAATTAATAGAAAAACAGTATATTTTATTGTTGTTAAACCTTCCTGGAATTATGAAGAAAATGCAGTTAAAATTTCGTAGAGATTAGTTATGTAGTTTCCGCGGTTAGTGATCTCAAACAAAGAATGGCTTGTCCTTTTATATAATAGTATGGCTATAGATTACTGACATTGCAAAGACAGTTTCTGCGAATTTCGTAATAGAATAGCCTCAGTAATGGAACAAGAAAGTATCGGTGATGAGAAAGTTAAGGAACTAACCACTTGAACACAATGAGGCGCTAGCAATGGCTAGTCATTGCCATGTTACATTGCAGTCACTGTTCCTCACATATACTTAACGGATTTATTTTGCACAATTGTTAATAGCAATGAATAAATAAATATATTAAACAGTACAATAATAACAAAGTTGTTATTTCCACGTTGATATGAATAATATCACTAAATTATCCTCATGTACAGGTTCCTCCCACCGATTCTGGAATATTTTGTTATGCCTACTTTCCAATTTGCAATATATCAAGTATCTACAATATCCATCATTAACATCTAATCGCTTTATTAAATACATATTGAATATTATTACCCCGTGACGATAATAACTGAAATCCTAATAGGATCATGTTATATACACTAGAGTAAGTTCGACCAATGGCTGGCAGAGCTCTAGGCTGTGTAATGTTCACTGCTAAATAAATAGTTGGTGGGGATTGCTATCCGGCCACTATACGGGATTAAAGGCGGACAAGATGGGAAATGGGTTTAAAATAAGTGGTCCAAGAAGACTCAGGCTATCTAGAAGGCTGGGCAGGGAGCAGATGGAACTAATCCCGTTATAATGTCCCACGGCCTCCTTAATCCTACAACTTATACAGGGCTCTCCTTCCCCCAACCACCCTATCCGGCTCCTCTCCTCTTTACTCTTTCTCCTTTACATAAACTTCCTCTCCCTCATTCTCGTCGTCTTTGGTCTGTCCCGTCTCGCCGAAGAAGAGAATGGGCCTCACTCAGCAAAACTAGGAAATATAAAGCACAAGGAAGTTGAAGATATGATCTCTATTATAGTTAACATTGTTCATTTAGGTTCCAAGTGCAAACATTCATAACAACTCAGTGTTCTGTTATTGATACCTTGAAGCTGGGTTCGATATTTCCCAACAAGCTCTAAAAATCGATGAGACTTGTGTTGGTCGATTGGATCACTTCAAATATGAAGCATAACGTTGTGGGACTGTTTCACTACGTTCCCCAATCACCACAAGTATTTTGATCTAGCAAATAACCACATTAGGTAAGTAAGGTAAATAAAGTAATTAAAAATACTTAACTATGTTGTTTTTATTTTAAAAAAAGGTTTGTTTCTAAAATAGTAAACAAAAAAAATAAATAAAACTTTTCTCCATATTTACAATTAAATAAACAGTGATTTTTTTTTTTCAGAAAATTAAGTACCGAAACGAAAATAAATGAGAACATCAATTGATTTTCTAATTAATATAAATATTTTAATTTCATTTAACGTTACTAAAATTATGAAAAGAGTATCGTCAGAGGGACTTAGGGGGAGAGAAAGGAAAAGGAGAAACCCATTATTTGGGCGCCATTTATATTTGCCTCAGGAGAAATGTTTGTGCTAGACTTTGTGCGGTGTCATTCTCTTGAGTTGAAGTGCTATTCAACATCCAACACGATCTTTCCTCTTTTTCCTCCTTACATATCCTATCCGCATTTCATTTCTCTGATTTATTTTCGGAAGCTTTTAATTATTTTAAAAATTATTTATAATTTGTGAGGCAACTAAGCCCTGACTGGCATACCTGTAGATTAACGTTGATCCGAACTGGACAGAGAGCCGGGGACATAATAAAGTCAAAGGATGATAGATATATATTCGGCCAAACAGCACAGTACTTCAAAATATCAGTAGGGGACATCCAAAGTAATTATTACAAACTCCTATTGTATACATTTTGCAAATGAAAAAAAAAAACTAAAAAAACTTACTCGAAAGGTCGCGTGGGGAACAATTCATTCTCGCGGGAATTACAGATGGTGAATATCAAATAGCACTTTAGAGAGGTGCTGAGGCTAGCCCACTACGTCATACTCATTGAAGTCAAAACAAATAAACAGCTGCGATTGTTAGAGCTGTGGATGACTATTTTATTATTTTATTTATTTATTGGTTGGCTCTGCAGCCCTAGATGGGCCTTAGCCTCAGGCAGAAGAGATGACCATTGGAGTTTATCCATAGCTTTCGACTGGAGTTTATCCATAGCTTTTCTTCGCCATCCTCTTATTCCTAGATTTTTCAGGTCCGCCTCTACATTATCCTGCCACCTTATTCTAGGCCTTTCTCTTAATCTGGTACCATCCGGTCTGTCATTCATCACCCTCTTCGGCAGCCTCTCGTCCAGCATCCGTTGGACATGTCCCAGCCACCTTAACCTTCCTTCCTTGATGACCGCCACTATATTCGGTTCCCCGAATATCTCTTCCAATTCTTTGTTCCTCCTTATTCTCCAATTTCCATGGTCGTTTACTGGGCCGAAAATTCTTCTGATAACTTTCCTTTCCCAAACTTGAAGCATTGTCTCGTTCCCTTTTGTTAGTGTCCAGCACTCACTTCCGTACACTACCGCAGGCCTTATGACTATTTTATACATGATAACTTTTGCAGCTCGTGATAATGCTCGGAACTTCAGTATTTTATTAAGAGCGTACAGGCATCTGCTACCTGCTGTAATTCTGGCTTTAATTTCCGTTCTTATTTCATTATTTTCCGTTATTAGGGAACCTAGGTACATAAAGCTCTTGCACCAACGGAACTTATGTTCAATTATATGCATCTCCTCTTCTCTGTGAGGTGGATGACTATTGTGGATGACTATTGTCGTCCAAAATGGTTATATTAATTAGCCATCGGGCAGGGCTCTTTGGGAAGCCGATAGGAGAGAGATATAGAAGATGTGAGCCAGAGGAGGGGGTCTGTTTTCCTCTCACCCTCCCCCCACAGCTGTAGTGTTTATTTGGAAAACAATCTGACCGGAGGTGAAGTGGCCCCCCGTTGGAAGTGGTAAAGTGGTGATATCTCTAAGCAGCTAGCTAGCGGAGGTTAGAGATATCTCTAAGCAGCTAACTGGTGGAGGTTAGAGATATCTCTAAGCAGCTAGCTGGCGGAGGTTAGAGATATCTCTAAGCAGCTAGCTGGCGGAGGTTAGAGATACCTCTATAATGTATCTATAATAATCCTTGGCAAACTAAGTTGTGTTTGGTGTGCTTTCTGTTTCTTTGAGATCTTATTGTCACAAATATAAACCTTCTTACTGAATTGTTAATATCGGATTATGGTTGTACAATCAAATTTCATTAATGGTAGGTTTTATTTTTATATCAATGTTCTGTTTTACATTTAAAAGGTTAAAAGATTTTTCTATAAATCAGAAACTGCTGTCGATATCTTTAAATGAGTTCAAATATTAAGAAAATAATTTTAAAATTCATTTGATGGTCAAATTATGTTATTCAATATAAGTTAGTTATTGAGCCATGAAAAGTTGTTAGCAGTTTGTGCTATAGCATTTTATTTACTATCAAAAATTAATTTATAATTTTTACGAGAGAGTGTAGAATTAGTTAAGGGAATAAATTATACATAATGGTTGAAGTCAAACTTTATAACGACTTATGAATGTAAACGACATTTACGCAGGAGTACAATTTACGAATAACCTTCAATGTTAACTCAAAGATGCTTCTTTGGTTTAAAAAATAAAAAAATTAGTAACTTATCATTGAGAAACTACATACACAGAAGATGACTGTGATATCATAATGGTGTGAATTCCACTAACAGCGAAAAAATCAAATACATAATACATAATACATACCGGCAACTCAGAAAACTACTTATTGTTAAGTAGTATAATACCGTTTGGACTTATGTTTCCCACAGTTTCCGTATTGTAAAAAGGACAAACATACATCAATTTCAAACTTTTCAATAAAAACGTATTTTCTTAAAACCGAAAGCTTTCTTTTATGCTTTAATGTGCCTAAATTGTTTGTTTGTTTATTTCGTTTAACGTCACTTTATGCTGCTATGGCTAATTGGACGATGCTACGGTGGGAGTCCTAAATTTTGCCTATCCAGGTATAATTAGGATAGGGATCTTTAACGAGTACCTGACATCGCACAGGCTCGGGACCCCCATTCTACGTCCCTTCCGAAGGACGGCATAGCTACGGATTTTTTACTCTCCTTGGGTTTAGTAGGTTGCTATGCTAACCACTGCACCACAGGTGACAGCATGCCTAAATCGTATTGACCGAACGTGAGCAAATACATAACAAAATATTTGAGTATTTCTTACTATATAAATACAATGACTATAAATTACATTGAATGTTGCCTGCTCTGTCGATCAGCGTTGATCGAAAAGGATGTACCAGGGCCTACTGATCTGACAATAATAATATTTTTTTAAAATAATTATAGAATTATTAATCAATTAAAAAGTTGGTTTCCAGAGTTTCACGTGGGGTCAAATAATTGAGGTAATTATATAAGAAATGAATCTAAATACATTAATTGGATGAGTGGTATGCGACCTGGTAATAAATAAATTTTGCTGTTATTAAGTGAAAATCAAAATATATATAACTAAATTAACCAAATAACTTAATCTGGTATTTCACTTAGTAATAAAACAAACTTACCATAGAGTTATCTAAATGAGTGACAGATTGTTAAGTAATGCTGTGGCTAAGCCCTCGTCGGTGGTAGGACATAGTCTCCCGATCATCGCCGCACAATGGAAAATATGACCAATTTAGGTGAACAAAATTCTGAAACTTGTCCATATTTAACCTTTGGGGTCCCAGATTACAGGAAAAATAATTTAAAAAATCTAACTAATTTTTTGACAGGATTTGCGAGGGCACAGCGGTAAAAAATCAAATTTATTTGCTAAAATCTAAAACTTTCCTTCATTTAACGGTTGAAGTCCCATAATACGGGATAAATAATACAACAAATCTAATTATCGGCTCCGAGTGGAGTAAACCTGCTAATAGATGTATTTTAAATCATTTAGGAAACTCTTCTAATAATAGATTGAACAACTTTTATTTTTTTTTAAATAATCAATATACATTAAATAGAATTTAAATCAATTACAGAAATATAATTAGGCATAATTTACAATAATTAATAAACGTAATTAAGCACAGGTAGATTAAATATTTTAAAAAATATGAATATTAAACAAATAATTATCTACTTCACTTGTATCATAATTTTTTTTTTTTTTTTTTTTTTTTTTTTCATAGCCCCCTTTTTTTTTTTTTTTTTTTTTTTTTCCTTTCTTGAATAACCTTATATAACGTTTTTCAAATGTTCCTCTTACTGCTTTCTAGCATTTTAAGGAGTTATAGATGATTTATTATTATTTTGTTATTATTAATATAGTGAAAGTAATTATTAGGTGATGGGGCTCACCGTTTCTTTATGTGTATACTCCTTACACACTAAATAACTTACATCTATAATATAAAATTTACAATAATTTTTGCCATCGATTTGGTTTTCCTGGGGGTGAGATTTGGCTCAACAGAGGATTTGAAATATTTTTTTAAATATCGAAAACATTTTCTATTCTATTAGCCAAAAATTCCTTAATTTATTTTAACTTTTGATTCCTCGTATATCTTCGAAGTTTTAACTCTTTGCATTGTAGTACCTTTTACCATTTTTCTGATTATACCATTTTGTAATGATTGGAGTTTGTTATTTGTACTTTTTCCAATCGATGAAAATAATGGTGCTCCATACAGCAAGGTTGGTCGGATTACACATTTATATAAGATTAATTTCAAACGTAAAGCTAAATTTGTTGCAGACAATAAGTGGGTCAGTCTGTAAGATTGTAATCTGGTTTTTCTTATTTTATTATGTAAGTGGGCCGAAAACGTAAGGTGTCTGTCAAATTTAATTCCCAAGTAAACAATATTTTTCGAAAGTTTGTTGACTGAATTATTAATTTTGAAATTGGTTGGAAGTTTCTTTTTGCCTTTTTGAAAAGAAAATATGATACCTTTAGTTTTATCCGGGTTAACCTCAATGTTTAACTGTATGAGCTCATCAGCTATTTTCTGGCATTTTCTCCGATTGTTTTAAGGCCTTGCTTGCGTTTAAGCTGCTGCTTGTGATAGCAATATCATCTGCAAACGCCGTAACAGTTGCATTCAAGTATTGGGCTCCAACTATTTTAGCAGTATAAATGGAAAAAAGAACCGGAGATAATACCGCACCCTGTGGTACTCCACAAGTGATATCATAATATGATGATCCAGGTTAATATGATAATTGTGGCTCTGACTTGTTCGTTGGGAGTAGTGCACGTTAGGAAATATAGCACATCTGAATCCAACGATATTTTTTAAAGTTTTTTTTGACAGGTTTTCGTAGTGAAGCAGCAATAGGGTCCGATGAAACTAATAGCATTGTCAACAAATGACTATTTGTCGCTATTCGTGAAATTTTCTTGTAGAAGAAGATGGCTGTTGAGAGGTAGATGCCTCTTTCACTACATTGGAAGCACCACGCTTACCAGAAACATAAAGCGCGTGCTGTGCAGCAAAAGTCAATTTTTCACAGACTACCTTCAATAACTCGCTGACTTTTCTTTTTTTTATTTTCTCTCAAAACATTTTTCAGGGCGTCCTCAGCGTTGAAAAGTAGGTTGGATAACTCAAATACTAAAATCCAAGTCATCGGAATCTAGCCAACTAGAGTATTTATTGAAAAAATCTTCCATTTTTCTGTGACATTTGTCCCACTTTTCCCAAATTTTGTCGGAAAGACGGGAAATTCTAACTTTCAGAGACCCAATCTCCACATCTTCTTGATTATTAATTATTGATTATTTATTAATTATTGACTCCACGTGATTCTGAGTGTTGTGTCCGAAAAAAATTATGTATCAACCAAAACGCAAAAATTCTTTGCAACATTTAAAAACTAGAAGGATTGATGAAACAAATCCTACAAACGAATCCTTGGTTTAACTTGGGGGTTATATAGTTTTTCGCTATTGAATAGGGGCATACATTTACAAATTGCTAAATTAACTCTACAGGCAGATGCCAATGTATATTCAATAAGGAGTGTGGAAATATAATGTCTTACCTGCCTCAGCAATGCCCATTGTTAAATGAAAGCCAAAAAACTTTGCGCTACACAGACCTTGAACATAATAAATGGCCATCGAATAAAGAGATAATGCCACTGTTGGTTATTAGGCACTTGTGTAAACAGGAATGGTTCACTCATTTACTATATATTTGTAAACACGGTATGGCGGTAAATAATAGTATCAAGCCTCTTACCAACTAATAATAAAAAGGTCAAGCACTCATAAATTCCAAACTTTTGACTTGACTTTTGTCCACCTACATTGGTGATTTTGCCCTGTGTGCACCGGCCAAAAAGCAGTTTCACGAAATGCAGTGGAGGTGGGCTACTTTTCTACCTCAAGGCGATTTTTCATTTTTCAACAATTTGCTGAAAATGATTAAGACGGATTAACTATTACATTTATTCATTGGTCAATTTAAGACTCTCCTTCTTTTCTATAAATTCTACAAATATGATCGAAAAATCTTAAATAACGGAAGCAGGTACGGCTACCACAGCCCTGTGACTTGCATGGCAGTAATCTTCAGTCAATGAAGATAAGATGTGCAACGATCTTAGCTGCCCACCTCCCCCTAGAGTACCCACCTACTCTGAGGTGATAAAAGATAAAAGATATCCCTTCTGGTACAAGAAGGGTTGATCAAAAGGGGCACAAACAAACAAGAACTCCCCCCTCCACTAACCCCCTCCCGGAGATGAGGGGCTGATGGCGGCGAACTGGAAATGACGCGCGAGGTCCATTTCCCGGCTGATTAGCTAAGCGGAAGTTGATATCCGGGCTACTTCCTCTGCCTTAATATTCTCTTCCTCCATTGGATCGTTGTCGAACCGCTCCGCCGTTTCACCAGATTCTATCCACTATTGGTTCACCTCTCTATTCGTCCTGACTTCCTTCTTCATTCATTTCATCCGTTTCCAGGTCTTCGGTCAGTGGTCACTATATAGAAGGGTGACCATAGATACTCTAATAGTCCAATCTAGACCAAAAATGGGCAATCAGAGGAACTAAAAATACTAGTTCCAATTTTTTCAGTAATGCCTAGAGGATGGTCCCCTCAACAAGAACATATAAAGTTCTCCAAATTGTAGTGCCGCTTGGAAGCAGCAAGGGCTTTAAATGTTCGATTTTTAAGTTTTTGAATTATAACTCGAAAACGGTGTATTGAAAAGGAAAAAAGGAAATTAGGAAGCTAAATAACACTGACGAGTACTGGAGTATTGGAAAAAAATAACTTTATCATTCAGCAATCCTCTTTATATACATTTGGTCGTTGTTGTTGGATTAGGATGTATATTATTCCCCTATACATCATAACTTATATATATATTTATATATATATATATATATATATATATATATATATATATATATATATATATATATATATATATATATATATATATATATATATATATATATATATATTTATATTTATATAATGATAGTTGGTTTCTCTTAGGTAGTGAAATAAAGACTTAATTTTGTTTCTCTCTGTAACAAAACAAACTACATTTATAGCCCTTATTCCGATCTTTATTAAATATATTCACAATATATAATTAATATTAATGTAGAGTTAATATTAATGTATGTCGTAGAGGTTAATAATAAAAATCTACTCTTATCATTCACAGCTGTTTATTGTCACTTCTAATAGGCATTATGGGTAATATATTGTCCTAGTGCATCATGTCTAACTTAAGGTAAGGTACTCGTATGTGAATGAAGTGGTTTTCTTTACATGTATAAAACACATCTATAGCTGCAATATACATATCGATAGCTACAATATACATATCGATAGCTGCAATATACATATCGATAGCTGCAATAGATGAGAGTATACTAAGGACGGGGCCGTAGATATACCGCTCCTTCAAGGCCGCGATGTCCTCCGCAAGGTATATCCTCTGGGCTAATGAGCTCTGCTGCCTTGGCCAGTCCTTCGTTAGCAGCAGGTCCTCAGGAGGTCTCTTCATCATCCTCAACCTGTAGCAGCCGTAGACAACTGCCCTCCAAATTGTATACATTCCTTCACCAGCTCGAAGGGAACAGCTCAAGGCGTTATTCCACTTCCTCATCTCAGAGCCAATAGAGCACTTCTACTAATAAATGAAAACAACTTAATAAACAATAGATTATGAAATATTTATTTTTAGAAATAGTTCAGCGACCATAAATTGTCATTGAGCGCCTTTATAAGTTTTTTTATTACTAAAAATAAAAGCATATTTTGCCGCTAACATTGCAGAACACAGAGCCTCAATATATATATATATATATATATATATATATATATATATATATATATATATATATATATATATATATATATATATATATATACTGATATTTACAACTGTGTACTGTTTTGTGCTGTACTGCACCTGAGGTGAGATGATCACAATGACGTATGTATTCACCAGTAATACATTCTTCAATAACTGTGCTACATTAGAAAGTCCCTAAAACATCTTCTTTCCATTCTTCGATACAACTCAGATGGTTATTCGGAATGAAGTTAGGGAGAAGCAAGTTAGGAGACTAGTGGATTCCAGTGGGCTTGTCATAGAAAAATAAATATAATTTTTGGATCAAATCTGCAATATATGGGACGTTTAGATCAGGGATAAGTTTATTTGTGACATAATAATGAACATTGAGGATTTTATGAAGGATTTTTTTAAATATTAGGATACGAGGAGAATGGGAAGGTTTAGTGGAGGGCGAACCTTTACTTAATTATTTATTTGTTAGTTATGTTATGTTATATTAATATAGACTATTCATTGAGGTATAACGTAGATCAGATGATATAACATTCTAACGATGGATTAATATTGTTATCTCCCCCCCCCCCCACAGGGAAAACTATTTAGCCACGGATGACCAGGTCTGCCCCCCCCCCACCATCAGGTACAGCCCCGATCCATTTCCTGGCTAACTTCAAACACATCTAGAATTGATTTTCGGTTGGCATTAAATATTACTATTGTTGATGAATATCCCTCAGAGCCTATTTAACAGTAAACAATAAAAAATATGAAGTGGGTAGCTTAGGACCACAGCCTGGAAGTGTAAACTCCTTTTGGAGTGAGTTGAGCAACTATAAATCTATAAAGCTGCTATTTTTATTTTGCTTATTTATCGAATATTTTGATCACTTCTATGAAAAAAAAAATATGAGTAGTTAGGCTTAAATGGCGGGATAAATTCCGTGTCCGACAGATCTTGCTTCTTGAAATATTGCTGGAAATAGTTACCCGGCTTTGAGGGTTGGCGTATCATTCGATCAAGCATTAATCTCTTTAAGTTTTAAAGTGTTCGTATTTCAAAAAATGCAAGTCGCGCGAGCAATAGCAACGGAGTGCTTTTATAAAAAAATCATTGCTTTCCCTCTCTATCGCTGTGTAGTGGTGCGGTGGAGTAGTGGTGTAGTGGTTGTAATTGTCAATGGCTTATTAATTAATTTTGTACAAGAAAGGCCTGAGGAGTGGGACAAAAAGCTTGGACATTTTTTAAAAAAGAAACGCCACAAGGATTAAATTTTCGCTTCCTCTTTATTCGCCAATGAAACAAATAACGCAAGACGTTGTCCTCTAGCTATGTAATAGCTAACACTATTTATAAAACGACATTTAAATAGGCACTCATTGAACGGTGATCAGCAATTGACTAATTGCAAATGTGACGGTCATTACTTGAAAACGGATATTTTAGCTTTAGGGTTAGAGCGTCACTATTGTTTTTCCTAGTCAGGGGGAATTGAGTTTTTTAAATACATCTATATCAATTTTAGAAATTCAGAAAAACAAATTTGAAATCCTCAATTCTATTGGCCAATGAATGTGGCCTATTGTTTGGTTAGCAGTCCACAGGTGCATTCACATTTCAGGTGGAAAAGAGGCAGGACACGAGAGAGGCAAAGTGCTAATAGCTGATGCGAACTGGTTTGTAATTAATGAACATTTTTGTGCATATTAGGCAATGGCTATGGCTAACCTTTGGAGTTATAATTATAGAAGAAGGGTTGAAATGATCATGAAATAATTCCAAATAGATTTATAGTTGAGATGTAATAGATTAGAAATAGAAGCGGTTTGAGGCTACTCAAAGCTGTTCTCGATAAAGTGAACCGTAAAGGGAACACGTACCACCAGGTAGCAGCAGGTAGCAGCACATCTATCTATCTAATACCACTCTCATTTGCATAAAAACCACCTCTCCTCTCTCCTCTCTCCTCTCGCCGCCTATCCAACCTCCAATTGTCCACTCCAATTGGCTACAATCATCCTCTATTACCCTGGCCCTTTAGTCTACCAACTTATATAGAATAGGTATATATTGGTATATTGCATAGAATAGAACCAAAATTCTGGGACAAAGTCCTTTAAGAATAGCATTTACTTGACAGGACATAAATTATATTTGGGCTAGAGATTTTAAATTAAATATAAAATAAGATAATTAAAAGTAAATACAAGCTTACAATAAAATAGGTAATATAGAAGAAAAAAAATTTATACATACATATAAACTCATACACACATAATACATAGATAAACTACATATACAATCAGTAAAGGAAAACATTTATACAAGTTAATTGAACTATAGATTTCTGATGTTTGCATATAGTAAAACATGAAGATAAATAATATTTGATGAGAGAAAAACCAAAAAGAATGATAAAGAAAAAAAAAATTGGAAATAATCAGATCATATGAAGATTGCTGAAGCAGGTTAAAGTTTTATATCTGATATGCTAGGATTAAATTCATTAAAGCATCCATATATTTAGATAGTATCCGACTGGAGGGAGGAAAGGTGGTGGAAGAGGAGTGTTTAAAAAGTTCCGAGGGAAGGTGCATTGGGAATAGAAGAAGGAAGAAAATTCCAAAGAATAGCGGAACGGACAAGAAAGGAACGTTGGAATGCAGTAGTTCTGAAGGATGGATTGTAGAGATCTTGTAGAGATGAGACGGGATCTTGTATGTAGTGATTGGATTGAGGACTTGAAATGTAGGATGTTATGGATAAACGGAGGGTGGTGTGTGTTAATAACTTGAAAGAGGGGTGTAGCAAGGAAAGAAGGGGAGAGCAAGTTTAACTCGGTGTAAAGATGGACACATGAGAGACACACACACATATATATATCTTTAAATAACTATTTTTTCATGTTTTTAGATTAATTAGATTAATCTTTTCAAATTAGCAGCTCAACAAACCAGTGACCATATGAAGTCATTCAAAATAAATATAAAGTCAACTTCTACTGCCCCAGGACAGTGAAGGTATACTTTAACTATAGTCAACACTGGCTAGGAAATGTTTAGCAAATTTCAACACTTTTCGGTTTTAATAAACTTTTATTGAAAGCACCAGTATGGCTCGACTTCACCTAGCGAGAATAAACTCTTACTGGAGGGTCAACTTTTCCTCTAACATATATATAATGACAATAGGTTTCTCTTAGGTAGTGAAATAAAAAGGTTTATTTCGTTTCTATCTGTAACAAAGGTTTTTATTTACAATATATATTTACATTAATTCCAAGCTGTTAGCTGTTAATACAATACATTAGCTCACCTGTAACAAAACAAACTACATTTAAAGCCCTTATTCCGATCTTTATTAAATATATTCATAATATATAATTAATATTAATGTAGAGTTAATATTAATGTATGTCGTAGAGGTTAATAATATCAATCCACTCTTATCATTCACAGCTGTTTATTGTCACTTCTAATAGGCATTATGGGTAATATATTGTCCTAGTGCATCATGTCTAACTTAAGGTAAGGTACTCGTATGTGAATGAAGTGGTTTTCATTACACACCTTTCGTGAGAAACAATTACAGGTGGCAATGTACGTAATTGGTTATTTATTAACAAAGACTGGACACAGTTATAGAGGTTAGATTTTGTTTTCCTGTGCCCGGGATTAACTTCATAGATTTAATTCGAGATCTTCTTCACAATTTTATATGGTCCAACCCTTAAATCATCTATTCTTTTTCTATTTAGTCCATTTTCGGTTTCCACATATACTCTGTCTCCCACATCCAATTTACATTCTTTCCTTTGCAAGTAAAAAAACGTTTTTATTATAATTATGTGAGTTAATTGTGTTTTAAAGAGCTAGTTTCCTATCTCTTTTGAGGTCATCGTTATTACATCTTAATTTCAATTCAAGTGGTAGATATTCACATTTTCACCTTCGAAAAGGTATTTAGGAACAAAAGGTATTTGTGACTGTGTATTCTGTATTTTCGACGTAAACCACGTCACCAACGTTGAAATTATGCTCTTGTCTATTCCTATCAACCCGTTTCTTATTGATGCTGAAGGTCTTTGTTGAATTTTGGAAGGCTATCTTGCGGTCTTCTTCTAAAGAAGATGGAGTATTCCCATCAAGTGGAGATATGGAAGATTTTCGGCCGAGCAATAGATAAGATGGTGCAAAATGGGTAGAACTGTGGATAGTATTATTATATTCCTTTACACATTCTTCTGCCAAGTTTGACCATGCTCTTCTAGTATTATCGTTTATTTTACATCGCAGTCGATTAACTAATGTTTGATTTAATCGTTCGTTTAATCCGTTGGATGCGGGATTATCAATGCACGTGAAAACGATCTGAGTTCCAACTCTTTTCAAATACTTGAGAAATTGGGTTGAGTTTATACCTGTACATTGGTCTGTCAGTAGAATTGAGATATTATTTTGTTTAACTATGGGATTAAGTAAGTTTATGAAATCTTTAGCAGTTTGACCCTTTGTTGTTGAGATCCAGCATATCTTGTGAAGTGGTCAACGAGGATGTGCATGTACCGTTTGGAAGAGCGGTTCCCTCCAAAACCACCGACACTGTCAAGCGACATGATCTGGAAAGGTTCTGTGGCTGGACCGAGACGGGATAGGAGGCCGCCGATCGCACGACTCCGACGAACTTTGTTCTCAATACAAATCTTGCAGCTCTTGCAGAAATCATGAATTGCTTTATCAAGATCCTTGAAGTAGTAATACGGTCTGATGGTTGCTATCATGTGGGCTGGACCGATATGGCCATAATGCTGATAAATAATTTTAATAATTTCTTTTCCAAATGCTTGGGATACAAAAATTCTTGATTTCTTTTTAAATTTTCTTAAAATTATTCCTTGCTTGGATTCAATCTGTTCAGCTGCTTTCAGTTCCGAAAGATTCTCGGCTTGATCTTTTTTAATAGCTGACAAGTCTATTAAATTGATGATCTGGATAGCATCTTCATTCTCGAAGTATTCGAGGACTGGATTTCTGGAGAGTAGATCAGCCAGAACGTTTTCTTTTCCTTTTTTGTAGATAATATTGAAATTAAACTGGGATAAATAAAGAATCAAAATTCCCAAAATCTCATCAGATCTGGCTTTCGTCTTTAGGTTTTCTAAGGGTTTGTGATCACTGCATCACGGTTTGCATCCTTGCAGTGACGTCCAATTAAGTAGTATTGCCAAAACTTAATCCCTTCTTTAATAGATTTACATTCTAAGTGGATGCTTGAGGGTCGCTCCGATACCTTTTCCGAAACTTGCATCGGTCTCGATGAAGACAGGCTTGTCAATGTCGTATATAGCCAGAATCGAGGAACAGTTCTTGATCATATTGAAAGTTTGTTCACATTCATCTGGCCACTCGAATTTAACATCTTTCTGGTTAAATGGTTCCAGTTTTACAGCACTGTTTTGTATGTACTTCAAATAAAAATTTATGGAGCCTAAAATACTCCGAACAACTGATTTATCTGAGGGTCTCTGTATTTTCTGAATCGAAATCCAATTATCTTGGGTGGGTGATACTTTATTTTTCGAAAACTTGTGTCCTAGATACTTTACTGACTTCGCACCAAACAAACATTTTTCTAGTTTCAGTTTGAATCCTTCAGCGTTCAGAACTTTTAAAAGTCGGCTAACATGCTGAAGATGATCTTCCCAGTCCCTAGAAAAAATTAAAATATCACCAATGTAATTGATGCAGAAATCATCCAGGTTATTTCTTCGAATAATGTTCGACAATATTCTCTGGAATATGGCAGAAGCATTTTTAAGACCAAACGGAAAAACTTTAAACATAAATTTACCATGTTTTGTTACAAAAGAGGTCTTTTCTCGATCTTGCTCACGAAGCGATATTCCCCAAAATGCAGAGTTGATGTCCAAAACGGTGAAAAACTCACAATTAGCTACTTTATCAATTACATCTTGAATTGCAGGAAATGGAAAACATTCAGGGACTACTAATTTGTTGAGCTTCCTGAAATCTATACAGAGTCGAGTTTTCTTCTTCTCTTCTTTCTTGTAGGCCAGTGCAAACGGTGAGTCTGAATCTTCGATGATCCCAGCCTGCAAAAGTCTTTTTATTTGGCTTCTTATTTCTTCTTCATCTGGTATAGAACATTTGTAGGGACGAGACGTGACAAATTCATCTCTGATTAGTTTTATTTCCGCTTCACGTGAGTGAACTTTACCTATGTCGAACTTGTCTTTAGCAAATATGTGCTTGTACTTTTTAAGTAGAAGAAAAATCTCTTGTTTGTGTTCCTCTTGTTCAATATGTTGCAAATTAACATCAAATTTATTAAAGTTAAACTTTTCTTTGTAATCACTTCCAAACTTCTTACAAGTAGTTGTAGTCTGCATCTGATAAGGATTGGATGTCTCAATCTGATCGATCGTGTTAACTTTATATTTTGATTACTACTAGGTAGATCTTCTGATGCTATGATTTTTGTGTTACTGGTACTTTGAAAAATTTTCAAATTTCCATCTTGTATTAATTTAAATTTCTTGATGGCATCTATACCTAGTAACAAATCATAAGAGAAATTATTATTCTTGACTACATAGGTTGTAATGTAATCAGTAATGTTTCCAATACGGAGTCTTGTCTCGGGCTGAGGTGAAATTAAGTCCGCTGATAGTTTTTAGCACCGCTCTTTGTTTAATTAATTTCAGCTTCAGCAAGTCAGCAATTCGTTGATTTATTAATGTCACATTGGAGCCACTATCATAAATAGCATTTATTTTAATATTGTCATTTATAACAACATTTAGTTTAATCAGCGGATCTAACTTCGACCGGCTCTCTAGTTTAAATATTCGGAATCAAGATCGATTTCGCATAAATCGAGATCAGTTGCAATTATTTTTGGTCGATTAGAAGTTTTATTTTTGTTACGACATTCAGATACTAAATGATAACGATTGTGAAAACCGAGTGTTTCGCAGTGAGAACATGGTTTTACACAAGCGGACTTTTTACTGAATTTTGGACTTGACAGTTTTTCTTTCTTTTTTTTTCATAAAGGCATTTTCTAATTTTCGAAGTTCAGAGTACAATTTATCGAGAGTAAAAATCTTTTCTCTATCGAGTTTCTCCTGAGCTTCATTTGGTAAACCGAAAACGATTTGGTTTATACGGGAGATCTCGGTACCTTTAGGTTCTACGTCAAGACATAGTTTTCTTTCGTCAGGGCGTAGTAGACAGGGATCCGCCTAAATATTTGTAGCCATGAGCTTTTTTAACAACCTTTATCAACAAAAATATTTAGAAAAGACTCCTTCCATATGTCCCATGAATCGTTCAAACCGATCTTCTTTAAATTAATCTCGTAGCAATCTTTAGCCGGACCATCGATAAGATAAAAACTTAACGCTTGAATTCTTAAATTATCGGATTTTATCTTAAATCGAACACATTCTTCTTCGAACCTACGTAGCCATTCTATAGGTTCTGATTGTTTTTTATCAAATCGTTCTAAAATAAAAAAATTTTCAATATGATTTAGTTTAATTTCATTTTGTTCTGAATTTAGTTTTAATTGTGTTTCTAATTGTTTGATACGATCTTCTAATCCTGTCTGATTCTCTACAGGTCTAGAAGGAACTGTTTTTGAAACCCATTCCTCTAATGGTAACTCCCGAAAACAAATATTAGAAGATTCATCAAAATATTCTCTTTGAATATCATCATCCATCTTAACAGCTACGGTTCTGTAACCATTAATGTTTTTGATAGCATTCATAGCATTTATTATAGGTTTCTTACCTGATAGAAAGGAGTGGAACTTTAAGTCTTTGGATTCTTCAGGTAATAAGTACCAATATTTCTTGTCGATGGAAATGCACAGAATCATAAAGTCTTGGTCACATCTTTTTACAATTTGAACAAATAGTTGAGCCATTTTCTTACTTATTGAGATCTTGAAATTTAATATCTAAGATCGTTAAAACGTGATTTATTCAATGAAAGTAAAGAATTAAATTACACGTAATTACAAGAGTAAGTTACAGCAAACAACAATTAAAATAGGTTAATGAAGGTTAAGATAAAGTAATAAACACAGATGATAAATAATTAACCGATGATTGAAGGTTGCTCAACTTTACATATATATATTAAAAATGAAAAATAAACTTATATTTATTGGATATTGATATCCCTGAGTAGGATCTCATATTTGCTAATAATTAAATTATTTCCTTAGGACTCTCCCCCCCCCCCACTCCAGAGATGCCAAATTACTGGCCCGAGCCTTCCTTCGCCTTTTAAATTAAAGATTTACTTAATTTTTTTTTCTTAAAGAAATAATTAAATTTGATGATGTTACTTCTTCTTGTCTCCTTCGGCAGAGCCTTAATTATTTCTTATTTAATCCGCTCTAAGAGAAAATATTTAATAATAAAACAGCTGTTACTCAATTCCTCGAGGGGGTACTCACCTTACACTAATTAAGATGCTACCTATTTACTTTTGTAACAGGGCATATCATACTTAGCAAACCTAATATTCCCAGATTCACTAAATCAAAAACTTTTTTTAAAATTTAAATATTAGCTTCCTTTAAGTGAAAGTCCTAACTAATATATACACAATAAAATAAAATGTATGGATTCTTCTCTAGAATAGGTTATGCATTTCCGCTATAACCTAGGCGCAAGTTGAGAACAGCAGCGCTCTATTACCTGACAGAGGGATATTTAGCAATCAGAGGTCACAGCCAGTTCTATCGTTAACTAAATGAGCGCATTAGGTATTATACCGGCTGGTTTAACTTCAGGATTAAGGTTAAGGTTACGTACCCAAACCGAAAACTTTAACCTCAATACGTCAAGACCTCAAGACCGCAAGACTTCAAGACCTCAAGACAAGAAAACAAGATCCTATGGAGCTACGCCCGCGAACGGTTTGTTTTGGAAATATTCACACCTATTTCAACAAGCTTGTTATAAATGATGTAGGTATAGTAAATAAATTAAACTTTTAACATTTTATTTTTTCCAACTACTTTATTCTTGTGTAGATTGTTGGGGTATGCAGTCATACATATACATCAATTTATTTTAATTTATAATGCCGACGTTTCGACTTGCATTCCAAGCCTTCATCAAGGTTTCAGAGAGAGTGGCAATCAGGAACTGCTCTAATTTTTTGTTTTAAAATTGTTTTTATAAATTTTCAAAGCGTTTTATTCAGTTTTATAGAATAGCCGTCATTTATCGTCATGCAAACATAGTCGTACACTAAATAACATTAACCTCATTATTAATAATTATATAATTATATTATTAAAGTATTGTACATACTAATGTAAATATATAGCTATTGGGACAACATGTAGGATGTATCCTTGCTTTGGTGTTTGATATGATCTAAACTGAGATAATGTGGGCGCTTGGGGGTCTGAGAGTGTTGCCCAGAAGTCAAAAGACAGTGGACAGTGTACTATCATAAACACAAATCACATATGGCAATTTTTTTTTTATTAATTGATATTAATATTTCTGATGTTACATTACCACCTTCAAGGACACAACACACTAGGGTCTAATGTGAATTAATATTAATATTATTAATAAATGATTGTAGATACTAATGTAAATATACAGGTAGCTATTAGAAAAACATATACCATGTATCCTTGCTTTGATCCTTGATCTAAACTGAGATAATCCAGAGTCCCCCAGAAGTCATAAGACAATGCATGTTGTACCATGTTGTATCATGTTGTATCATGATAAACACAAATCACAGGCTGCAATTTTTCCATTTCTAAACGGTTTACTGCAAAATATGTTGTTTATGATTTCTCAAAATTATTGGACTGGATTCGGTAAAGTCGTTAATACTTTTAAAATCATTTAATTTTATGTAGTTTATTAAAAGTAAAATAAAGGAATATCAATAGTAAAAGCCGATATCTTGTTGGCGCCACATTTCTTGAGAAATATCCCATAAGTTTGCTCGTTGCACGCTAAAGAATTTGGATCAAAATGTTTCTATAAGCCCCTGTTTTTTTTTCTTTGGCAATATTGGCCAATAGTTATAAAATTCCTGTAGTTTTTATTAGCTTTCCCAAAAGTCCCTTCTTCAATGAACCCATGAACCGATGAACCCATGATATGAATGAATACAGAAGTACATTATTGTACTGTTAGAGCCTCGTGGAGGTAGCCATCGCCTTAGTAGTGTAGCAATGCTCAATTACCTTGAAAGTATTTTAATTCGAAAACAAACTGTCCTTGAGTGTGATGCAGCAGGAATGCCCCCCCCCCTCCCCTCCCAACCATTCCCAATTGCTTGCTTCTTTCTTCTTCAAAAATGATTTTTTTTATTTTATGAAAATCTTTTGAACGGAACTGAAATGGCTTTGAAATCAAAGCGATCGAGCGCCCAACGGACCGGATGGTACTAGGACTCGCTCTGGCGAGCAAACCGGAAACGGAAGTTCTTGTATGCTTATAGGAGATAGCAGAGGCTGTGGCGGACAAACTATGGCTGTGTCCACCGTATCCGGTACCTTCCATTCACCAAGTGCATCCTCTATCATATCTATTGAGCCGCGGAAAATAATTATAGCAATTTAAATGATATCAACTCTCAAATCGCTCAAAAATGGTATTTTTCCATAATATTGTGTTTTCAGTTATAGTATCATGTTATGAATATATTATTCTGAGGTCTAAAATATCTTCACTAGAACAGTTTACTAGGAATTGAAAATTCAATAAAATTTTCTAAATCTATAAATTGATATTGACAACTGGGTAAACAATAATAAAATAAACAGACAAGGAAATTTCGAATTTAGTGAAATGGCAATGACCTATTTAAAAACTGCACTTTTGTAATATCTAATTTTCTATATTATAGCATTATTATCTATACCGAATACTACATTATAGCATACCGAAACTCTGTATATCTCTTTAAAAAGAATTAGCGGGGATCGGAAAGGAGGCAAGTTTAGGAACTGGTGGTTTGTGTGTGAATTCTCGAGGTCGGTAGATTCTCCTAGAGCACATCTATAAACTGAGTGCCCCTGATTGGAGGAAAAACTTAGCGAGTGATGGATCCGGAACACACCATTCCCTTTCATATGCGATCGCTACAGGAAAAATAAATAGTAGTGGAGCCCCAAAACTACTTAAAACTTTTTCACTAACGTCCAAATAGCTCTAATTATAATTATAATCAAGAAAATCAGTATTTACTGCGTTTGTACAGAAAATATTGAAGTTTGAATAAACAGATTTTCATCTTCTTCCTCTTTTCAATCTTTGCATCTAGGGTACTGCAATAGATCCTTTGCAGTCAACGTATAATCATTAAATAAAAAAAACAAAGACTTGGCATTTTTATTTTATTTTGTCGTTTTTTTCTTTAATATTCTCTACTTGTATTGCCTAGAAAAAATTCCCAATGAAAAAGTAAAAAAAAATAAGGGATTTTTTTAAACAGTGGATGATCTTTGTTTCAATTGCCTCTTTTATTGGAATATTTTTTTATTTTAAAACTAATTTGGAATGTTGGAATGTTATCTAAAGAACTGATAATTAATGTTTAATATTAGAAACTAGTTTTTAAATAAAAAAGAATTCCAGCAGAAATGGCAATTAATTCATCAATTCTAATTTTTTTTATTTCTTTTAGCTTTGATTTTGTCATTTTCAAAGAGCTTCGTTGCATGAAGATAGTATTGAATGATGTTTTTGGTTTGAGATAGTAGGTTGATGAACCTCGAGGCGCTGAGCGGCGAGGCCTTGGCTATAAGTGCGCTAATTATTGTAATACAGCGAGAGTACTGGCACATTTAGTTCACTACTGTAATGTAATGTAATATAGATTACTGTATAGTGATCTAGGAGGCTGTGGAGCAGAGGCCGCCGGGAGGCAAGGAGCCACGGCCACCGGGATCGTATTGATCAGCTGAGCTACCGTAATCACTGCGTCGCCCCTCTTCTTTCCACTTTTACAGCTTCTTCTGCATTCCCTTCTCCATCGGCGGCATATTTTGGAAAATTAAACGGATGAAAGAACACGGAAGTCCTTAAATTTCGTTCCTATATTTGTTACATTGCCCCAAGGTTCCATAGCTAATACTTAGAGAATCACTTTGCAACTCTTCAATGGCTTTGTGGAGATTCTGTTTATTAAATTGATCCCTTGCAAAAATAAATAAATAATTATAAATTATTGAATTATTTGTTATTTCATGATGTGTAGATTATTGTTTTATTGCAAATTTAATACAAGCTCAATGAAGGTCAATAAATAATATGGATGACAAAGAATCAATTCATACAATATGTACAATTAAATTAAATAAAAAGAAAAATTCCTCTAACTGTACAAAATATTAATATAATATATATATATATATATATATATATATATATATATATATATATATATATATATATATATATATATATATAAAACAATCCCGAGAGAAGACAGCAGGAAAAGGAGTTGCCCGCATCTTAGGTGGAGGGACGAAATTACACAGTATGTAGGAGACAACTGGTGGCGTGTGGCGAGGGACAGAATGAGATGGAAGAAGGTATCAACAATATTTAGTTTCTTGTTCTGATTTGTAGGGTTTCTGTTTGTTTGATTGTGGTTTTTTATTTGTTTTTGTTTTGATTTGTATATATAATTTTCTGTTCCGTTGGCTGTAGCCGACTTCTAAGTTCCTCCTATGGGAGAGGCTTTTGTCTTCATAGATGCCAATAAAGCTTATTATTATTATTATAAAAACAAAACTAGTTTAAAATGTTATATGCATTAACTTTAGTTCAAAAAACATAAAAATACTTCAAAAACATCGGCAAATAGAAACTAAGAATAGGTTTATAATATTAATATGAAAACAAGTGAAATATAAGAAACGAAACTAATATTGGTAGAGACCTGTACTCTAATTAGGCGGTAGGACAACTAGATGTCGCTAGTTGTAGAGTTGTCGGTAACGAGGTGGGAGGTGGTTAACTACTTGCATCATCGTCAGCTGTCGTCCCAAAATATTTTGTTTGAAAAACCCTAGATCTGAACTTACTAAAGCTCAAAAGTGTAAAGGATACAAGGTGTCCTAAAGGGCAAGGCAGCCATAGCTCATATAGCAGTTGTGACGAAACATCCTATTACAAAGTGCTCAGAGAAATACAGGAACGGGGCGGATGAAGTTAAGGAAGATTGAGAACACTGACACATGTCCTCTAACGATAAGGTAGATCCTACGACGTATATTTAAAAGGGTCCATTATGAAGCTAGTAGCTAGTAGACAAGTATTAACTAATCATGTCGACGTGATGTTGATTCGAGTAGACGAGTAGACGCCTCTCTAAATAACTATCCGCAATGGCAACCCACAACTGCAGGGTGTATTGCAGAAAATTAGAATTAATTCAAAAGATAATATGTCTACGACAAATAGAACGATAACCTAAAAAACTGCGAATGAATGCAATTACGGAACTTGATACGTTTCACTGTGAATTTTCGTTATACAGAGTACAGGTATTACATTTTCTCAAAGTATGTAATGGTTGAAGAACCACTATTAAGAGGTTAAAGGAATACTACGCATAGAGGAAAGTGGTTGGCCAACGACTGAATCGAATCAATTATACAATATTATAAAATAATAATAATCACAGGCTATAATTGACTATTATATTACTAACTAACAAACCTAACCCACAGAATTTCTCCAAATGTATAAGTGAAATGCAAATCAAAGTGAGAAGTGTTGATGACAGATACCACGTACGCCTAAAACCTAACCTAACCTGACCCTATGCCTACTTGTTGGATGTTGTTATGCCAATAAGGAACAAGGCAGCAAAAGTGTTGGAGTCCCAGCCAGGAGCATTCAAGTAGTGACACGGATAAAAGATATTTAGCTGCCACTACAATATTTTTTTGCTCTAACGTTTTTTTCTCATTAAAAAAATGTAATAATTTGACAAGCTCTAGCTCTGTTGGTCTTGCTCGGATCGAAAGTTTGAAGACAGTTTGTTTATAAGAAACTTAATGGCGAATGGTTTTTGTTTTCATTCATTTGTCACTGGGACCTACCGTTTAGGATCTAGGTATATTGATTTGCATAAAGTTGAAAAAGGTCAAGTTTAAACTCCTATTTTCTCTTATCTTTTTTTATTTCGAATAATCATTGATTGTTAATTTAATTTAATCAATCTGACTTTTTAATCATAAAATTTAAATAGGGGCAAGCAATAGGTCATAGATAGGCGTATCCATCATCTATCCTCTCTCCTACTCGAGGAGAAATTGAGTTTGTTAAAGATTTGTGGATAATTTCGTATTGGTCTTTTCACTTTATATTTATCATTTGTCGCGCAAAATGTTTTTCCCTGTTAGGGCACCTATTTATGCTCCGACATTTATACCTTCTTTGAAAAAGTTTTCATAAACGAATAATTAGACGACTTTTAAAGTAACATTTAAGTTCTTTTCTCGCTAACTTTTAGAAAGTCGACCGTGAGTTGAAGTCGAAGCGGACAATGAGATTATTGAAGCAACAAAAATAAATTAATTATAAGAGACGAGAAGAAAAACAGAAACGAGTCGAGACGGCAATGATAATCTTCTCCAATTTTAAGATTCTTTTCTCGCGAGGTGAAACTTTGTTCGAGAAAGTTTCATTTGAGAAAGCTGAAAGGTAGACTTACACTTCTCAGTTCTACAAATTGACAAATTAAGTTTGATCTACTACCGAGGACAAAGGAAAGGGCACTAGGTCTGACTATTGGAGTCTTCATAGACCACAACACAAGATCATTCAACGCCTTATTAAAACAAAAGTTTTAAACAATGTAAGGAAAACGGGGTCACCTGTGGTTAGCATAGCAACCTACTAAACCCAAGATCGCGGGTTCCCAGCCCGGCAGATGACCTTAGGATTTTTTAAAGGGAGTAAAAAATCCTTAGCTATGCCGTCCTTCGGAAGGGACGTAAAATGGGGGTCCCGAGCCTCTGCGATGTCAGGTACTCGTTAAAGATCCCTATCCTAATTATACCTGGATAGGCAAAATTTAGGACTCCCACCGTAGCATCGTCCGATTAGCCAAAGCAGCATAAAGTGACGTTAAACAATCATTTAAGGAAAACCGTGAAAAGAGATTATAGGAGAGCCGTTGCTAGGGAGCATAGAATCTGCCAGAGCCTTCTCGATTATTCTCCAAGCTCTTGGGCATTTCTTAACGGCCAACTTAATCTCAACACGTTACATCGCCATCTTAAATTACTTCAAAACATCCAATAGGACCCTTGTTTATACAATACTTTGTAAATATGTAAATGTCATCAATGTAACATTATTATAAAATAAAAATGTAATTATGAAAAAAAAAAAAATTATATGATGATATAGTAATTAGAATCAAGTGTGGCATTAAAAACTAAGTGAGGATAAAAAAAATCGCCGCCTGTGATGTGTGATGTGATGATGATGGTACAACATGGATTGTCTTATCACTTCTGGGGGGCGCTCAACCACCCGGATTATCTCAGTTTAAATCAAATATTAAGGCAAGGATACATGCTACATGTTTTTCAAAAAGGAATATAATTACTTTATTATGCACAACAATTTAATAACAATAATATATAGTTATTAATAATAATATTAATAGTGTGATCAAGTGTGACCTTGAAGTGAGAATATAATATTAGAAATATTAACATTCCAAGCTATGATCTTTTCGACGTTGTGTAAGCCAGGCAACATATCGGTCAACACATCAACACTTTGCTCAATGCCCTTACGGAGCCTAACTGTAACTAGGCTATCAACAAGGACGGCCTATCTTACAGGTTACATCATCTATTCTAATGTAGAGTTGGGAGAGATAGATTTATCCGCCACCAAATAGTTTTCAACTCACTCAGGGGGGGATTGGAACCACCGCCGCAAGGGTTATGAACGTTCGTCAGGTTATTGGGATATATTTGACTACAATAAAAACGTGAACGACGAAAATATCTCAAATAAAAGCAGAGTGAAGAGACAGCTAATAAATCCGAAAGCTATAAATAAAACAGATAACCGCCATTTCATTATTTCCATTACAGTAGGGTAGCTAGAGTAATCTCTAAGCTCACCGGATTGAAGATAAGAAGAGTGTATTATATAGAAGAGTCCGATCTCTTCCCCCCTCCCCTCCCCTCCTCCACTGCTGCCTAGATAATGCCCATCCTCCACGGCCTCCTTTATAAGGGTTACCTTCATCTTTATAAGGAGAATGCTATAAGGTATGAGCTAATCGTATTACTATCCTCCCCTTGGACATATTATTAGCATCCTTTACAATACCAAACTTATTACCATTACATTACATTGGATATTGCAGCAATGTGATAATTTGATATGTACCATCTGACTCCACTGTATTTTATTAATGAGTGTGGTTTGCAGAACCCCTACGTTCTTCTGTCGATGTCCAAATAGCTTTCAATGATGTATTATAAATTTATTTTCTTTTTTGTTTTTTTTAAGTTAAGCGTAGTTTGGCTAGTAAACTTGTCGATAGTATGTAGTGTTATTAAGTTGAGTACATATGTATGCTCCACGTCAGCCTACGGTCTATTTATTGAATCCTAAATATTGGTCAAAGTTTTTATTTGACACTGCAAAGCTTACTGTACAGCCAAACTGTGGGGCAGTTGTTCCTCCTCAGGGAGAAAACTATCTGGTTTGATCGTGTTAGATTTGATTTATCAGGGTTTTTCCTGATTTTCCACTTTTCAAACCATAATGATGACAACGTCAACTGATTATCTGAATGGATTATTATGGTAATTTATAATGAGAGGATAGCTATAGGTATTAGTTGAGGATAAATTAGCTACGTAATGGGCATGAAGATCATTAGGGCCTTATTGTTTATTTTAAACAACAATATCATTTAGGATTGAAAGGATTAAGGTAGGTATTTGTAGGATATTTTATATGTTTTATCCTACCTAAACAAAACGTGATCCTTGTATAATTTTCTGAATTAGACAATATATATATATATATTGATAATTGGTTTCTCCTAGTTAATGAAATAAGATCTCAATTTCGTTACTATCTGTAACAAAGGTTTTTATTTACAATATATATTTACATTAATTCCAAGCTGTTAGCTGTTAATACAATACATTAGCTCACCTGTAACAAAACAAACTACATTTATAGCCCTGATTCTGATCTTTATTAAATATATTCATAATATATAATTAATATTAATGTAGAGTTAATATTAATGTATGTCGTAGAGGTTAATAATATCAATCCACTCTTATCATTCACAGCTGTTTATTGTCACTTCTAATAGGCATTATGGGTAATATATTGTCCTAGTGCATCATGTCTAACTTAAGGTATGGTACTCGTATGTGAATGAAGTGGTTTTCTTTACACACACGTGTGTGTGTTGAAATAATGTAATTTTTAAGTATTTATTCCATTAGCAGACTTTTTACCACATTCCACCGGATTACGACGGAGTAATCCAGGAAATTTTTTTTAAAAATAATATTATTAGTAAAGTAACATTTAAAAGCGTTCCTAAATTAGGTTTCAAAGAGGACTGTAACTACCTGATAAAACATCCATTCCCTTGATTAGCTATACCATAGGCTGATTACAATGGCGGACTACTTTAGAGCCGGCGGAGGTATACAAGGAACACTCGAACACCTATGCCGAGGCTACTAATTGCCTTTCCACGGAGGCAGTTGAGACTAATAACTTGATTAGGGAGAACTCTAGTAAATAAATTATCAATCTATTTATAACCTGCCTCGTGGGTAACATAACATCGTTAGTACATCAGGGGGAGGGCCTTTTACAACCATAAAAACCATTTAACCGCAAACTTCACCCAACTTCACTTCCAGGTTCCATTTTCATAGGCTATGGCGAAATGTTAACAGTAACAATGATAACCCATTCGGGCGATCACTAAACAAAATGAATGTCGATAAAAAGTACTAATAGAATTTTAATGATATCTATTTTAAGTTACAATAGGAAAAATAACAAACATTATTAACAGTGTATTTCCGTATTTTTCATGGTACTAAGCTAAGGGTTGATCGCATTCCTTTCAATTAGGGAGATCTGAACTTATTATTGAATTATTATTCTGCGTCGGCTTCCTCACCAGTTAGATCATTTCCCAAAACACGGGCACGAAACAAAAAACAAATATTCACATATTGCTACAAAAAGTTGTTTACCTATTCCTTTGGAATTCATAAGGAAACGTATTATTTTTTCTCCAAGTTTATTTTGCGAAATATGTGTGTGTAAAGTGATCATTCTAATTCTTCATTTCTAGGCTAACTGAGCTAGATGTCATTGGGACAGATGAGATATTTCATATCATTCTTAGCCACTGCCATATTTTTTACAACAAAAGCTGTACTAAACTTGATGGAAAGGATGTGAAGTATCTAAAGGCAACTGGCCACTTTCAGAAAAGGACCTCTTTAAAAAATAACATAACGAGGAAGTGAAAAGATCAAATCCTGGAGCCCAACAGTTTGATGTTTCTACTTTTGTTGTTGTTTGTTTTCAGCTCACATAATTGTATAATATTAGGAAAAAATTAAATGTAAATTCCTTCTGAATTTTCTATATTTTCTACTTAATATAATACTATTTAATACAAAAGATGTTAGATACATGTAGTATATAGCTAGTAGCCTCAACCACGTACAAAATATTTAAACCACGGTCCTCTGAGGGTTACTGGAACAGGGAAAATTATAAAAAAAAAGAAATGTAACTTAATTTATTAGATAATTCCTGTTTTAACCTAAATAATGTTTATAATACAGCGAACATTTATCTTTATGTGTCCTTATTGATTTGATAATATTCATCGATTTTTTCATCGTTTTTATGAATTTGCTATGAAATGAATTGAGACTGAGGACAAAACGTCGGCTCATGGTCAATGTGCTTTACTTTGCCAAAATGCTGACAAAGTGATCCGTCATTGTGCCACTATATTTATTGCACCGAAAGATGTCAATAACAATATATTTTTGAAGTACGAGAATAAGTATCATAGTATATATCATATCATAGTATCATAGCATAGGTACCCGTAGGTAACAGGAAATAGCCTCCAAGCAACTAGGATATCTTTAACTTGAACAATTGTTTCCAAATAACTGTTCACCTCATTGTCCCTCCACGTCGTTTTTTTTTTTTTTTTTTTTTTTTTTTTTTTTTTTTTTTTTTTTTTTTTTCATTTCGAACCTGGATAAAAGTTTTAAACAGCTAAACTTGAGAAGCGACGATAGGAGTTCCCGGCCGTCAGGAAGAACAATAGGCGGGGGAGGGGGTTTAGCTGCCTTGGCATCGCGTCAGGAATATCGCGACACCAAATTTCAACAACAACAACTGAATACAACAACAACAGTACAAGTGAATTCGGTATTGATACTCTGCTGGCATTGATTTCCTACTTAAGTCTTCAACTACATTTATTGTTTTATTCTTAGCTGATTATAGTTCCTCTTCAGGTGGAGTGGAATTTTATTAATTTATATTGTGCCCACTTCCATTGTTAGATTTGTATTGATGTCTCATTAAACAGCAAGGTTGATTTAATTGAGATGGACCTGATGTGCATGAATCATTAGGATCTCTTCCGTCTTGTAAAACGTTCAAAGAAAAGCTTTGTTGGCAGGTAGAGCAGGCAGGTACAGAAGGCAGGTACAGCAGCAGGTACAGCAGGCAGGTAAAGCACGCAGGTAAAGCACGCAGGTAAAGCAGGCAGGTACAGCAGGCAGGTACAGCAGGCAGGTACAGCAGGCAGGTACAGCAGGCAGGTACAGCAGGTACAGCAGGCAGGTACAGCAGGCAGGTACAGCAGGCAGGTACAGCAGGCAGGTACAGCAGGCAGGTACAGCAGGCAGGTACAGTAGGCAGGTACAGCAGGCAGGTACAGCAGCAGGTACAGCAGCAGGTACAGCAGTCAGGTACAGCGGCAGGTACAGCAGGCAGGTACAGCAGGCAGGTACAGCAGGCTGGTACAGCCTCAAGTCACAGTATTTGCCTTTAGCTTAATGGACAACCTAGGGTGCACAAAGGAACTTGTTGAAAACCACTTTTCACTTTTCTTAGACCAAAATACCAAATGTTATGGACCTTCCAACTTATGATCGAAATAAGACGAAGAATCAAAAGTCACAATAATCCTCAATACCGTACTTCAATTGCCTGCTTGTCCTTGAAATCTCACTGAGATGGAAAATGTAGCTCAAAGGTGTCGTATCTAAACAATAAAAAATATGGCGTAATCGAATTTCGGGGCATATATATCGGACAAAGAGAGAAAAAAATCGATTTTAAGAATAAGGCTCTAGCGACAAATGTTATATAACAAAAACGTTCGATAATATTTCTGACAAGGGAAGTGGCGTCATATTTTCGATCAGAGCAACACCAAACAGAGCTAAGGAAGTACATTTAAAAAATGTAGACCAACGTGACTTTTTTCATTGAAAGCAGTATACCAAGCTGTATAGTTCCTAAACCGTTGGTCCTCCGTTTACAATAACAAATGTTATATAACAAACAATTTTCTCGATTATATTTTTGACTAGGAAACTCTCGTCAAATTTTCGATCCGAGCAACACCAAGAGAGCTAGAGAATGCCAAAATTGTTCTATTTTTGAATGTGAAAAGAACGTTACAGCAAAAAAGTATAGAGTGTCAGCCAAAAGACATATCCATGTCAAAATAATGGTAGACATGTGTTTATTGTCAAATGTGAAATATAAAAAGTATGTAAAATATTCTACAATTTATTTTCTCTTTTAAAATAAAATTTCTAATTAATTACAAGTGAGCCCTAATACTATTAAGGAGGCACTTGTAAGAAAAGGCAGGAACTTTGGCAAGTTTTGCTAAGAAGAGTCCATGTGGTGCCACCCCACCACCTGATCCAAACTTGAGCTGCAAATCAAAACTTGTCCCCCTCTTAAACTTTTTCCAACTCGTCCCAGTTTAAGAATAAATCCTCCTCTCAAAGAGTCAGTAATTTTAAAGGCTTATTTTGGTTTGGTGGTAAATACCTAACGTGGATCCTCGAGTCATATTCTCTAAACTCATTTAAGCCAAAACTAAATACAAACATACAAGTTCTAATTGACCTCAATGTTTGTGAAAGTGTACTCTTACAAAAAATAAAACGATTTATAGAGAAAGAAAAAAAAATGAGGTCTGTGGTGAGGAAGAGATTTAGAATTATTAGAAATTGCTACAAATCAGCAACAATTGGATTGGTACCAATAGGTAACAGTAGGATGGATTGGTACCAATTGGTAACAATAGCATGGATTGGAATGGCTAATTTTCAGATTTACTTTTGGGTCAGTCCATTTCAAATCACCCAATATAAATATAATTTGTTATTGATTCTTTTATCATGGATTCCCTTTGGGTAGGCATTAACGAAATTCCAATTGAAAAAAATTTACAAGCCATATTTTTTATTTGACAGCCATATTAAAATGATGGTTTAGTGAATTTTATGAAAAAACGGGATTTGCGGAAAATTTAATTGCGAAGTCATTTTTAAAGATATCAGAATAATTTAAAAACTAGTGTGTTCAGCATGAAAAGAACATTATTTTAATTTTCCAATCATGCAAGAAAGTAATTTAAACTCTTTCTTAAAAACTCGGGAAAAAATAATTAAAAATCGTTATTTTTAAGGCCACAATTTTTTAGGAAGGAGAAGAGACTCACAAATAATATTTTATTTCTGTGTTGAGTACTCGTAGTACTACCAGCAGCATAAGCTGCTTTAGTCTTGAGAATGTACTCCTCTTTTCAAAAATGGCCGAAAGCAGGTTTTTTGCTAATTTTCGTAGGTCAATATCTGAAAAGGGACTGAATGAAAAAAAGTGAAAATTTTATAAAATGTTCTGTATACTAATAAGAATATACCACAAAAAAATTATGACTGAGACTCAACTATGTTTTGAGTTATATAGCTGTAAATTGCAATAAAAGCGCTACCTTTTTAATACATTCGTGGAATGCTAAATTAGCAACTAGAGGCTTAAAATTATCCTAATTGACAAGTTTAAATTATGATTAAATCTATAAATTCATATTTAGATTTTTAAAATAATGAACTTTATATTTAAATGAAATACTTGACTTAAAAATCTCAATTACTTAAAAAAATATATAAAAAGTATATGATACCAGTATGTTTGTAAGTTAAAACCACATGATATTGTAAAATGTCAACTGACACATCAGTTCTCATGACGCAACAAGTTAATGTGAGTTTTACATGTTCAGATTAGAACTCTTCCATGTGCAACTGCTTGCACAGCGTACATCTTTCCTTTACCTACATGTCTTTGACATCAACACCCCCTCCCCTCTACCTTCATTGCTATCTTCAAGATTAAAAATATGAATATTAAACTAATTTGTATTAAACAAACTCTATGTCCAACTTGCGCATCAAAAATATTTTTTAGAAGAACTGCCCGAAGATGAGACCAATAATAATGAGAATAATCCTGAATATTTTTTCTTGGTCCTTCTGATTTAGTAAAGGAGAATCCGTTGCATCAAGTGGAATCCATTTGTGAAACTTTGGAAGTGTCTCCTTTATGTAAATATAACAAAGCTTAACACAGAACAAAGCCAAACAGTTAGGAAAAAAATAAAATAATGATAAAATTACGAGGGCAGTCAAGAGAAAATTGGATAAATCTTTCTATAATGACTCATAAACTCAGAATTCAAATGTTACAGAAACTTCAATTAGTAAGAACGACATACTCATTACTAAACTGAAAGAAAAATTCAAAGTGTCGTATAAAGATGATCAAATTAAAATATTTAGCCTATTGCCAAGTTTATAGCCTAATTGTAAGGAAAAAATAGTTGAGGGCTTTAGTGCATCTGAATACATGTAGCTAAGTTAACTAGGCAGCTAGCAAAGGCTCAAGGTATCTTACCACATCTTACAAAAAGACAGGGCAACAAAATAAGTGAAGCCATTCTTTATTAACTGAGTTAGAGAGTTTTACGAAAATAGTTGCTTATGGTCCTGGTAAAAAGGAATATGTTTCAACTGTGATTGACAATGTCAGGGTGCAGAAACAGAAAAGGTTAATTCTCCTCTAGCTAAATGAACTCTAGATCATATATAAACTGAAATATCCAGATTACAAAATTGGTAATTCTATTTTTTGTGCTTTAAGACCAAAATGGTGCGTTCTTCTGGGCTCATCGGGAACTCATAGTATGTGTTTGCAAGCATCACCATCACCTGAACACAAAGCTTATGATAGAAGGGGCAAAGCTTAATGTAAATTATAAAGACCTCATAGCTTTCATAGTATGTGATATTGAAAATGAAAATGTATGCTTGACAACTGTTCAGAATGTCCTGGACCAGATATTATGCTTAATTAAAAGGTAGCGTTTTCATTGAAATTCACAGCTCTATAACTCACAAACATAGTTGAGTCTCAGTCAAATTTTTTTTGTGGTGTATTTTTATTAGTATAAAGAACATTTTATAAAAGTTTCACTTTTTTTCATTCAGTCCCTTTTCAGAAATTGTCCTATGAAAATTGGCAAAAGCTTTGGAAAAGCCGTAGAGAAAAAAGGAGTACATTCTCAAGACTAAAACTTATACTGCTGGTAGTATTACAAGTGCTCAACACAGAAATAAAATATTATTTGTGAGTCTCTTCTCCTTCCTAAAACTTTATGGCCTTAAAAATAACGATTCTTAAATTTTTTTCCGAGTTTGTGAGAAAGAGTTTGAATAACTTTCTTGCTTGATTGGAAAATTAAAATAATGGTCTTTTCATGCTGAACACACTAGTTTTTAAATTATTCTGATATCTTTAAAAATGACTTCGAAATTAAATTTTCTGCAATAACCGTTTTTCCATAAAATTCACTAAATCATCATTTTAAAATGGCTGTAAATTAAAAAATATGGCTTGTAAATTTTTTTCAATTGGAGTTTTGTTAATGCCTACCCATAGGGAATCCATGATAAAAGAATCAAGAAAATAAAAAATGTTGAGCAACACAGACTGGGCGATTTGAAATGGATTGACCCTTTTGAAATTTGATATTAATGACTTTTTTAGAATTTAGTACAGGATAAAATAAATAAATAAATAGTGTGGTATATTGATGTCCGTAACCCAACGAGAGATATTAATAATCAATTAATATAATAGTATTATAATTTAAATATAAATACTAAACGATGAGACGTAGGAGATTAGGATGAGGTAGTTCCCAAGTCCTCCGCGCCGCGCCGCTATCTATGGTACATCACAGTATATTAAAGTTATAATTGTCGGCAGGTCAACTCTGGAAAATTAATTCCCTTTAACTTCAAATCATCCAAATAAGGTTGACATTTGATGATAGGTGATATATGAAACGAAGTGATAGGCTATTAAATGATCAGTTTGATTGTTAAATCGATTGTTATCAATAATCGAGTTTATTCCGACGAGAAAGGAAACGGAGTCCTCAACCGTCGCCCAAAGAAGGCTCGAGCCATAAATATGATCATTGTAAAGCATGCATCGTATAATATAGTGATTTGAAGCTAACAGTAAGTTACTTTGTTACAATTGTCGTTTTATTAGAAATAATATACACCATCGCGACATCCCCCGCTCTCAAAAATAAAGAACATACATAATTTTAACTCGTAATTGAATTTCATTTGTTTATCGATCAAAATCTTGCATTGAATTATGGAATTTAGCATTATTTCCTCAATGATATTTTCACGCATGGCAGTAATTTTAACCTGATTAAAACTGTATTGATTAGGTGCTTGAGTATGTAAAAGCATTATCAGGCACCCACTATGGCAGAAATAATTTTATCGACCCATCTGGTTAGATTTTAGTTTCTAACTGCAATATAATTGAAAATCTTTAAATTTTATTATAATTAAAACTTCCTCGAGCTATGAAGATGATGTAGTTAAAATTTGATTCTGATTGGTTAAGTAGTTTTCACGTTTAGTGATCGAAAACAAAAAATGGCTTTGTAGATTTGTCAATATATGTTCTTCATCTTAGATTCGCCTCTTGTTTTTTTTGCTTTTTTGATAATCTGAGCTAGATCAATTAGAGGAAGAGCCCCTACCATACCCAACATATATTATAAAAACAAAAATCATCGGCGATAAAATTGTTGCTTAACAAAATGATACAATAATTTAAGAAAACTCTTGTCAAATAGAAGAAGAGATGAGTTCTAACGTTGAGGTGACTAATTTATTCAAGGCCCTACTTAAATATAGGTGAGTCATATATTTTAACACATTTCCTTTTCTTTTCTATTATTGCTTGGTTGGTGATAGAGAGGACCCTTCGTCTCTTCCACAAACTATGATGGTCCTGCTAGCACCGAATATAGAGCAGAGGTTGGCAGCCCTGGTGGCTGATGGTGCGGAGATTACCAATAGCGTTGAGAGTAAGTTCATTAACGGCCAATCAGCTTGGATTGCAGTCAGGGCGCTCTCTATTGGCTATTGGTCCGTCTCAAAGGAAAGGCTCCTCCTCCAATTAGATCACATTTTTTAGTCCAACTGGATTTATTACGGGTTAAACTGTTTTTTTTTGTTTGTTTTTTTTGTTCAAACCTGGAATGAGAATATATAAAGTAAATTTTAAAATTCCTATAACCGAAACAATTTACAATTTATAGGTAAAAACCGTTAACTTCTCCATACAGCCTCATAACTGATTATGATTGAAGAGGTTTTTGCCGATATTTAAAAAATAATAAATAAATAAAAATATTATTTAGTTTCTCGCCATTATAATCCGAAAAGAAGAATAATAAAAAAAAAAAAATTTTGATTCTGTAAATGCCCCCATACAGGCACAGATAAATCTCAAGGAGAATTCATGTAAAGTTTCCTTGAGATTTACCTGCACAGCCCCCCACACCAAGCTGCACAGCCCCCACACCAAGCTGCACAGCCACAGCCCCCCACACCAAGCTGCACAGCCACCACCACACACCAGCTGCACAGCCACCCACACCAAGCTGCACAGCCACCACACACAAAGCTGCACAGCCACCCACACCAAGCTGCACAGCAGCTGCACAGCCACCCACACCAAGCTGCACAGCCACCCCACCCAAGCTGCACAGCTGCACAGCCACACCAAAGCCACAGCCCCACCACACAGCCAAGCTGCACAGCCCCCCACACCAAGCTGCACAGCCCCCCACACCAAGCTGCACAGCCACCCACACCAAGCTGCACAGCCACCCACACCAAGCTGCACAGCCCCCACACTGATTGAACTGCGCAGTCCAAACCTTGAGATTTACCCCAAAAGGTCTATGGGCGCCTTAACATTAAAGATCTGACTCATCCCATTATCGTCACTTCCGATTTCTTCCTTCATTTAAATTATTTGTAAAGTTGGAACTTTAAAGTTGTACGTCTGCAATACGTTCTCTTGGTGAGTACACACATTTATTTGAGTTCTTGTATTGCATTTGTAGAATAATATGATAATTGTAGGCATCAATGGTAGAAGATCTGAATAAGAACATATCCCTAGGTTGGATTCCATCACACGTGGGGATTAAAGGTAACGAAGCAGCAGATCTGGCTGCCAAGGAAGCAGCATTGTCATCGATTGATATTACAAGGATCTACACCTCATCCGACTTTTGCCACTTTCTAAAATATCAAGTTAAACTAGCCTCGGCCCAGCTCTGGAAAAACACTTAGGAACTAAATAAGCTGAAAGCTGTAAAAAAGGGATTAAAAATATGTAAAAGTTCCAACCGTATTAACAGATGGGAAGAGGTAGTTGTAACCAGAATGTCTGAGAATAGACCACACCCGACTCACCCATGGTTACCTGATAACAAAGGACAGTCCACCGAAGTGCACAACATGTAATAACACACAATTAACAATTAGACACATACTGGAGGACTGCCCCCTATGGGATAGTTGTTTTCAGGAAGCGCAATTACAAAGATACCTCTCAACTATTCTTGGCGATAATAATAAAAATATAGACAAAATCATCCAATTTCTTAAGAAATATAATCGTTTTAATAAAATAAAAATAAAAAAGTCAAAAATATAAAGAAGTAATATAGATTGAAGGGCGGACACTGAAAACCCTTGATGTTGAGTGTCCATAAGTAACCTAACCTAACCTAACCTATAATAATTGTATACTGTATTTAAAATTACTGATGGTGTTCATTGCTTTTATATCTTCAGCACTTATGATGGATCATCATATAAGTGGAGAATTATTTATAAATCCCTAGTTAAATAAAATACTGCGGTGGATATTGTGAGGGTGGATCCGTTCAATTCCTCTTCCCGCCCCCTCTTCAGAAAGCTATTTGTTTTTAGTTGAATCGTGTTTTATAAACAATAGCAAGAGGTTTGAACAAGTTTGCCAAAAAAAAGGAAGAGGATATAAACCACTCAATATTGTAGCATAGATTTGTAAGCAACTATTTTGCTTTATAGCCCTGCTAACAATATAGCTAGCTATACCTTGATGCTATACCTTGATAGCTGCCCCTAATGACCAATCGGGAGGAAGTGAAAGGAAGGTGTGAATAGAGACTGAATAGGATGGGAATATTATCGAGGAGGCAGGTGTACACTGCCACTGCCAACCATATCAGAGCTGGCCCGTCAGTTCTGGTCCGGCGGCTCTTCGACAATGCTCCCCTCGGCTGAGCCCCTCCGATAATATTTCAATTTATTTCCGCTCCCAGTTTTTAATTAACCAATAAACAATAACTTCCGCCCCAATAGGGGACTATACTTATCGCTCCGACCTTCTGCTATTATGTCCTCACTAGGTCATTCCACCTCTTTGTTGTTTGGTTTTTTTTATTCAATTGAATATTTTAATTAGAATTACAATCAAAATGTGGGAAAAGTTTATTATTTCCAATGGATTAAGGGTTAGGATTCCTGGTTATTGTTTTATATCTATTGTTAATATATAATATCTGGAAAACACAAACTATATATGGGTCATTCTATCATTTTGTAGGAATTTCGACATTGTGATTCTATTAGAAAAAAGTTTGTAAAAAAAAACGTTTTTCAAAACATCTTTTTAAAAGACTACTAATACTACTAAAAAAAAATTGCTTTATAGAATATAGTCTAGATGTTGTCTTTATAGTAATGGTGGAAATCATGAGAGTAAGGGGAACTGATAGGGTCTGAGGGAAATAGAAAACATTCGCAATTCAAATAATAAAATGTTTATAGTACAACAGAAAATGTTTAAAAGATATTATTTAACATTAATTAAACATTTAAACATAAAAATTGAAAGATAAAAATTAAAATGGTAAGACATTATATTATTCATTAAAACTTTGAAATCGAACATTAAATTAATATAATGAATATTACATTACATTAATATAAATAGAGAAGAATATATAAGGAAACTACAAGGAATAGCGGTTCTTGTGGACAGGAAGGAGCCGAAGGAAGGTATGGCCTGGACAGAAGAGAGGAAACAGTGGCACTCAGAAAGAATGAAGGAGATATGGAAAATGAGAAGGAACAGAATTAAAAATCCATCTGCGTAATATTCGCCTGGTCTCTAAGGCCTTTTCGTGAGAAAAAAAAAAAAGAGAGAAAATAAAAAGTCTTTTTTTTTTTTAATCTTCTTTCAGTTACAGTTTTTCCAATTGTAACCTACTTCCCTTACTTTAGGTCTGAGGGAAATAGAATTTTGAGTTTGATTTAAGATTAACAACACCACACGTATTTCAAAACCAAAAAAAAAAACAAATGGAACTCTAAACTACATGGGAAACATATAGTTCAATGCAAAGAAAATAAGAATCAAAGTTACCTTCTTAAAATCACTATGTTAGGGAAATAGAAGCATGAATGTTTTCAAATGATTGCAATGAATGTTACACGATTCGAACACTTGATTCGACACAAACTTGGGACAACTAACAAAGGAAATTTGTTGCAAGTTAGGTTACCCTCAGTTTGCCGGGAAGTTCCTGCAATGTTGCCAGCCTGAAATATGATGGAATGAATCTTGGTTAAGCTTTGACGGGCTTTTTCAAAAAATGTGAGGGATATAGATTGACCCTATGGGGCACAGGCATTAGAAGTCATTCTTCTTTTTGTAACCAATTATCGTAAGTTTCAATTATAAAATTCAATATATTACAACTTTCCTGAGGAACTAGAAAAAAAAGGAAGTTAGCAATTGCAAAAATGGAGAACTTATCCGCATTTAAAGTTACCAACTCATGTTATGGGACACGTGAGGGAAATATAATTCGACGTTTTGAATTAAAATTAAACCATGAAAACAAATCAATAACCTTGGAAAAACTGCTTTACGTTTAAGAGGTAAGTACCTCGCACCTAATTGTTGCAGTTGGGTAGCAAGAAATTTCAGGTAGAAACCACAATCGCTTCGGGACACAAATTCGTATGAAATGGCAGAATGACGCATATAATGATTTATACTTAGATTTCTAGAATAAAAAAGAATTATGTATTTTATTAACTATCAAATATAGTTATAATGGAATAAAGTTATATAGATATAGTTGACATCGAATGATATTAAGAAGACGTTTATCAATCGAACGTTTCTTTAAGAAAATACGTTTTTACCGTGTTTACCGGGAAATTTTCAGTTTACAAACCAACCTTGGATATAATTTAACATTATTTCAGAAAAAGGAAAACTACATGATGATGTGAGGAGCAGGTAAGGCGTCATGATGCTAAAGTAGATTGAGCCGTGGAGCTAGTAAATGAGGTGGGGGGGGGGGGGGATAATGAAAATTTTGATGAAAACTGGAGGAATTATTATCTTGGAAAATATTGAACCAATACTGTATTTATTGAGGAGGCTGTGAGTTAGCTTATCTCATCGTTCGTTTTGTTCTAGTTCTTACTGAGGCTGCTCAGTATTTATCAGCTGGGGTTTACTCAATCATTACAATCAATCATTTCGTCTGCCAAATCTCTAATCTAATAAACCATGGTTAGTTCCTCACGGAAAAATATCAAGCAAGTTCGGAAGCAAATACTACAAATGTTGATGAGCTGTGTATCCCAACAATTTTTTTTCAGAATCACCTATTGTCCACTATATACTATAAAAAAGACAATTTTATCATTAATCATATTTATATTTGTATTATATTTTAATGTTTTTACAAGTGTACACATCATCTGCAAAAACAGTGTAATAAGCGAATTCGACGAAGAGTTACAAAATCGACTAACTTCCTTATTAGCTCCCCCCCCCCCCCACCCATTTCTTATTGTTCCAGGCCAACAATGACAATAAGCGTCAAGATCTTACCACCTTCTTCTGTAATAATTAGTTATGTAGCGTTTGAGCAGCCGCAAGTCCACGTCACAATTTGGACTGAAATCCCCTTAGCCGATATTTCTGATAGCACCACGAGGTGGAAAATATAAATTGAACCAATGAACAGTGTACTAATTGCCTTCACAATCGATTTCGCATCCTAATATAGATAGCAGGAGCAGAAATAATAGAGATTTTTATTTGACAAACAAACAAAAAATATTATAACTTGAGTAGTCCAGTGGTAATGTAGCGAGTATTTTTGCGAAGGTTTTCTTTTAGCAAAGCCCTCAGGTGGTCGACATCTACTAGGAACAGAAGTTCTACTACGATCTTCCTTGTCGAGAGATCAAAATCTTCAAGGCGAAATATTTGGAACCATCGCTGCAATGTACATTCACCCCAAACAGCATCGATGTTATTGGCGGTTTGGGTCTCACTTCGACCAAGTTTGAACGCCTAATAATAAATTTGATGAATATCTTGTGTTTACATGGTGAAATTGAGAGGTCTTTTACTCATGCAAAATGTAAAACTAGCTAAACTAACAGTTGAGGAGGAAATACATTAATAACCAATGCAAAAACTTATGTCTAACAAAACAAAAAAATAAGGGGATTATTTTGTTTAAAAAAAAAAAAAAAAAATTAATAGCCATTGTTTATAATCTATTAAGTAGACTGGAGGATTATTTTTGTTTACTTGGCAAGGACTTCCCTAAACAAAAGAGAAATTCAAAACTTGCTTTACTTTTGGACTAACCGGATAGATATAAAAAATATTCCTATCCCTCAAACTTAGCTTATAACGATTTCTTCTACTAGCTGGCGAGGATAACCAACTAACAATAAAAATAGATGGATGGTGTCCACTATTATCCAGATTGCTTGGCCATTGAAACAAATAATAATATAAAATAGTCAATAACTTTATAGTATTACTAAAATATACAAAATATTTCTATAATCTTTATAAACTTAAGAGGAAGAGTTATACAGTATTAAAAAGCATTGCGAATATACTTCTGACATCTTTTAAATGTCACAATACAGTTGAAAATATATAAATAACCACAAGTCAGTTAAACAAAAGATAAAAAAAAACCAAATCTTGCTCAGGTATTCCTAGCGATTGATTTGAATCTTTTATATTGTGGAAGAGTGGAGAGGTGGATATTCATTAGATGGGTAGCCATCATCAAATCAAGCTGATTTCCGGCCGGCCGCCATCTTGAATCAGATCAGGCTGAAATTAGCGTCATGTTAATTCACAACCGGAAGATCACATAAAAAAAAAAATAAAAATTAATTTAATTTTGCCTCGTTAGTCATTAATCTTCTCCCGATTTTGGAACAAATATAATTCATTGGAATTAAAGTCTATCTAATTTCAGAATATGACAAAAGCAATATTAAGTGTTTAGCACATACTATATATGTATTAAGTGTTTAGCACGTGCTATATATGTATTAAGTGTTTAGCACATACTATATATGTATTCAGTGTTTAGCAAATACTATATAAGGAGATTAAGAAAGAAAGGAGTGGATGATATATTTCTAGCCATTTCCGCATTTGAGGGAATGACGATAGCGCCAGGAAAGTTAAATCACAACATGCTATTTCCAAACAAGGTCGAATAGCATTAAAACGAATTAATTAATACTAGACCAAAATACTAGATAAAAAATGAAGAAAAATGCCGCTGATCGCACCTTTCTATTCCAATCAGTTGCAGATATGTGAAGATTATTTGTTTTGTTTGGTACCCACGTCTTTTGCAATAAAAGCTGTAATATCTCTCAAATATTTTTCAAATTTATACTACATTTTTGGATTTTACAAATTTGGGACCTAAGGAACGGCTTGATCTTTAACCTATTCAGAAAAGTTACAATTTCTTGTAATATTACGAAGTTCGACATTAACCAGCTTTTGAATGGTATCATAAAAAAAAAATGAAAAAAGAAAAAATGTTTTACATACAAATCAGAAAATTGTTTAACTAAACCATTCTGGTAATTGCTTGATGAAAATTTTTATTTTAAGCAAAATAAACTGTTGATTGGAATAAAAGACTGTTCTGTTCGTCGGTACTTTGAACATTGTGAATTTTTCTGTTTATTTTTAAATGGGAGGATATTATTATTTAGTTAGTGGATACAGCAACTTGAAGATGGCAACTATTATGTGTCGACCTAGGTAAATGATGCATACATTGAGCTAGGGTAGCGATGAGCATTGCGGTTGTTACAGGCAAGGATTCTAGAAAGCAGGAACAAATTACAGGATCCTTCAACATCCTCTCATCTTAGCGATGAGTCATCTTAGTCTCTGAGAAACAGATAAAGAACCTACATTCGAAACCACGGAGGACATTTTGAAAAATCTAATTAAATAATGGACTCCTTTCATCTAGAGGTGGTTTATTGATAGTTTTCCTTTATTTTTTTTTATAAACAAGATTTTTTCTTTACTTTTTGCTCCCATGAACAGTTTATTTTGTTTACAATAAAGATTTTCATCATTCAACTTCCAGATATGTATGCCAAATTAAAACACCATGTTCTTCCGGTTTCAAAAGTGAATTTCTCAATGAAATCATAAGCAATCATTTTTTTTTTTTTTTATACCATTCAAAAGCTGGTTAAATATACAAGTTCATGTGATATTTGCATTTTTTTGAAAAAAAAATATATTAACTTCATAATATTACAAGAAATTGTAACTTATCTGAATAAGTTGAAGTTCTAGCCGTTTCTTAGGTCCCAAATTCGTAAAATCCAAAATGTCAAAATTTGAAAAATCTTTGAACCAAGTGGAGATATTACAGCTTTTATGACAAAAAACGAGGGTAGCCAAAAAAATCTTTGATATATCTGCTACGGATTGGAATAGAAAGGTGAGTGAGTGAGTGAGTGAGTGAGTGAGCGGCATTTTTGATCTAGTTTCACTCAATTTTATTTTTTACACTACGAGGGGCTCACCTCTTGTATAGTAGTGACAGTTCAGTTAAAGTCTAGGTCTCCTGTCCTTGAAATGATTATCTGATTACGGATCCACCCTGATATAAAAATATAAAATCTAGTGAACTCATGTTCTATGGCTTAGCCTTCAGCTAAGTGAAGTAGTGAAGTAGTGAAGTAGGGAAGTAGTGAAGTAGTGAAGTTCTAGGAAGTTGTAGAGGAAGTGCTCCTACTTCCCTGCCTTATTCTACCTGTGTCTTGCCTTTTTGGCATGCGAAAGGAAGGTGCAGGTGAAAATATAAAAGTGATATTCATTTAAAAAAACAAATAATACTAACTAACGGATTTCTCAAAGAAGTCGATGATGGCTGTTCATTATCCAACTAAAACAAAATCCACAGAAAAAAGCTGATTCTTGTGTATACTAGGAGCTTCTTGTGTATACTAGGAGCTTCAAACAAAAGACTTAGGTAAAACTCCTTCTTAAACGAATTCCTTTCTGCACGCCTAATTTAGGTATACATCATAAGCTTTCCGTTGTCATGGAGAAGGTGTATAATGTGGTTCGAAACGTTGGCCTTCAATCAATGTATAAAACTTACGGGACCCGTTGCTGCACCTCTTTGATAAGAAAGATATTACTTGTGGCGCTAAGATATTAGAAATCAATCTTCTACATATTTAGCCCTTTACCCTTTACAATTATTTATTGATTTGATCCAATTGAAACCATCCAAAACCATTCAGTTCCTTTCTAGTTATGAAAAAACAAAATAATATCAAATTTGTTTCAATTGTAAATATTTATTTTTAAAATAATTTCAGGTTAGTCAAAAAGTAATATCTGATGAACAGTAGTTTTAATGGTTTTCGTATTTTCCAAATGAAGTATAAAAGTAGGTATTAAAGTAATTGTTTCACTTGAGGTACGGTACACCATGATGGTATAGAAGGATCAATACAATTAGGATTGATGAATTAATTACCACTTCTATTGGGATTATATCTGTGGCTTGGTACATTTTTTATCCATGTAGTATAATATTTGCTATTTTAAGTTTTAAAATTCAATTTTGTTGATTTTCTAAGGTTTTTATTCGGTTATTGATTCATCTTCATTTGTTGAAGACAATAAAAAACATAGAGTTTTGTGACGTCAGAGCAGTACTTCTTAGATGTAGGAGCCTGGATTTAGATGGCAATAGGACTGGAGCTGGAACTAGCAGGTTATATCAACATTAAAATAGAATTAGATCTCAATTGCATTGCGCTTGGTTAATTAACCGCTTACATTAAATGTGGGGGGGGGGGGGGGGGAAATCGTATCGCTCGGTATCGGTTAGTATCGAAGTGGAGTTGAAAGTGAAGGAATCACAGATCGGGTTTTTGGTCCAAGTCCCATTGCTTTTCTCCAATTGGAATTGTTTAATTGAGATCCTGGCACGAAACAAAAATTCATCAGATTGGACTAAAAGGGTGCATTCACTTCTTCGTAGGTTCAAGGTGACTTCGGCTAAATCTTTGAGCGGATTCGTAATGATCCAACAAATCTCCTTGGTTCTAATTCATTAAAATTTTGTGAATTTTAACAACTAGTAAATATCAGATTAAAATATTTGTTTTTGTTTTTTGACAAAGTCGATCAATGTTAATTTTCTTATACAATTAAATATGTCCAATAGTTTTTTTTTTTTTTATTAAATAATCAAATCAAATAATCATTTGACAAAACAAAATTGTTTTGTTGATAATTAAAATCTGGAGAGGTTTGTGTATTAATTTTGTTTGTTTGCTTATTGTATCTTTAGGTTTTTTCTCTTCTCTAAATATTTACCGGACGACACGAAAGACGACGATATAGGTCGGTGGACAATTACCCCCCTCAACAAATGTAGCAGCCATTATCCAAATATAGATGGAACAAGATGGAGATAAATATCAAGGGGCCGAGAGCTGTAAGTGGCAATAAAGAATGGTTTGAGGCGAAGGTGGTGGGGGGTGGTTAGGGGTGGTGGGTGGTTGAGTCCTCAAAACTTTATTATTTGTTTTCCTTCCCCGTCTCAATTCCTAAACCAAACTGAAAAGTTGATTAAAGTCCGGCCTAAGTTGTCGTTTTATCTTTAAGAAGAAGGTTAAGAAGAGAAGAGGAGAATGAAGGAAATAACGGATCAAGCGTCGCATTTGCCCCCCCCCCCCCCCCCGCTTTGATGGCCGCCGCTCTTTGGGAAAAATGTAAAAAGGAACGACAGCTTTGAAAAAAAAAAAAAATAAACGCAAAATTTCCTTAATTAAGTTGGGGGTGGGCCGCCATGAAGGGATTGTTGAATCATTTCCGCCATAATTATTGTTGTTATAACATTCAGTTTTAGTTTAAATACGAAAATAATAACAAGCTCATCAACCAATTTTTATTTGAAGGATTTAACAAATGAGATTTAGAGTATTTTTAATTTGTTGTACATACTCGTATTATGTGACGTGGGTGAATTCCTATTCACCGGCAATGAATCAGTTGCTCTGTGAAATGGATCGCAAAATATTGTAACCTACAAGAGAATGTTGTTAGGCCCGCCATTACATAACATAGATAATTATAATTGGTAGTTGTTACAATATTGATACAGTAAATGAATATAATAAAGCCCCTCAAGGAGCCACAATTGTTATTATTTTATTACTAACACTATATACACTACACATATATATAGTGTAATAGCTATCCCCTGTAGTGACGTTGAACCGCTGTTATAATATTAAATAAAGAACTACGATTATTTTAACTAATAATTCAAGTTTTATTTGTTTATCGATAAAGTTATTTTATTGAAGTATTGAATTTTTTTAGTATTTAGTATTTCTTCAATGATATTTTTAGGCATAGCAGTTATTTTAAAACTGATTAAAATTGCACTGATTATGTGATTGAAGATTAGGTAAAAGAATAACGGGTTATCCAACTTCTGATTTTATTGTTTAAGTTGGTAATCCAGATGACAAATGACTATTAAGAAACTCTTGTAAATAATGGACTGCAGTGTCAGTGCTTACAGTTAAAAGGCAATAAATCATATTTTTAAACACAATATCAAAAAGTAAGGGAAGGGCATTTTGATTTGGTAATAATTTTAATTCACCAGAAATAGATTTATTGATTTCATCTTGCTGGATTTTTATTTCTAACCATAAAAGTATATGACAGTGCGGTTTCTGCCTCTCAACATTGTACAATTAAATTTTTATTATTCTAAATTTTATTATTGTTAAATCTTTCTAAAACTACGAAAATAATTTAGAACAATTTGGCGCAGATTAATTCTGGTTTGCCATTGTAAACTATATTGTGGAATGGTGCTAGCCACATATTGTGGAATGGTGCTAGCCACATATTGTGGAATGGTGCTAGCCACATATTCTGGAATGGCGCTAGCCACTAAAATGTATATTTTTACATATTTTGAACTAAACTTGCATATTTATCTACATATTCGGCAAATCAGCATTTGACATTTGAATTTTTTTTTATGTTTCCGAGGAGAGAAAAAACAAAAACATAAAATTCCGAGATAAAAACCGAAAAATAGCTATAAGAACTCCTTCCTTTTTTTTTTTTTTTTGATGTTCCCTGTTGAATGGGTTTTATTTCTCCTTAATAAAGGTTTTTGAACATTTGTTTTTGGTTTTTAATATTAGCTTCTTATGTTTTTCTTCCTAATGCTCCTCTTTTCAACACAAATAGCTGTTTAAACTTGAGTTTATACTTAAGTATAGGTATATATTGCGATTTTTTATTTTTCTAATAATGAAGATAGTTGCATATTTTCGGCATTTATTGCATATTTTACTCAATATCTCTGCATATATATGTGCATATTTTTCAGTTTCTATTGCATATAATTCACAGCCCTAGGGATAAGACAATGCAGGTAGCATGGTGTACCATCATCATCACATCACATATCATAGGCGCCAATTTTTTAAAACTTCATTCCTCCATTCACATCTATCAACTATAATATAGACAATCAATGAATCTGTTGAGAGAATATATCTATATATCGATATATATGTGCTATCTATGCGCTATCTGCCGCGCTATCTATGTGCTATCTGCCGCGCGATCTATGTGCTATCTGCCGCGCTATCTATGTGCTATGCTAAAAAGAACTCAGCGGTGCCTACTTCTGTCTTTTTTTTTTTTTTTTTTTTATTGCAGCCCAGACGGTCCATAATCTACTTAGTTTATTATTAATACTAGCATCCCCGTCGCGGCTTCGCCCGCCCTCATAAGTAAAGATAATTTCAACTAAAAATTAAAGTTTTATTTGTTTATCGATAAGATTCTTGTATTTTAGCTTGTGGTTGAGTATTATTTCTTCAATGATTTTTTTACGCATAGCAGTAATTATTAATATAGTTATAATTGCACTGCGTAGTCGGTTGAAGATTACGTAAAAGCACCATTAGACATAAAATTTTTAATTTCAATGTATGAATTGGTAATCAAGATGGATAAAGACTATTAAGAAACTCTTGCGGAAAATAAACTGCATTAACAGTGCTTATGACAAAAGGACCGTGGATCATATTTTTACACACAATAAAAAAAAGCAAAGGATCGACATTTTGATTTAGTAATAATCTGTATTAGACAGAAATAACTTTATTGATTTCATCTGGTTGGATGTTGATTTCGAACTATAAAACTATATGGCAGTGTGGCAAACCTCGGTCCTGCCTTTCAAAATTGTACATTTAAATTTTAGTTATTGTAAATTTTACCATTGCAAAACCTTCCTAGAATTATACAAATTCTTTATTTAGATGTCGGTACAGATAGGTTCAGTTTACCATTGTAAACTCTATTGTGGAATGGCGCTATACACAATCGGTCAATTTTCAAGCTTCACTGGGATCCATCACACACCATATTTAAATCTTTTTTAATAATTTTCTTGATAGTTTAATAAGTAAATTTTATCATCGATAAAACCTACATAATTCTACCTCTCGTGTAGAATGGCACGCGCCACCTATCGGTCAATTTTCAAACTTCACTGTTGTCCACATATTTTCTTTTTTTAATAAAAAATAAATTAAAAATCAGTAGAATTTAATATTGCTAAACCTTCTTAGAACTATGAAGATGATGTAGTTAATATTTAGTACAGATTGGTTCAGTAGTATTCGCGGTTAGTGATCACAAACGTAAAATGGCTTGTCCTTTTATATAATAGTATAAATTATTATATAGTAAATTTTCTAATTGTAAATCTTTCAAGAACTATGAAGATGTTGTAGTTAAAATTTGGTTCAGATAGGTTCATTAGTTTTACTAAAACGCTATTGTCGCTTGCCACATATTTATAGCTTTTTGGATAACAATTTAATTGAATTAAGTAATTTTATTATCAATTTCTAGCTATATTTAACACCGGATCATTGTTACCTCTCTTGAATGGCGCTCGCTTTACTGCACACCACATATTTATCGCTTTTTAAACAGTCATTTAATAGAAAATATGTAAATTTTATTATTGCTAAACCTTCCTTGAACTATGAAGATGATGTAAGTTATATTTGGTACAGAATAGTTCTACAGTTTTCACGGTTAGTGATTACGAACGAAAATGGCTTGTCCTTTTATATATAACTTCATCATCCCCCGTCGAGGCTTCGCCTTCTCTCATAAGTGAAGATCTTAGATAATTTTAACTAATAATTGATTTTTTTTTATTTTATATTAATCGATAAAAATCTTGTATTAAAGAGAAAATTGAAAATTACACTTTTGATGATATTTTCACGCATAGCAGTCATTATTAACTTTGAGGTGTTTGAAGATAACATAAAGCATAATTAGACATCCAATTTTCAATTTTAATATATGAGTTGGTGATCCAGATGGACAGAGACTATTAAGAAACTGTTGCATATAATGGACTGCATTATCGAGTGCTGCTTACAACTAAAGGTTCAAAATTTATATTTTTACACACAATATTAAACAGCTGAGGATCGGCATTTTGATTTGTAATTATTTTCATTCGACAGAAATAATGTTATTGATTTGATCTGGTTGGATTTTAATTTCTAACCATAAAAGTATGTGATAGTGTGGCAAAACCCGTTTATAACACTCAACATTGTACATTTAAATTTTTATTGTTGCTAAACCTAGAACTATGAAAATGATGTTAAAATTTGGTATATTTCACTCCGTATAGCTGTTTTTATAACAATTTAATTGAAAATAAGTAAATTTTATTATAAATGTCAAGCTCTATGTAACACTGCACCTTTTAAACTTTCATGTAGATAGCAATTGCCGCCATTTTTGAAGTTCACTGTTATCCACTTATTATTCATTTTTCAATAAAGAATAAGTTGAAAATCATTAGATTTTACTATTGTTAAACCATCCTATAAAGATGATGTAGTCAAAATTTGGTAGAGATTGGTTCAATAGTTTTTGGCGGTTAGTGAACACAAACGAAAAATGGCTTGTCCTTTTATATCATAGTATAACCTTATACCGCCATATGTTAGAATCGTATAGAGCTAACAGATAGTTGTGACTTACAGCTAATATACAAATAATATTGCGACTATAAATTAAGATATAAGGTATCCTATATTTTTTGCTGGATCAAACTGCACACGGTGTGCAAATTTGATTAAAATCGGTTCAGTAGTTTAGGTGTCAGCCTGCCCCAAGACAGCGACACGTAATTTATATATATTAAGATTATATTATTATTATTTCATATCAATAGATTAAACAAATAGAAATCGTCAAATAATAGTCAAAACCTGATAAAGACGATAATAAAGACGATATTGCGTTTTGAATGATTTTCATGATGACTCTATGAAATGAAACCAAAAGTGGTGTATTCTATATTCCACGTCCTGTTGGCTATAAAGGTGAATATTTATAACCTTCGTCAATTAATCAATCATAATGGCACTGATGTATATTGCTAACATTCGAGTCACTTTTATCAACACAAAATTACACAGGTCTGCGACTAAAAAACTGCAGAGGATATTTTAACATTTTCATATAGATTATGACCTCCCAAAGACAGGAAAAATATTCAACAAATTCTATCACATAGGTTTTTATGTGTTTTGCAGTATTATGTTTATTATTATATGTATGTTACTCACGATGCTTTTGGGTCAGCAGGCAGGCTATACTAAATACCCATGCTTCTTATGCTTGTGGGATAGTAGAGCCAAAAAACATCAGTGGACTAAAAGAGATTGGCCATCCCGAGAAACTTTATAACCTTGAGAGAAAACTGTTATCAATGCTACTTTGGCACCACCAGAAAGGTTTTGTTGCCCCCTCTCCATATCAAATTGGGGTTGATGAAACAATTTGTAAAATCTTTAGAATAGGATAGGGGACTGTTTTAAATATATATGTACGAAATTGGTGAAGGTATCAGAAGCAAAGTTGAAAGAGGAACTTTTTACTGGCACCGACATAAGAAAACTTTTAACCGACACCGTCTTTGTGGAAAGTAGGAATGAGAAGGAAAAAGAAGCTTGGTTATCGTCGAAGGATGTAGTGCGAAAGTTTTTGGGAAATTCTAAGGATCCCGACTACATAACCATTCATCAACGGATGCTAGCAGCATACCAAGCTCAAGGCTGCAAGATGAGGTTGAAGTTCCATTTCTTACTCTCCCACATAGAAGATTTTCCTGAAAACCTGGGAGCTTACAGTGAAAAACAAGGGGACCGTTTTCACCAGGATGTCCGTGATATCGAGGGACGGTACCAAGGAAGATGGGAAGTCAATATGCTTGCAGAATACTGTTGGATGCTTAAGCGGGAAACTAAAGATGGAAATCAGAAAAGAACTCGGCAAAGTATTAAGGAAAAGAAGAAAAGGTTTCATAAAATGCATGAATAAGATTAATATTGCCACTTTTAAAATAATGTTTCATTGGTTGTAAAAAAATATTGTTTGATAATAATTTTGAATAAACGAGTGCTTTTACCAATTATTTGTGTTTGAATTAGCAAAAAACCCTAATGCGATAGAAAAAAATAAACATCACTTCTGCAAAAAGCGCATTTTAAAACATATAATTCAGTTAAAATATCTCATGCAGGTGACAAACAAAATTTTTTTTGCAGACCTGTGTAATAAGTTGCTGTAGAATGGAAAGTAGAGCCGATAGAGACTTGGCTTTGTTGGATTACTTTTTATTTTTATTGATGTTGATAGTGATGATACTCTAACTAGCCGAGCAATATCCTCTCCCTGCCCCCTGCCTCTACAATCTCATTTCCTATTTTCACAATCAAAACATGATACAACTATTTTATATAAATTTAGATTAATAAAAATACGACAATATGTCCTCCTCAGCTCCAAACTCATTAGTAACAATATTATTAACGTGCCCACAACAACAACAGTATTTAGCCAATATTTATATTGATGTTATTTCCACCTGAGGTCGAATACAGCGTGGTGGTTTACTGTCAATAAAACTTCTCATTCCTTTATTTTCTTCTATATAATTTCATATAGTTTACTAACAACATTTACCTTATATGCTGGATTTGTGCTTTGTATCAGTTATCATGAATTAAAAGTTTAAAAAAATATATTTCGCTTGTTAATACTAGAGGCTGTGATTGGATGCGATGAAGAAGGCAGAGAGGACTGTACATGGACTAGACTATATGAGGCCGGCTAAAAGCACTTCAGATCGGATCAGAAGATGGCGGCAGTAGGGAAGTAGGATAGTGGATGGTGGATGGCGGCAGTGCCGTGGAGGGTCAAGGGATGGTTAGGCTTAGACTTCCTGTAAAATAGCAATTACCCCCCCCCACCCCCAGGACCTCTTACCTCTTCCTTCCGGCTCAATTTTCCTCAGAGGTGGCCCCTTCTACTTCTACTTCTTTAGCCGCTGCAAAATATATTTATGGCCCTTAGTCTTCCCCAATTTACCTTTTTTTCTTCTTTATAATTCACTGGAATCCCTCCATCACAATTTCTTATTTGAGGAACATCGTCCCAGGTCTCTTGTGCAGTGATGGCTTAGGACAAGGCAGCAGGAGTCATATGTATATATGTTTATATTATGACTCGTATAAGTTTGAACTGCTTTCGATATTGAGAATAATTGACCGCAAAAACGAAAAAAATTGAGAAACAATTATATAGATGTTATCTTTTAGCCGTTTATTTTGTTATCGGCTATAGGTAGAGATAGGTTATGATTGCTCTCCTATATTGGAAACAGTTAGATCCCCTCCCCCACCTATCCCTTTTAGTATCTTTTAATCAACCTTCTTATCAATTATAACAAAATGGGTAGCTATATCATCATCATTACTTCTTATATTCTCCAATATTTGGTCTCCCTTGCCTTGACAACATTTCCAATCCAAAATCTCAAGATCTTAAGATAAAATCCATTATTACTTGTTTCCCTAAGGATTGATCCTAAATGACCGATCTATTAGCAGTCCACTAGCAGTCTATTAGCAGTCCACTAGCCTTTCGACTGCAGGCTGGCTAAACTCCTCTTCATGGAGTGCCACAGCATGGTCGGGTTGATTTCTTCTGAATAATTTCCTTGAGAAGGCTTGTGTTAAATATTTTTAAAAAATAAAATAAAAGTATCTTAAAGTGGAGGCCAGGGTTCTAGAAGGGCTATAGCGCCATCTGATCATGATAATCTGACTTTAAACATCCTAAGATAACTTTATATGGGGTTGAAATTACCATAGGGAATGCCAGCAAAGATGTGGGATAGTAATTGTAACTAGGCAGGGGCCGCTAGAAGAAGGCTAAATGAAGTCGATTTAACTTGGCCATCGGCTTTCACCTCACCAGGGCCAGTTAGCAGCCAGCAGCCATCAGTCAGCAGCCAGCAGTTAGCAGTTAGCAGTTGATAGACTACTACAGTGAGTAGGTGGTCCGAAACGCCTTCGATGAGCAGGTTGGTCCTGGACTTACTTAATATTATCTTAACATTTTAGCGAATCTTTGAAATTTAATATTGAACTCTAGGATTTGGTTATCGGAGATTGAAATAGCTATTCTCATCTGAGGCTCTCATCAAAATTTAATATTATTGCAATGAAGAAAATACAAACGTTCTCGGTATAATAGGTAAGGATAAAATAAAACATGCGTTTATATAATAATATATAACTATAACCAAAGATTGAATTAGGTTAAAATATTTTATTTGTTTGAAATATGTCGGATTGAAGGATGTTAAACTGATACAGGTGAAGAGGACTTCGGTTCAAGTTAAGATTCAATAAAAGTTCTTACTGGAGGGCTAATAACTTCCAGGGGTACAGAGGTCCAGGGGTACTGAGGTCAAGGGGTACAGAGGTCCAGGGGTACAGAGGTCCAGGGGTACAGAGGTCCAGGAGTGCAGAGGTCCAGGGGTACAGAGGTCCAGGGGTAAAGGTTCCGTTGACTGCCTGCTCCAAGTTACAGAGGTGTAGTGAAGAGAGGCTGCCCTGCCTATGTTCTAGCGCACGGTGAGAATTGTATAAAAAGAAATTGATAACTGTTTAGTTGTTTCAACTCCAACAAAAAAAAAAAATATCTCTACATTACACCAAATCCAAGGACAATTAAGGAAACAGGTTCATCTTAAGAACCAAGTAAGTATCTCGAAAAAATATCTAGTTTAATTCAACTTAGTATGATAACAAAGACAATAGGTGATTTATAATATATAACAGAAATGAGAACAACAATATGAGAAAGAACAAAAACAAATGGATGGAATAGAAAAAAATGTCGATGAAGATAGTAAGATCTTTTTCTCAATATCAACTTCGATGAATGAGAAAGATATCAATAGTTATTTTAAATGTAAAAATCGTTAGTAAAATTATTTCAAAAGATAATAGTGAAAGGAAAACTGGTGACAATAGCCATTCTTGTTATCAACCTAGCCTGCAAATCATAACTCTGATTCGATCTCTGATATATATAATGATATCTGGTTCGGACCAACAAAAAATCATTGCGAGTTAGTTCGGGTCCACTTGGTGGTGAAGACTTGGGTTTGTTTGTTCAACATCTTGACAAAGGAATCACTTTCCCTCAGCTCTTGTATCTTCGTCAAAAGTTTTTCAAGTTTGCCATTCAATATCGCTTCCTCTTCTAAAGCTTTTTTCTTTTTCCACTTGATAGCTTCAAGCTTTTCTAGCTTTTCGCGAGCCAATTCCTCAAGAAAAAAAATCTGCCTTTTACTCCTTTCCATCTCCATCATTAAGAAGAGTTCTCGTTCTTCATCGGCAGTAGAAATTTCCTTAGATCGTTTTATATTCATGGAATCCAACAATTTCTGAAATTCGTCTTCTACCAGGCTTGTTTCCGGTGAATCTTTTTCGGGTACGAGATAATTGGCGCCCAGGGGACTGGAATATGGATCGCTAGCCGTTGGAGTGCCTTGCACCCTCATGATTTGGGAATCTCTGAGCGTAGAGGAAGCGATGACTGAAGAATTGAGGCTGGCAGGAGGTGAACCAGGAGAACTTGTTCCCAACCTCTCCCTCCACTTCGAGATCACCTCTTCCTGATCAGAAGTCATCGTCACCGTCGAGGTTAGGGGCTTGAAGTAGATTCGTTTGTCGATCATATTCGGCCTCAGTGGTCCCATTCTCCTTGTACTGCTCCCCGTTACGCTGCGTCTTTTTAACTTTGTCATGAAAGATTCTTGAGACAACTCCTTGGCCAGTAAACCATGAGGAGGCAGTCCCCTGGAGAGGCCACTGACAGAATGTTTTTTCGAACCTGTTAAATAGCTATAAACCTCCTCATCCGCTGCTTCCTCTTTCAGTGAAGGATCAGGAGGTCCTTTGGGAGAAGTTGGTAAACTCCGCTTAGGTGTTGACGCTATTGCAGGGGAACGCGAAGATCTGGTCATGGAACCGTGTAAAGTCGATGACATCAATATCTCTTCTTCGCTTCCTATTTCGTTGCCAGGCTCTGCAATTCCTGGTTGGGAAGAAGCCCAGGACACTTTGGGAGGGTAGCTGGCCCTCTTGAGGTCGTAAGACGGCGCAGTCCCGAGGAAGCACTGGCCAGCTGAGGACGCGCTGAGTGGAGGCGCTACAGGCCTCTTCGCCGCTCTTTTGTTTACTTTGTACTTCCGCTTTCGAGAAATGTCGCTGGGTATTCTTCTCACAGATTCAAACTCTCTATGGCCTGTTCTGCTAGTTTTCTTTATAGTCATTGAGGGAAGCCTTTTGTCAGGTCTGTCATTATTTGTCCTTGGTTTGAAAGATATTATTGAAGTGTTGCCTAGAAAACAATTAAAACTGTTTTTATATTGCATTATGAAAGAAATAGTATTATTCAAATCAAATTAAAATTATGAAAAGCTCTAATTATGAAAAATAAAGAATTTGACAAAAGAAGAGGCATGTTGTCTCCTGCAGGTTATACATTATAGGCTATCCTAATAGGTGAGGGTTACCTTATAAATACTTAGTATGAGTTAAATTACTGTTTAACGGATCGTTAGAAAACATCGATGTTTTCGATTTACGTTATACACATGTTAATCGTCACAAATATCGAATATTTCAAACAATTCCTTAAACACATTTAACTAACATAAATTATTTTAAAGGTAACCTAAACAATAAGACTCCAACCAAATATGAAAAAACGATGTTTCCATATTGGTTTAAATGTTAACCTTATAAATGGCATAACCCTAGTTTCAATAAATATGAGAAACATGATTGGAATTAATACTTTTTATTAATTTATTTAAGTAATATAAATTATTTAATAGCTATCCCTAACATTTGACTCCTTATAGATATAACAAATAATAAATAATAAATAATACTGGTGTTTTTAGACAAATTTAATTGTTAACTTAATAATTCTGCTTTACTTTTGACAGAGCCTGGCACCAAGGACTTTTCTTCATACTAAAGACGATACTCCCACCGACGAACAGTGGAACGAATAACGTATTCTAAGTAGAAAAAAATCATGTCAACGAATCATCAATTCCGGTTCGTTGTTAATAAGAAGGATGTTCAATTAAAGGATTTCATTAATATTATTGGCTTTATCGCTCTGTAGCTCCAGGTGAAAATAAATGAAGACCCAATAGTGCCCAGATTCAAGGTCCCTGAAATAATTCTTTTGGAAATCCAGCGAAATAATCCAATATTATGAATGAATGACATTATCGCACATAAGTAGTGGTTTTCATTTCTAATAGTTAACTATATTTACAAATATTACTGTTTTAAATAAACAAATTTAACGTTTAATTTTAACTTCATTAATATATTTTTGAAATGACACCGTCTTCAAACCTTTTTGATTACAGACACTAGTATCTATATTAACTTTTCCAGCAAAAATTAGCTGATAATAACTGCCAATTTATTAATTATATTTATTTTTCTTCCAGATTCAACTACATTGTTTACCTCTACAGTATAACGAAAAATGAATTTTAAGTGGAAATAAATCATAGCAAAAAAAAAACATATCATGGAATTGCTTTCACAATTGAAAAGAACAATATCTAGTTAGAGGGTTTTATAAATATCATTGCCTTAATCCCTTATTAGAAGCTAGAAAAGAAACAAAATAAAATGTATCTATACATGTACTAACAATTACGTTACTGTTTTCAGTGTCAATGCTCGTTTTGTTTGAACATAGAGGCTCAAATAGTCTTTTATTTATTAAACATGGACAATATCACTATTTTTTAGTATTGGATTTTATTTACCAATTTTCTTGTATTAAATAGATCAATTTAATGTGTAATTTTAATTTCATTACAATATTTTTAACATGCCCCCGTATGACACCGGTTCCATAATTGTTGTTAACTAACACCTGTATTGTATAGTAACTTTACCAGCACATATCAGCTGCAATGGTCTGCTATTTTAATAATTTGATGTATTTTCCTTCTTAGGTACAACGTTAACAGTTCCTTAATTGGAAATTTTTTACTTAGGGAAGATTCTAATGAAAAAAAAAAATCTATTAGAACAATGAAAAATACGTTGTAGTGTTTTACGGACAAATGGCAAAAGTGCCGAAGAAATGAGGAGTTATTTTTGAAGAAAGTTCAAGAATGGTGTTCAAAATCCGATATTGTATTTTCATTTGAACATTATCATCAAGATTCACCAGGACCATAGCACAATTTGACGTCTCCAGGTCGACCTAAAAAAGATTTGAAGAATGTGGTGACAAAGAGATAAAAAAAGAAGATCCGAGATTTGCTAGAAACCAGAAACTACTCAGAAATGACATTTGCTGCTGAGGTTGTCGAAGTGTAAACGTAATGTGTTGCGATTCGTCGTAATTTATATGGACTTTCGAGATATTAAGCCAGTCATGTAATTTGGGCATGTTTTGTGAAGCATTAGTCGGATTTTTATCTCTTGTTAAAATTTCTGTCGTCTGCATAAGTCGCTGTAAGAATGTCAGAGCTAATTGGAATGTCGTGTGTGTATATGATGTAGAGTAATGGAGCAAGCACTGAGCCTTGTGGTACTCCTGCTCTGAATCATGCCCACCAGTTTTTCTTGACAACACACGGATTCCTCCAACAGACACTGTACACTACCTTGGTCTTACGTTTGACCGAAGAATGACATGGGGACCACATATAAAGAAAAAAAGTAAAACGCTCAATCAAAGACTAAGACTTTTATATTCACTCCTCTCCAAACGTTCAACTCTACAACTTAAACAAAAAAAAAGGGGTTAAGTTCACAGAAGACATAAAGGACTAGAAGCGGCATCCAAGGCTAGTAGGCGAGGCAACTGTGTCACCCTAGCGCTCGGTTCATCCCCACCACAGCCACCCCCTTCAGTTTACGTCTTTGATTTATTATTTATTTTTAGTTCTTCGCATAACTACTGTCGTTTCTTGATAGTTGGAAATGACCATATAAATAAACAATAGCCATGAAAATCAAATTATACAATATATTTAAAATTATTTTATTCATTTCCAAACTGATATTACAACAATATGACTGTTTTACAACAAAAAAATGACTGGCAAGTTGGCAAGTTAAAATAACAGGAACAGTTATTATTGGCCACTGAAAAGAATATCCTTATTATTAGTACTTCTAATTTTTTTCATGTGAAGATCATCTTCATTAATTTTTTTTACATGATGAAAAATTCTAGTTCGAAAGTACAAAACTCCTATCGATCGAATTAGTAGTGAATAGTGAAATTCGTCGACTAAAAAATAATCGCATCAAAAAAAAAAATTGTTTCCCGATACATTTTTTTAGCAAATGAGAGATCCAGGATTCTATTGAAGCTAACAATTTTTTCTCTTTTTCTTTAGCGCGAAAAATTTGTTCACAAAATAGGCAAATTTCGACCACGTCGTTTCCTGGCCAATCTAATCCACCGCGATTCTTGGCAGCAATCAATCCATTTATTTTAGTAATTGAAAACGCTTTCAATCTCTTATCGTAAATCTTCGAAAGTTTGGTGTTAATTGATTTGGAGACTTGTCCTTTTATGAGAGTTGACCTAGTTTGTGATATGTTTCCGAGCATATCCGCATATTAATCGGCAACTAGATCTTTTTTTTTTCAGCTCAGCAATAATATTTTTCAGCTGACAATTTCTCTTTTTCAACCTATTTGCCTGTCGTCTCAAATTTATCAATTTCTTTTTCTTTTCGCATACAATACTTTGAGTGGAGTGGAGGGTATTTTGAGCAGAGTTCAATTCAGCTGAAGTACTTTCAAGCTGTGTTTGTAATTTTGTTACGTCGTTTCTAGCATTTGCCAACATTGTCTTCAATTTTTTCTTGTTAGGAGATTTGGTGATTGTTGTAGGACAACTCTGTCCTTTTTTCGCTCTTCTCTCCTATTTAAAAAAAAGTATAAAAGAAACCTCTAATATGCATCTGATAAATATTAGAGCACATACATTTACACAAATGTAAAGATTTATACACAATGTGTATAGGTTTTATTTTTTTAAGAAATTTTATTTGTTATTATTTTATTTTTTATTTTTTTTTACCACAATACAGCCCCTTTTCCTACATCTAATATATTTTATGATTGGCTGAATCAGGTAGCATTATCAGTCAGATAGATTCATTTTTTGATTGTAAATACTATAAGGATTCAAAAAACTGAAGCCATAGGTTTCTTCAAATAATGTCAATTTCTTCGTACTGGCTCTCGGACTATAAGTATTTTGACTCTGTGGATTTCGGAAAAGCTGTTCACGTTAATGAAGCCCCTAAAGCAATTGGAAGAAGCTTGTTCCTAATACGCTCCGCGATTACAAACGGTCCAAATCTCAGGTGTTCTATCAACAATAGAAACTAAAAATAAAATCGGCACCTCAAATTCTGAATGATTCCTTTGGCAACGTTAGAGTACTACTTGACGAGAAAATTGGCTGCTATTTTTTTTTTTTTTTTTTTTTTTTTTTTTTTTTTTTTATGATTATCCTCTTCTAAAATTAATTAGTTATGGGAATAGTGGCTCTATTGTGGTAAAAAATAAATAAATAAAAATACCTTTTAAAAAATAAAACCTATATATTATATAATAGAAATTCACGAACATGTTTACCTTTTGGTCTCAAATGGTCGGGAAATCCGTCGAATACTGATGGGCCTACGCCTTTTTTCAATTTTGTGAGGAAAGGAGAGGATCGGTCCAAGTCGGTTTCCTTAAAACGTTTTGAATATAAGCGACTGGTTTTTGTTGGATTCCAATTCTCTCGTCTGACGGCATTCACACATTTAACTCGTTCATCTTTATCCGAGGGGAAAACATGATATTCTTGTACAATATAAAGCATATTTAAAGTTGTGGTTTAACTACAGTAATCTTCAATCTTCCGTGCAATGCGCTATGCAAACACAGACTAATCAAATGAAGACAGAGGTTTAGTATTTTTTTTTTTTTGTAATTATCCTTCCGTCCAATGTTTCCGGATGAATTCTTTTTTCAAGTGTATTACCAACAAATAAAGAAAAATACTTTCGATTGCCACAAAACGTTTTCAAATCATTCGGCTCATCATCAGGGTATCTAATGTATGCTTTCAGTAACTCCTATCTCGTTTACGTTACGTTTTAATTACTAAAACTTTGTATTACTAACGTTGTTAAGTTTATTTAGTCATACACTTGAAAATAGGGAATATCGTTCCAATCTGAAGAAAATAAATTTTAAGGATGAATCTATTGTAATTTGTTAGATAGCTCAGAAAAAAATAAAGAACTTAATTAGAGTTTTAAGAAAATTTTACTTACAAATGGAGAGTAATTGGAGGAATAGCATTCTTACTTTGGGCTTTGGTACTGCGACCAAAAGCTACACAACACGGCATTTCACTAGTAACTGTAAAACCTCTTCAAAACAATCAAAACATTAACAGAGCGTGGACAACAGCGGGGCCGCCATGTGCCGAGGGGGCGGCTGGAGTGGGGGGCGGCTGGAGTGGGGGGCGGCTGGAGTGGGGGGCGGCTGGAGTGGGGGGCGGCTGGAGTGGGGGTAGCTTGTGCCACTCTTTCCCTTACATTGCCGCTTCTACTCCTTTACGTATTCTGTGGGTGTGGCTGTGTCATGGACACGGCCGTCTGTTGTACGTGAATACTTTTAGGAAAAGGGTTATCTTTTTTTTAATAAAATATTTCTATGTATTTAGAATAAAAGCAAGGAAACAAATAATTATTCTGTTACAATATAACTTTATTAATTATAGGTATGCGATACGAAAGGTACGACACAAATGACATACAAGATGCATTGAGATTTCTGGTAAACGTTAAATCATTACAGGTATTACCTAACGTTATTGGAGAAGTTTCAATATAAGACATATCGATAGATATACAAAATTCAATAGATTTTGATGACAGCTGACGATTAAAACTTAAACGAACACCGTAGCTTTTCCGAGTCAAAAGTTATACTAATTGCAAATCTCTAAACGCAGCAAAATAAACTCAAAATTGCGGGACTTCCCCCTCCACCCCTCGCGATGCCACACTGTTCTCGCTTATCGTAATGAATTCTTTGATCCTTTAACTATCCAGTGGTATAATTTAATTTTAGATGTCGAGGATAGATTCGAAACTACAATGCCAAACTGTATTCCCCGATTTTGTTATCATTAGGTTTTTTGGTTTGTCCCCATATGGTAGCAAATTTAAAGACGTATTCACGTCAAAATTAACACTTATACTTACTGAAACCTATTTGGTCATAGGCTTCTCAGATATACGGGACAGCTAAAAAGACACATATTAACAAACTCCAAATCTTCCAGGCAAAAACATTCAAGACAATCACAAAAGCCACATAATACGGAAGCAAACAATTTTACCTACTGACCTACACCATACCAACAGTTAAAGAACAAATACGAACCTATTCCAAACGATTCCATAAAAATTACATGAACATCATAATACACTAATAAACGACATGACCACAACACATGTTCCAGACAACACTCAGAGAAGGCTAAAAAGGCGCTGGGTGAGAGAGCTCCTAGACTAAACTAAAAAATAAAAATAAAGACTGCTGGGTTCTGCTCCCCCTCCCCTCCCCCCTCATGCCTCTCAAACCATTTACTTTCTTATATCACATTCACTGGTTGTCTAATGGTAATTGACAGGTGTGAATAGATATATAAAGTAAAACATAAAATAGAATAATTCTGCTTTATATAAATATGAAAAACATCGGCTTTTTAAAACAAGTTGTTTGGCGCTTATTTAAATAATATCAATCATATTACTAAAGTTTGTTAATGCTTAACTTAACAGCCTGGCTTTAATTATACGTATAATAACATGGATGCTCAAAAACATGAATGTCTATCGGTCGATGACTGGATTTTTCCTTAAGATGTCCCATCCTTATACTAAGGTAGGAGAAGGACCCTCTACCTTGAACCTATAATCCAGTAAAATAAGGCTCCAAAAGGCCGTTTTCAAGAAAAAACTGCGGAACTTTTTTTCTCAACGGATCTTTATGTTTTTTGGGGTGCTGAATCCGAATCTGAAGTTTGCTACCACGGCAACCATCGGCTTCATATTCAAAATCGCAAAAACCGCCAAAAAAAACCTTTATGTTTGTTTTTATATCTATAACACGATAACGAAGCTTTTTTCAGAGAAAGTCTTCAAATATTAATTGTAACTGGAACTAGTACCTACATAATGAAAAAAAGAAATCCGAAATCGGACCATTTTTCGCGAAGTTACGTTATTGGGAAAAAAAGGGGAAATTGGCCAACTTGCCGTCAGTCCCACAGCTCTGCGAAAACACGTTTGTCGTACTCTTTTGGCTATAACTCTGAAACTATTTGTCCGATACAACATTACTTGTTTTCATCTTAAAGCTGATTAAATTTACTATAAGAATCTGTAAATGAAGTTTTAATCAAACGCCGTAAAATGTACATGCCAGCACGCTAATAAAAACGTACTGTTGTAAAATCCAAGTGTTTTTTGGCACATTTGTCGCCTTAACTCCTCAAATATTTGTTCGATCCCAAATTTCTTTTTTCTATTTCAAAGCTGATTAAATTCCCTATCAGATGCTATATAAGTAAATTATATTCAATTTTGTAAACCACCCAAGCTAGCACGCTAAATGTGTATGTTTTGGCAAAATATGTAAATTATCACATGTTCAGTAAACTGGTGTGGGTATTTCACGGTGTTAATTATAAGTTACGTATATAGGATCTTATAGAAATTTAACCAGCTTTTAGATAAAAATATTAAATTTTGGATCGGACAAATGGTTTCGGAGTTATAGCGAATAATTAGCCAAAAAAACATGTAATTTACAAAATTATTATTTACTATTTACAAATAAATTAGCGGGCTGGCATGTACATTTTACGGGGTTTGATTAAAACTTCATTTATAGATTTTTATATTAAATTTAATCAGCTTTAAGATGAAAACAAGTAATGTTGTATCGGACATATAGTTTCAGAGTTATAGCCAAAAGAGTACGACAAACGTGTTTTCGCAGAGCTATGGGACTGACGGCAAGTTGGCTAATTTCTCCTTTTTTTCCCAATAACGTAACTTCACGAAAAATGGTCCGATTTCGGATTTCTTTTTTTCATTATGTAGGTACTAGTTCCAGTTACAATTAATATTTGAAGACTTTCTCCGAAAAAAGCTAAAAATAAAAATAACGTTGTTTTTTTTTTTGCGATTTTGAATATGAAGCCGATGGTTGCCGTGGTAGCAAACTTCAGATTCGGATTCAGCACCCCAAAAAACATAATGATCCGTTTAGAATAAAAGTTCCACAGTTATTTCTTGAAAACGGCCTTTTGGAGCCTTATTTTACTGGACTACTAGGCCATTGGCTCAGGCCGGCCTCGCCCTACCCCCGCTACTTTTTGCCAGTTACCTTCCCAAATCTCACGGATTGTGACCCAAGAACTGCTGTAGCAACAGCCGCCAGTCATTGCTGCTGCTCTCCAGTTCCTCACCTCCAAGATGGAGTGAACGACATCCTCTGCCACTCCATCGGTCCATCATAGACTCTCCCCTTGGAATGTATCTTTTCCACTAAGAGTTTTTTTAGGGACCTCACCTGGATTCATCTTCGCCAAATGCCCCGCCCTGTGAATTGTGTCAGCTCAGGATTGCTTCTCAGCTTCCAAGTGCTACCTCTGAAAACTGAAAACTGGCCCAAAAAATATTTTAAGAGCCCGCCTCTCGAACCTCAGAAGGAAGGTTTTCATTTTAGAAATTGTCCAGCATTCAGATGTGGTCAGAAGAGGTCTTATTAAGTTTTCATACGGCTGGACTTTTTGCACGAGAGGTTTCTACTTATAATGTGCTTCAGGAGCCCAAAACAACCCTTTTTTCCAGCAACTAATCTTCTATGTATTTCCTGGTGCATGTTGTTGTCGGAGTTCTCTTGAGTCCCAAAATAAATGAATTCTTTAACTTGTTGAAATGTAGAGCCTCCGATTATTATTTGGCTGGGGCTGTCCTACCGATCCTACCGATCCTACCGATCTCCTCCTTTCGGGCCAGCTATCATGTTGCATGTTATTTTTTGCCTGGTTCATCTCCAGACCCACTTCCTGAGCTGCCTCCTGGAGAGCAAGAAATGCCTCCCTCACAAATTCCAGGCTTCTTCCAATTATGTCCAAATCGTCCGCAAAACCAAGTATCTGTACTCAACGGTTGTATAAACTGCCCCCCACTCTGCAAACCTGATTTTCTTATTGCTCACTCCAGCGCCATATTAAAAAAAAGGCACACTTATTTTTTTATGAGAGGCGATGCTATTTCGACCTTAGCAATCTCATATCTCAATTCAGTTCCTTAACGCAGTATTCTAAAATAGCAGTTAGTTCATTAGGGATCCACATTATTTACAAGAAACGTAGAAAACCATCAATGATCATCAAATTAAATGCTGTAATAGGGAAATATCAACAGTCACTTTTCACCAGCAATTCAGCGAATTAGATCTTCTTCCACTTTCCATATCCTAGAAACTTAGCAAGAAATTGACATCTACATTTCTGAGGCTCTTATCAAATAAGCATCAGAATGAGAAAAAAAATAGTATGAAAAGTAATGATAGAGAAGGAATGATAGAAAACGGCTCCGATTGGCGAAGAAGGCAGAAGAAACAATTCGGATTTCTAAGAATGAATTCAACAGAGAAAATCAAGAAAAAAAAAAGACTAGTTTACATACACGTCAAATTTTCCAGCATCATTAGCCGATGATCCACCTAACGGTAAGCGTTGACATAGAACCATGTAAAACACCTTATGCCAAAACAGTGTAAATGTGCTACAAGTGGCCATCTTAAATGTGCTACAAGTAGCCAACTTAAATGTGCTACAAGAGACCATCTTAAATGTGCAACAAGAGGCCATCTTAAATGTGCAACAAGAGGCCATCTTAAATGCGCTATAAGAGGCCATCATCAACAACCAAGCTGCTCTAGTTAGGATCAATAGGAAGCCAACCAGAGGCAATTCAAGTTAGATTATTGTAAATAACCTCAGACATTTAAAACAACTAAACATACAGGCTTATATTTTAACTTATTTAAATAACATTGATACATTTATATGATATAAATCTTTAAGCTGAAAGCTAAATAAGATAGAGAGAAAGGAGAGAGAGAGAGAGAGAGAGAGAGAGAGAGAGAGAGAGAGAGAGAGAGAGAGAGAGAGAGAGAGAGAGAGAGAGAGAGAGAGAGAGAGAGAGAGAGAGAGAGAGAGAGAGAGAGAGAGAGAGAGAGAGAGAGAGAGAGAGAGAGAGAGAGAGAGAGAGAGAGAGAGAGAGAGAGAGAGAGAGAGAGAGAGAGAGAGAGAGAGAGAGAGAGAGAGAGAGAGAGAGAGAGAGAGAGAGAGAGAGAGAGAGAGAGAGAGAGAGAGAGAGAGAGAGAGAGAGAGAGAGAGAGAGAGAGGAGAGAGAGAGAGAGAGAGAGAGAGAGAGAGAGAGAGAGAGAGAGAGAGAGAGAGAGAGAGAGAGAGAGAGAGAGAGAGAGAGAGAGAGAGAGAGAGTGAGAGAGAGAGAGAGTGGTAGGAGCTGAAAATATTTCTCTCCTTTTCCACTTTACCTCTATTCCTCGCTTTGTGGTGTTTTCCTCTTGTCTTTAATTTGGGCATTTCCTCTGATTCCGCCGTGTCGCCCTCATTCCTAAATAAACAACCATACAATAAATTTTCAAATATTAAATTTAAATTTAATATAATTTTTTAAGTCATGAATCATTAATCATTACATAACCTTGTAATTTATCTCGGTAAAGCTAAATCTGGGCATACTTTAGTCAATATTTTTTAACATTAAACATGTTTTACCCGTGGCCTAGTTGGTCAAAAGTCATAGGTCTTGGGGAACGCAAGGGCGTTACGCAAAATAGTCCTTCAGACTTTTATTGCTTGCGCTAGCAGAGGCAGCCTCAGGCAAAGTAACTGCCCTCACCTAGGTGCCCTCACCTTACTGCCCTCACCTGGTTGCACTACTTTGAACCATCGCAATGCGGTACAGGTACAGCAGCAGGGTAACCTTTGTCCCTGTGCCCAAATCACCGAAGTAAGTTCAAACATTGCGGTTCAAGGGCAGTGACAGTGACCAATCGATCTAGATCCACAGATTATGGTCGCTCAGGGTCAGTAATTCAATCTGTATTTCTTTCTCCAAAACAACCGACCTTGGGCCGAAACTCTGCAAGTCTATATTCGCTCACGAAGACCCAGTTACAGTACACGGTACACGCGGTCAACACTCACACTACCGATCGATATGAGTTCCCTCTAGTAGCCTGACAAACCTCTTGTTCGTGGAGTGGGAGTATTTGCCTTATAGTTAATTTCGATGGTGGTATGGTTATGTTGATATTTCGGAAACTTAAAAAAGTTTAGATATGGCTTCCCATTTATTTAATTAAACTGATTATATGTATTCATAATATATCATTTTTGAAATAATTTCAATATATGTAACTCCTTCATTGAAGAATTGATAATATATCATTTTTGAAATTATTTTCTCCGTTTGAAAGGATTTACTGTTCCATAGAGATATGAGTCTTTCCAAAATAAAATAATTGCTACTAAAGGATATAGCAAGAAAAATACGAAGGAAAAGTCTAATTTGGGATATATCGCCTCCTTCCATACTGCCATACTGCCATACTGCCATACTGCCATACTGCCATACTGCCATACTGCCATACTGCCATACTGCCATACTGCCATACTGCCATACTGCCATACTGCCATACTGCCATACTGCCATACTGCCATACTGCCATACTGCCATACTGCCATACTGCCATACTGCCATACTGCCATACTGCCATACTGCCATACTGCCATATTACTACCATACTCAATTTCTAATTCTAAAACTGATAGCCTATTTAACTTACTCAAGTAGTTCGTCTTGGCTCTGTATACTGGGCTGCTCCGCACCGCCTCTGTCCACTTGAATGCAAACTGATCTGTCGTATTTGTAGTATCCCTCTTCTTTTGTCAAAGCCTTAATAAATTGTTACCTTAGTTAATAGATTTATAATATATTTATCTGTCCAATAGTCTATTATATATCTAACCATTATGTTATCGCTTAATCTAGAGTGAAGAGAAAAATTGGAGGAAAACTGTCCTCAAGGAAATCCCGGCAGTACAACAACTATCCCACAATAAGTTATATCTTATATATAATGAAGAGATAGCGGTTTGGGCTAGTGATCTTATATATCACATATACTGAAGAGATAGCTGTTTGGGCTAGTGATCTTGGACGGCTGACTGCCTCACATTGTGAGTACCCAGCAATGACCTCGCAGCAGCCTTCCAGGGCAGCTCAATGTTAGCTGATAGGTTAATAATGAGTAAAATAAAAACTTTTAAAAAACAAAAAGTATAAAAATCAAATAATTAGATAATTAAACAGAATAGGGCTGACGATCTGGCTAGAAAGGACTCGGATCAAACGTTTCTAATGGTCCTGAGTGGGAGAAAGCAACAAGAGAAGAGCTGGATTTATCAAGATTTACATTGATATATCGAGGGAGGCAGCCTCAGCGAGAACAGTTGAAAGAGCCTTCACCGTTCGCTAAATGTAGATGAAAAAGTTTCAAACGATAATACGAGTATCAAAGTCTATTAAATTCACATGATTAATTCAAAATTATAAGAAATGTTCCCTTCTAGAACCTTTAAATAAAAATCTGTGGAGAAGGGTGGTGTGAGCCCATTTGAGAGAAACATGAAAACAATTTTGATTTGCCAACAAACCCTTGTGAAACCAATCGGCTCTCTTCAAGTACTATCCCAAACTCCTACCAGCCCTTTCCTTTTTAGGGATAAATTTATAGCCGAGCGCCAGTTTAAGTTAATTAAATAAAGAGCTTATGAGATCTCATTCAAAGCTCTTTTATAATACGAGTACTATTTTGCTTTTCCTCTGCATTACTTCACCAGACCAACTGCCTGCTACAATGTACAATGTTACCAAGAGCAGGCTGCTAACCTTGAGCCGGAGGAACGTTGTCAAGGTCACCCCTAACCAGCCTCCTCCAATTTGTTTAGCTCAATGTTGTTCAAGTTCACTGCTAATTAACATTAGTAATATAATATTCCAAGCACAACTGTATTACAAAAACAATCTTGTTCAAAAGCCAACATTTATTGGATATTTATCCTGTATTGGTATAAAGGATACTCCCTCCTCCCCTCCCTTAATTCTAATAAATATGAAATTGCTTCTAGGAGTCGTATTCTTCAACGCCATGTGATATGTTAAGAATTTCATCGAGCTGAAACACATTTATTTTACCTCAAATTATAATGGCAGTTCTGAAATATAAACTACAGTTGTAGCAAATATAAGATCGTAGCCTCAGCCCTTTGCCCGACACATAACTATCAAGCCCACCCTCACTTCCTTCCTCTTAACACAACCCTTACCCCGAAGGGTGCCATGCTTCCTTCTCACCCTTCTCATTGCTCAAGCTGACTCCTGAGGTGAAAGTATTGAGCACCCTGCGGGTCTCCAGACTCATCCCTCTATCTCACATCCTCTTTCAAATCTTTGGATCCAGCATTGGCTACTTGACTACAAGTGAGGCGCCATGGCAGGTCAATGAGCTATAAATGGAGATAGCTCCTGATAGCGGGCAATAGTTAGCACAGCTAGCACCTCCATCAATACTTTTGTATTCTATAATACTAGCATCCCCCCCCCCATGTCGTGGCTTCCACCACTCACATACAACCTAGATACTCCCCTCCAAACAACTTAGATACTTTTTACTAATAATTGAAATTTTATTTGTTCATCAAAATAAAAAACTTGTATTGAAGTATGTAATTGAGCATTATTTCTTCTATCCACATATTTTCGCTTTTTTAAAAGTAAATCGATTGAAAATGAGTAGATTTTATTATTGTTAAACCTTCCTAGAACTATAGAGATGATTTGGTTAAAATTAAGCTGATTGATGAAGCAGTTTTCGCAGTTAGTGATCACAAACGTAAAATGGATTATCCTTTTATATATATTAAGATTATATAAAAGGACAAGCCATTTTTCTTTTGTGGTCACTAACCACGAAAACTACAGAACCGATCTGTACCAAATTTCAACGTCATCTTTATAGTTCCAGGAAGGTTTAGCAATAATAAAATTACTTATTTTTATTTAATTTTTAATTTAAAAAGCGATACTATGTGAATAACTGTGAACTTTGAAAATTGACCGATAGGTGGCGTACGTCATTCAAGAAAGGTTTCAAAGATAAGATGTTATATAGAGCTAGAAATTGATTAGAAAATGTACTTAATTCCATTAAATTATTATCAGAAAAGCTATAAATGTGTGGTATAACTTTTGGATTCCAGTGAAGTTTGAAAATCGAACGATACGTGGCTATTCAGCAACAGAGTTTTACTAAACCTATTTAAACCAGATTTCAACTACTTCATAGTCCTAAGAAGATTTACAATAGTAAAGTTCACTATAATAATAATAATTTAAATGTACCGTTTAAAGTGACAGAAACGAGGTTTTCCATACTCTTAAATACTTTTATGGTTAGAAATTAAAATCCAACAAGATGAAATCAATAAAATTGTTTCTGTCGTATAAAAATTATGACCATATCAAATTGATCCTTCGCTTTTTGATATTGTTTGTAGAAATATGATCCATAGGCCTTTAATTGTTGGCACAATTATTGCAGTCCATGTTCCGCATGAGTTTCTTAATAGTCTAGATTACTAGTCTGACCGTCTAGATTATCAACTCATATATTAAAATTAAAAATTGGAAGTCTTCAAACAGCTAATCAGTGCAAACAAGATCAAAAATTATTGCTATGGGTGAAAATATCATTGAAGAAATAATGCTCAATTGGATTGTTCAACGCAAGATTTCAATAATTAGTTAAAATTATTATCAAGTTCCTTAGTTATGAGAGCCGCGAAGGGGTTTGGTTTGTATAATATAGAATATAGAATGGAGATATATGTAAATACCCACTTGTCATTGTAACTAGGCAACCGATTATATAATTAATTTTATATCACTACCCAACAACTTCAAGTAATAACCTTGAGTTCAAATTAACTTAAATTAAAATTAAAGGTAAACGATATTTTTTACCAATGTGTCAAATAAATGAAATTTATCCACAAATATTCGAAATGGGAATGGGTTTAAATGAACTAATACGAAGAGCTATTAAAAAAAAAAGCAGGATCCTAGCTAGAAGAATAGAGATAAATATATAAGATAAGATATTACCTTCCTCCTCCCTTCTTCCATCCTCATGAGGGCCGCCCTGTTGAGCCTGTAGATACATGATTCCTGCTTCTTTCTCAAAGTTCTTGAAGACATCAAGCCACCTTCGGCCTTTTCTTTCTCATAACTGATAAGATTTTGACTCCCTCGGCGAGGGACTTTAAACTGTAACCATTCCTATTGAAAACATTATTTAAGTAAATATAACAGCTGTTGCTCGAATACTCAACACGATAAGACATTCGAAAGAAATTATTATTAATCGTTTAAAGTATGAGAAAATCGATCAGGATAATGATTTCTTCTCAAGTTATCATATTGACATATTGAAGGATTTAGAAGGAGGGAACTTGAATGATTTGAAAAATCGGTACTTGTAAAGAATAGTTGATGGGCAACGAAGTTTCGACCACCTGGTCTTTGAAGGTTACGCGACTGTTTCTCATGCTTAGTTTGCATTTCAATGATTCGTCTGTTAATTGTACCTTTTATCTGCAATAAACTTTGTTGCTTGAAGCAGATGACAACTGGAAGACGGTTCAAGATTACCAAATCCACAACGTGTCCACTTCAGTATAGACCCTTGTCAGCCATCTTTTTACTTTTTAGCTTAATAATTTAAAACTGAGATAGGGGGAGGGGATATCCGATATCCTTCGCTAGCTCATGTAGTTCCTCTTCACAACATTAATATTTCGATAAGTTCCTTCTATAACCTTAGTCTGTTCCGGTTTTTTTTTTTTTTTTTTTTTTTTTTTTTTTTCTTTCTTCTTAATCAAGTGTAAATGTTGTATTAAATGTTACAGTGCTAAATTGAATAACATTAAAATGTTTACCATAAACGTAATAGTATTTTTATAATGAAGTTAGCTTTGTGATCGGAACATGTTAATTATCAACTAAATTATAAAACTAAGTTAATAAATAAAAACTAAGTTGGTAAATTCGCTCATAGGAACCTGATACCCGACTGGATACAATAAAATAAGCATTAGTTGCAGGTGTGAAGTAACATTTTCAAGATGTACATACCACACATCGCTACCTAATTAGTTCTCGAATAATATAACTTTTGTATTTAGCATCAAGCGTCTCAATAAGCTAATAATTGTAAGTAGCCAGAGTGAAGCGGCTCTCGATGGCTAAACGCGTTTAGGCCCTGTACAAGGTGTGGGTTCAAATCCCACCTAGGCTGGGTAAAATTTATTTTCTGGTGGACCGACGGAATGAATCTTATTCTAACCACCCTACACTATAATAGATAAGACAACCTCTGTAATAAACCGTCCTTGTTGATAGTCTAGTTGGAGTAGATAACGAAGTTAAGCCCAAAAAAACTAACAATCAAGGTTTCTGAAACAATCTTAAAAGTAAGCACTTTCAGCAACGTACATAAAAAAGGGAGAACAAGAAATTATTAAATTCACAAGAAAAACAAGATTCTTTTAACCTGAAACGTATCTATTGTTTTACCTTTAACAACACTCCCCATTTCAAAGGGTGATAAAGATAGGAAAATGTGCAAACTGGCTAAGCTCAGTAATCCATCAACCGCATTGTTTTTTTTCCTTCTTTGACGTATAGGTAACACAAGGTTTTCCTGGCACGGAGTTAAATGGAAGTCATTTAGTGACTGAAAAACTGACACCACTCTTCCACGGTTGAAATCAAACTCACTATCTTGCTATTTGACTGGTTTCTATGGAATCGCCGTTAAGACTAGCCTTTGCTCCATCAAAGGCATTAGCAGAGACTGTTCTCAGATATGAAGTGATTGGGCAGATATTTACTACTGATCATCTGTCAGTTTGATGAGATTGAAACTCCTAATCATCCAAAAGATTTGAAGAAACTATTCAAAATATTGAACACTTCAATGGTAATGAAAAGATATACTATATTATTGGAAAAATAAATCTAAGGAGTAATCCCCAAGACCTACCAAAACATGTTGATATAAATTAGTTTTTATTTTTATCTTTTTCTACCATTTTAATTTATTTCAAGTAATTTTACAATAAAAAGACAATTTTTTGTTTTGTTACAAAGGTTAATAAGAGTAATAGATATATTATATGAGGCTATGAGAGCAAAAGCGGCCTAACCCACAAAATATAAAAAAATTTATTTAGTAATTTTTTGCAACTATAACGCCATCTGGTGGTGTTAATGTGTTTGAAAAATTGGTTCACATTGCACCACCATGTGAACCAATTTTTCAAACACATTAACACCTTGTTGATGGCGTTATAGTTGCCAAAAATTACTAAATCAGATTTTTTTATATTTTGTGGGTTAGGCCACTTTTGCTCTCATAGCCTCATATGTGAATACAACAATATTTCCTTTTTATCTTTTCAGGATAAACTAGTAAGAAAAAAATGTTGACCAAAATGTAGGTTACACAAATATATGTAACTTACTGTTCCGTATTAAAACAACTTACTGCCAAATGATTCAGGTATTCTCTCGTTCTCAAAAAAAAAACTTAAACATTTTTAAGTTTCAAGATTCAAATTTTAAAGTTGGTAAATAAAATTGAGGGTTGATCAGTAAATCACCTCTTTCAAATAGTACCTATATCTTACCTTATCGATCAAGGGAGCAGTCCAATCATTAGAAACCTAATTTCCATCTAATAATAACTAAATTTAAAGAAGATATGATAAAGTTTAGATATTATATATACTATACATGCATGGACATTAAAATCTTTTCCTTTTTTTCAAATTCGAACCACTCGACACAAACAAGTTAAGTATTCTAATTGAAATTCATAACATTGAATTGCCACTCCGAGTTGTAAATAGAGTTTGTAAACAGTTTTTACATGTCTTCAAGGAAATTCGAACAGTGATGTAGATCTCCTAACCAGATCAGTCTTGCAGATGGTACCATTGTCGAGTGATAACAAGTTGAGAATTGACAAAAAATAATCATATATCAAGTAATGCAAAAACTATTATAATCAAACCAAGTATCATTTTATATTAATTTAAAAAATCAAGGCAACAGGTAGGTACTTTCATTTTTAAGTTATTTTTCAGCAACTAAATTCGGATAATTGTTTGTTTAATTTAAATTTTAGAACCTGAATCATATTCACTATAAATATGGAACTAGCAACAATTAACGAGAAAGAAAGAGAATGTGATTTGTCAAATGCTTCACTGCTTGATAAGCCTAAAAACCGAGAAAACCCTTTCAGAAAGAAATCAAAGTTTGGGTAAAATTTAATACATCTCATTAAAATATATGTATTTCTTTTAATTAATGCCTAATCCATTAATTATTAATAAATTATATTAATTAACTAGGTTGGGTAAAATTGAATATATTTCATTAAACTATGTATAATATTAATAATTTTGATTTTATTTAGACTTGGATCTTCACCATTTACCGGTACAGCAAAAACTAAAAGGGAAAGATCTCACTCTATGCCATTTATCGCAAAAGGTTTACAGGTTCCTAGAACAGATACCATGCAAATATGTCAGTAAGTGAGCGAATTAGCTATTGATGTTATTGGTTTTAATATTTTTATATTAAAAAAATAATCAACCACAATAATTTTTTTTATTTTAGAGAAACTATGACTATGACAATATCTGGATTGTACTGTAACATCCTAGTGGTGCTTGGAATGTCTTTTCCGATAGCCGAAGTCCTATCTGCTCACGTACCAGCATCATTATATGAGGTTATACTAAACCAATTTATCATCCTCTCATATGCATGACTTAATTGAAATGTTTATTTAAATAAATGATGAAATAATGTTCACTGCCTTTCACTATAGGCTAATTTTTAAGAAAGTCTAACTTTGAATCATTTGGAAAAGTGAAAGTAAATTAAAAATTATTGTTTTATCAGAATGAAATAATAATTAAATAATTAGTGCACTAACCAGGTACTTTGAAGAGGGAGTAAAAGTATACAATTTTTTTTTTTTTTTTTTTTTTTTTTTGTGGAGTGCTAAATCTGCATTTAAACTTTGTCTCCTTCAAGAACTTGAGCATTTTGAAAAACATTTGCATAAAGATTTATTATTTTAATATCCACATTTTCATATAGATGCAAACAGCTGAAAAATGAAAATATGTTTTTTAAATTTCCTTCATTATTTCGGAAACACAATTTTTTTGAAGTGGCTAAGATAAAATTCAGATTTAGCACCATAAAAACATAAAAATGAATGGGTTTTACCTGTTAAACTACCAAGTTACTGCTTATAACTTCAACATGATGTGGTATGAAAATAGTTGATTTGATAAAGAACTTATATCAATAAAATTGTAAGAAATTTAATTTAGTTTATTTTTTTTATCTTTACTGTTCATTTATATATATAAACACACACACATATATATGTATTAAAAATTTTTTTTAAAACTCTCTTGGACCTAATTTGCATTTTTTTTTTGAAATGATGATGATGATGACCCCTTTTTTTATTTATTTATTTTTTTTTTATGTAAGAACATAAAATATAATTGGAAAAAAATTATTATTTTTTTTTTGGAGACATTTATTTTTTGAGCTAAGTGTTATTATATGGGATTTCATTGCTCTAAAATAGTTGAAATGAGATTTTTCATCATTGATCTATTATTCTTTTATTTCAAGTACAATTTATTGTTATTGCATAAAATTTGAAAATTTATAAAAAAAATTAGACAAAAGACTATAAATTTAGCAGGAGTGGACTAAAAATTTAAACTAGACCTCTAAACAGCTATAAAAAATAAATTATTTTTGATGAAAAACAATGTGCAAACATGATTTTCATTTCTTTAAATTTTAAGAAAAAAATAAATTTAAACAAGAGATAGTTTTAAAACTTATTGATAATGTAATAGACCTACAATAATTTTACTAAACGTTTATTGATTTTATTGAAAATAATTTTAATGTTTTCAATTTAAATTTAAACCAAAAATTTAAAATAGTAATTACATATTGTTTTTTTTGTTTTGTTTTTTATGATTTTAAAAAATTCAAAAGAAATTAATATCAATTAAAATTAAGAAAAGTTGATCAATAATTTTTCATTACATTGATTTATCAAATTTTTTTTTTTTTAAACAAAATGAAATAGAATCCTATGAAAATAATTTTATTATTATTAATTAAGTTGAGATTAATTTCTTTAAATTAAAAAAAATAATATTTCAGTCTTTCTGGGAATTCAATTTCTTTAATTTTAGTACAAATCAGGAAACTCAAAATGTGAGGGTAGTACTATAATTAAGACTTGAAAAAGTTTAAGGTTTTTGTACGTGGAAAAATTGCAAGTATTTATCATTCACTTTTTTATTTAAAAAAATATTTATATTTACAGTTATACAGTGAAAAATAAATAAATGAACAATTGTATCATGGATAAAACAATAAGCAAAAGAGAGACACTGTGTATTTTCACAACTTTAATTTTGGTTTTTAATCCAAGGTCAGAATCCTATTTCTCTGCTCAATTAGGCTCAATATGATATAATAAAAGAATCTCTGAAAATTAAACTTTATCTCCATGACTCTAAAATTAAAAAGAAAAAAATCACATAACAATTATATTACATATAGTTATATTATAGCTATATACATCTTGTCCGTCAAAATTTTCTCAAGAATCAATTATTGCTGTCTTTTTTTTTTTTATATGTAATCTGAAGTGAATATATTTTTTTCAGGCATTTTACTTGTACTTGTACCTGGGAAGCTTGATTTATATAATATTTATTTATTCAACAATCATTAAAAAAACTACAAGATACATTCATATACAAGACTCCATTAAGAAAAAAATGTTTGAAAAACAATCCATTGAAGAGCCAAAGCATAAAGACAAACACCCAACCATTGCTAGTAGATACGGAAGTTTTTACTTACGCATGGGAGCAGCAGGTAATGAAGACAAATTAATTCAACCATTAGCATTTGAATTATTATTGCACAAATGTTTACAAAATTCAAAGAGAAATCTTTACACATCTCTCTCATATACAATTGTGTAATAGGTCTTATGTACACATTATTTTCAAACTTTTTAAAAATTTGCTTTTTAAATTTTGTTTTATTAATGTTTCGATCCCCCCAATCTCATGGAATCCTCTTCAGAATAATGTCTAACAAATTGGCTGTTCCAGTATATAATAATAAGTATATAAAAATTCTACTTTATCGATCTTTCAAAAATATTTACACAACTCTCTCAGCAGTTCTAACAGCAAATTTGTTAGACATTGTTCTGAAGAGGATCGCATGAGATTGGGAGGAAACTTTAATAAAACGAAAATTAAAAAGCAAACATTGTTTGAAAATAATGTGTACATAAGACCTATTAACCAATTATATATGAGAGAGTTGTGTAAATATTTTCAAAAGGTCGACAAAGTAGAATTTTGATGAGTAATATATTACATTAAAATAAAAAATAAGGTTTATACATAAGATTAATTAATTACATTAATAATAAAAATTAGTACTCATTTTATTAATTTCAATTATTATAACAACAAATAAAACATCAACTTACCTTTTGTTATAAACCTTCGTTTTGATTTTATTTTATATAACCCATACTTAAATTTGTAACATCTTTGCCACTTATTTTCTCTAATTTTATTAAAAGTCATATATTTTGTTTTTATTTTTTGAAGCGTGGATAAAGCCTTCCAAAGTGAGGTGAAACTTTGGCACAATAAATTAATTACACAATATCGTGATTGAACAGGCTGCGCAAAGGAAACGCTTTCATTTGGGTTCAGTTTATCTCCCGTCACCATATATTTAGTTTTTGATTCATTCACTTTAAGCCCGAGTCTTCCAACTGATTCCACCAGTGCCAAGAAAGCTTCTTTGACAACCTGGAAGGAGCGTCCTACGATGTCTATATCATCAGCATAGGCTAAAAGTTGAACTAGTCAGTTAAATATGGTACCACCGGTCTGTATACCTGAGTCCCTTACTGCTTTCTCCAAGGCGATATTAAAGAGGAGGCAGACGAGAGCATCTCCTTGCCTTACTCCTCCTGAGGCATTGAACTCTTCTGAAAGCTCTCCACTTATACGAACTGAGCATAAGACAGTTTTCATTGTCAGTTTAACCAGCCGTATTAGCTTTCTGGGTATCTGCAATTCTCCCATGGCTTGGTAGAGCTTTTCTCTATTGATACAGTCATATGCTTACTTGAAATCTATAAATAGGTGATGAGTCTTAATATTATATTCCTGCCTTCTCTCCAGGATAGTTCTGAGTGTAAAAATTGGGTCAGTAGTGGATTTACCACGTCTGAAAACACTTTGATATGGGCCCAAGACTCTCTCAGCGTATGGTAATAGGCGTTGGAATATGATGTTAGAGAAGACTTTATAGCCAGTGGGTAGTAAGGAGATACCTCTGTAGTTTGAGCACTTCAGGGGGTTACCCTTTTTCTGTATCGGGTGGATTATAGATTTGTTCCATCCAGTAGGCATTATCTCATCTGTCCAAACAGTCTGCAGTATATTCTGAAGAGCCTTCACTGCCTCACTTCCTCCATATTTAAGGAGTTCTGCAGGGATTCCATCATGCCCAGAGGCTTTATTTTTCTTCAGTTTATCCATGGAATCTATAATTTTTTCCTCATCTGGAGGTTCCCACTCAACTTCATCATTTTCGAGTGGTATTTCAATATTTTCTGTAGTGGGTGAACTATTATTCTTTAAAAGTTCTGAGAAGTAGTTTCTCCATTGTGTTAAGATCTCTGGCATATTGGTCAAGAGATTGTTATCATCGTCATAACAATAGGTCAAACAGGGTGTGAATGGTTTCTTCCACTTATTTACTTTACAGAAAAATCCCTAAATTCTTTGGCACCATGCACTTCCTCAATCCTTTGGAGCTCTTCCCTTTTGTAGTTTCTCTTTTTCTCCTGATGTAACTGTTTTTCTTCTCTGCGGAGTCTTCTATATTCTTCAACCTCTCCTTGTCTCTCGTTGGGTCATTGCACTGTAGGCTTCATTCTTCCTTTGAGTTGCAGCCTCACATTCCCTATCAAACCACTGAGATCGTGGTTCTTTCTTGATTGGTCCCAGGATATTATTTGCTGTTTCCTCTATTACCCTGGAGAGAGTTTGCCATTGTTCTTCGACTGCATTATCCTTCATATTACAAGGATAATAATAGTCCGGAGGTTAAGGTCCAGTGTTATCGAGTATCGGTTTAACACATCTGGGTCTATGAGCTTCCATATGTTAAAGTTCTTCTTATAGTGTTTTCGGGTATTTTCAGAACCTAGTCGGGAGATCTTTTCTTTGAAGTGAGCTATCGAGAGGTAATGATCCGAGTTTACATTCGCACTTCTGTAGACTCTAACATCCAGTAGACTGGTTCTGTGTCTTTTGTCTATAAGTATATGATCAATTTGATTGACCGTATTCCTATCTGGCATGATCCATGTTCCTTTATGGATATCTTTGTGTGGAAAGAGGGTTGATCCAACTACAAGGTCTCTGGCTGATGCAAAATTTTTAACTCTTACACCATTACTATTACTCATACTGTGGAGGCTATGATTTCCAATCGTAGGGGTATAAATATTTTCTCTCCCAATTTTAGCATTGAAGTCTCCTACTACTATTTTCGCATCATGTCTTGGACAGGTATCGAGGGTTCTTTCAAGGCAGCTTCAGTTGGTGCGTGAATACTCAATACACTTATATTGCAGAACTTCCCGTTTATCCTGATAAGGCAAAGTCGGGGGTTCACTGGTTTAAAACCAATAACATGCCGTCAATAATTACCTCTTACGATGAAGCTGGTTCCAAATTCATGCCTGCAGTCATCACAGCTGTAATAGACAGTGTGTTTCCGTTTTTGAAGAGCACCACTTCCTATCCATCTTATCTCCTGAATGGCAGTTATGTCCAGTTTGTATCGGTCTATTTGGTCTAGGAGCAGCTTCAGTGCTCCAGGTCTATATAGTGATAGAATATTCCAGAATCCAAAGTTTGCAGTTCTGTGGGGATGGCCGGGTCTATTACCAGTAAACTCAATCTCCGAGGCATTAGTTTTTGGTTTCTTCATAGTTTATTTTCGGGTAGTGGGGCTATCAACCCTCTCTACGTACCCTAGTCTGCTGGTGGGGCTGCCACCTTAATGCCTGCAGACCTGATGATTGCGGCACAATAGCCAGACGATGGGAGCGTCAATTCCCTACGCACGCTATAAATGTATATTAACTATAAATTTTTGTCTTATAATATAGATTTTCTTTTTAATGTTGAAAAACTAAATGACTTAGAAAAAAAAAACATTACCTGATTAATTGATTTTATGTTTAAATGGCTCCTTTACTAATAAAACCTTTGGGCCACAATGGAATTGCTATACAACTACGTAGTAAGGTCCAAAAGTTTCCGGTTTGGGATAGAAGGAAAGGTGAAAGAAAAAAACTGGTCTTACTGTTTTTCAATATATTCTCTTCTAAGTTCAACACACTTAATACAACGCTTTGGCAACATTTCAATACCAGGAAAAAAATAATTTTCTTCTTTGTTAAAAAAATGTTCTTCCACTGCTGCTTGGAAAAAACGCATAAAAATTCATTGCAGCAGTGAACTCGTTCCTGTTTTTGAGCAGCAAAAAGAATTATTGGAACCCATCTTGCACTAACCTTGTTCATATGCAAATGTTCTTTGATGGTCCTCAAAATACTTGTTTTTGAAAGCCCCAACTTCGCGCTATTTGCTTGGTTTTCTGTCACAGCAGTCAGACAGCAATTCAGATTCCACAAGTTGGATTGTTTTAGAAGTGACAGCTTTCAATGGGCGACTGGGACGCGGGTCATCTTCTAGACGTTCCCTCCCTAACTTAAATAACTTTGCCCATTATTTCACTGTGGAATAGGAGGGGGAGGAATGCCCTTATACACAAGCCAAGAGCTCTTTAATTTGCGCAGGAGTAAGACTCTCTTTATAAAAAAATTTAATAACCGTACGGTACTCGAGTTCCTTCAAGGCTGCACACTGACTGACAGGACTGAGAAAGTGTGGGTAATGGGTATGGAGTGAGCAGGCATAAACCTGCATAAGCGTGGAGGTCCAGGCACGTTTAAAGGAGGGGAAGCAGGACAGGCCGGAAACTTATGGACCTTAGGATGTACATATACCCTAAACTATCTTAATTTATAGTAATATTTATTTATCTAAGCATCTATTTCTGTTATAGCTTTTGGGATAGGTAGCATGATATACTCTGGGCTTGAATTTGGTCAATATTTTGAACTTGTGAGAAATGTAAACTGTAGCAGCGTTCTAATGGCAGTGACTCCAGCTGTAAGAATGGCATTTGTAATAATCCAATTGCAGTTCATTTTTATGAGTGATAAGGTAAGATCAGTGGTTCTAGTAATAAGGTAAGATCAGTGATTCTAGTGATAAGGTAAGATACAACAATTATATTGTTCCGTTTTGTTTTCTTTGTAACCATATGATGAGTGCCCACCTCACCAAATGGCTGATTTCTAAAATGTTATGGCAAAAATTGATACAATATAGAAATGTAATGTAAGCATAAATGTCACTTCTATCTTCATGGTTTATGTAAAATATTTTTTGAAAATTAAATTTTGAAAAATGTAAAAATATGAAATTCCAAACATTACTATTGACTGCAAAAAACAAACAAATTAGTTTACAGACACTGTATTTAAAAAAGGAAGAAATTAAATTCAATGTTAATCAAATAAATAAAAAATTATTCCTACATGTTCATGATTATTCCTTAAAATATGTTGAATAACTTCCATCAACCTCTGTCAAAACTGTAGTTTCCAATTTTTTCACCACTATAAACTATTTGTTTCATTTCTTATTTTCGTCGATTTTGATTATGACTGTACATTTTAAATATCATTGAGAAATTCAAAAATTTATAAATTCCCAACAGTCTTGTCTTTGGTTCTCCGAGGGACTTTCACGCAAACAGCTTGTGAACATGCTCTCACTTCAATAGACAATATTTCTGGCTCCTTCCTTTATCAGAATATTTCCATACAATCTTTGAATATCCTCTAATCAAATCTTCTATAAGTTCAATACTCCACCCACCTGACTTAAATCACCCTTCATTTTTATTTGCAGGATATGATAAATCCTTGTTATCCTAATCCTCAATCCTATAGAATCCTCTCCTCTCCTCTCCTCTGATGACCCTCCAACATTTGTCATTACTGTAAATATATTCAAACCTTTTCATTTTCATCACCTCCTTTCATCTTCTCCCTTAAAGTGAAAATAAATCAGTTTATAATCACCAATAATTCGTTTAAATTTATTTTATAGGAGAGTAAATACATTTATTGTGCGTCAGTTTTATTTTGCCTAATATTTTATTGTTCTGAACAGATTTTTTGAGTCACACAGATATTTGTACATTACCATTGTTCTAGAAGACATTTGCAGTAGAATGAAGTACATTTTGCATTTGTTTGTCACTAATGTAACTCAAAATTATTTAAATTATTACAATTAAATTTAGTTTGTATATTTTGTAATTTATTACAATATATGAATATAATCTATTACTTTATGTAAATAAAATATTTTGTGTTTTAGCAAAAAAATTTATCTAAATATAGAATTGTGTCTAAATTTGGATTGATGCATATGATTGCAACCAATCTATGCGTATGGTTGAATGTGTTGATTCAAGAAACCAAGCATGAGATTGTAACATTTTTTAACCCGCACTCAGCAACCTGTAAGATCAAGATTTATAGATCTAAATAACTCATTTTTTTTTTTTATTAAATATATTTAATTCCTTATTATATATATATATATATATATATATATATATATATATATATATATATATATATATATATATATATATATATAAGCACATTTTCATGATTGCAGCAATGAGTATATTTGCTGATTTCTGGAATACAAAGAAAATATTAACAGCAAGTCCTTATCAAGAAGAATCTTTGATTCATAATGAAACAGAAAGTTGGTTGAGTGAAACACTCAACCAGTAAGTAATAAAATTATAATTAAATTTTTTTTTTTATAAACACCTTCATAAATTATATTAATTTAAAATATTGGTATTTATAGAACAAAGATAGGACACCAGCGGCCACAAGAGTTGTACAAATGCCGAAGAGCAAATATTATGGGTTCACTATTACAGAATGCAGCACCGTTTCTTTTCCCTTGTACTATAGAGTATAGTTTAATATGTGCTGTCATATTGTATGCCTTGTGGAAGAATGTGAGCGGGAAAACAAGGAAGAATAAAACACAAGCAGCGTATGGAAACAAGGTATAAATTTATTGTTCTAAACAATAAGAAATCTAGGCTTAATTTATATATTTTTTACCAGCCTCTCAAACTATGCAAATAAAATCTATTTGATTATTTTATGATTCTGAATGTATAAATAGCACATGTCAACAAATTTAGATAATCGAAACTTTGTAAATGTTGAACAAGATCCAAAACTCCAAAAATTGTAAAGATTCAGTTAGATTTATGGATCAAACTTTTATTTTATAGTTATTTTACCATTATTATTGGGAACGAAATAAGCTAATGAATTTATCATCCGTTTAGTACCGCCAAACGTGGTGACTTAGCCCATTTTTTAAATGTTAGTTTGTACCTTTTCTGAAGCTTTACAACTTCACCACATAATATAGATACACCACATAACCACATAGTTGTATTGAATCAAATAAAACAAGCGACATTTGTGGTGAATTTGTGAAGCTTCAGAAATGGCTTAAACCCCAAAAAGTCACTCTGGTTGACAGTATTTTCTGTATTTCAAAATATTAATCATGATTTACACATTCAAAACAAAGAATAATTTTATTCAACAAATGAAAATTGTATGAGCTCCATAGTTCAGTTTTAATATAAATCAAATCTATTGCATTTTTTATTTTATTTTAGATTTTAAAGCCGGTGACAACAAACACATCACAGTATTTTACCGTTGATTGTGCTAACGCTCATAAAGGACTTTTTGCCAGCTTTGTTGTCCTTGTATTTACAATAATTAGCCTAATTATGTTCTTTGCTTTGATAAAAGAAGAAGACTATGCCACAACTGCAGTTTTCCAAGTTAATTTGTGTGAGCTGACTCTCTATGTTATAACCACTCTGGCAACTGTTTTAGCCATGTATAAAATCAAACACTTACCGTAAGTAGTAAAGCTCAAATTCTTCTATGATAATATTAAACTTATAAATTAGTTATGAAAAGTATTGATAATTATTGTTTTTCAGGTATGAAAAGTATTGATAATTATTGTTTTTCAGGTATGAAAAAAACAGACATTTAGAATTGGACACTATACTTCTCGTAATGGCCCAAACTGGGCTTTATATATACTTCATGTTTTCACTCATTGCAGGCTATTTTACCCAAGAAATTTTCACAAGGCCCAATATATTCATAACTGCAATATTTGGTATTGTTCAATCATCGATGCAAACTTTATTTATAATTGATGCTTGGTGGAGAAGATGTATAACAGCAATCGTAAGAATATTAAACCTTCAATTATTTATTTAGAATATATTAAAAATAAAATAAATATTAATGGGTTATTTATTTACTGAGAAGTAATTTAAAGATGTAGGTTGTTGGGGTATGCATGCAGTCATAGATACAAAGCTAAAAGTTAAAATTAAAATTTAATGACTGCATACACCAACAACCTAAATCTTTAAAAATAAATAATACCAATCAATGCCAATAGGCAGTCGTATAACAATGCTTTGGCTTTGAGTTTATCCCAGAAGGTTAACCTTTTTTCAGATGACTTTAGTAGGGATCTTAAAATGATCAAGGTTTGGAAAGTTTTTGATATTTCAACAAAATCGGTATCGATGACTTTCTGTACGTGATATCATTTCATTTATGAATATGTGACCAAAGATCCACCTGAGAACTTTACAATAGAAATGAAGCAAAAATAACTGCTGGCTGGATTAGGATTACTTTTATAGTTTTTTTGAGGTAAACATGATGGAATAGAAGGATCAATACAATTAGAATTCATGAATTTTTTGCCACTCCTACACAATTTTTTATTCAGACTAATATTCAAATGAATGTTAAACATTCATCGATTCTAAAAACATAAAAAAAATTCAAAACATCAGAAATTTGATACACAGATTACATATTTTTCATTTATTATAAAAATGTAAAACAAAAATTCTTTTTTATTTTCGATAAAGATTTGTGTACTAGATACTTCTATCAAGAAAGGCAACAACTATTCACTACCTTCTCTTAGACTCTTCTTCAATTTGTTAGGCTGCTGCCAGTTGCAGTTGTACAAAACGTGACAACCTGGCTTCTCAGTTCTCAGTTCTTATTTAATCCAGAGCATCACTTAACTCAAGAATTTGTACTGAAGAGCAGCAGCAGAAAATCATTCCAAAACTCCGAGATGAAATCAATTATAAATTAAAATCCTGCCTCGCAAACATGCCTCATTGTGAGGCTTTTGGATAGTTTATTTTGCACCCTCACTAACAGAATATTATTCTCTACGACCATTGTTACCAGTTTCCAAATGTTGAAAAGTTTGTGGCAGTCTACAAATAACCTATAGATATTTATTATAAATTGATCTTTTTGTCATAGGTCAGACATAACGCGGAAGACCTAAATTAAAGTAGCTGGGCACTATCAATGCAGACCTAAGAGGAAACAGCATAAATCATGTATATGCCAAAGATAGCAACTTAAGTGGTGTGGCCATGTTGTGGGAATGGTCTAAAAACGATAGACTATGTAGCACTAGACCGACCAAGAATATCCTTATGAATTATATAGAAAGGCTTTGCCGGGAGAGGGGAAGAGATCTATGCCACATCAGGATCCTTGCGAGGAACAGAGAGAAATGGCAGTCCTAGCTTAATGCTCCTCTTTGCTGAGAGGCACTCAAGGGGAATTGCGAAAGAAGAAGATATACAAAGTGGATACTGCTCCAGCGGAAAAACGCTAAGAAGAAGAAAGAAAGACTTATTATAAATTGATGAGTTGATTTATAGTAAAACTCATCAAAAATTAAAAGTTAAATTTTTGGTATGGAACATTGTACTAATGATCGCTCTCCAAAAACTGCTATTGTGAAAATAAATTCAAGAATAAATGTAAATATTAATTAGTAAATTGTGTAGTTGCGATTTTTAGAAAAGTATTTTATTGATTAAAAATGAACTCATAAGGCTTAAATCCTGAAGGCCTCAACATAGGCTCACTCTTATATCTATATTAAAGTGTGTATAATGTGAAAGAGATGTTATTTTAATGATGTGACACTGATTTAATGTTATATTAATTTTTAAATATTTTAACTGAATTTAGCTCTTCTCCTAGGCAGCAAGAAAAAAACCAGCAAGGCAGCTAGTAACATTTCTACTCATTGCTAACCTAGCGATGTGGGCAATCAATCACTTGGAAAATGCTCGGGCAGACTTTCACCCGATAGAATTAAGATTTTATGGCGTCTGGGCGTGGACGATTATAACACATCTCTCAATGCCTCTTGCAGTATTCTACAGGTTTCATTCAACCGTATGCCTCTGCGAGATATGGAAATGTACATACAAAATGAGGCTTCAAAATGACTTAGTAAAGGTTATATAATACAAACCTACTTTAATGTACTTAATTTTTTATGAATACTCTAGTATTCACAGCTGTAATGTAAACAAATATACACAATATCAATAGTAATAGTAAATGTTATGATGTTTGTTTATGTAAGGCTTAGTACATAGTTTAAGTTCCAAAATTTATAATTATAATATTATCAACCAGGAGTGTCAATGTTTAATTGTTTACTCATTAAAGTAATAACAGAAGAATGTTTAAAGTGAAAATCAATCCAAAATTGTTAATAAGAGTGTCATTGTATAATAAAACTTTATCATTGATTATTAATAATTGAGCTAGTTTAAAAGAAATGAAAAAAACAACAGAAATATAAGCAAAATAAAGGAGGCTGTACTTAAACACAAAATTTTTGTTTTCTATTAATAACAGTAAAAGTTTAAGATATGCTACCGAATCCTTTACATTGTATAAAAATGTATCCCAAGAACCGTTTCACTTCAAACTAAATTTAAAGTTAAGCAGTTATGAAGAAAATGTTATTTTTCTTTACGCAACCAACAATAAATAGAAAAAAAAACAAAAAACATATAAGAATTAGAAGGACTTTAATGGAATAAAGCATACAGGAATTAAAGTAGTTTTTTTCAGCTTAGCATAAGGCAGTATTTGATTCAAGTCACTTTCCAATAAACCAAACCTAACATAAGTTATGGGGACCACCTATATATACATATCTACAATATGTACCTGTAAGTACATATAGACAATTCTATTACAATATATTTGAGAAGTATAAACCATCACAAGTATGAGAGGGCATGGAGTTATTAGACATATGGAGAGGCTTTTACCGTATTTTCTGGGATGAGGCCAAAACACCAACCGGCCACACCCACTTTGCCACAACTTGTGACTTGCATTCCAATTTGGCTAGGGTATTTCCCCATTATTAAATGGAAAAATAATGCATTAAATATAATAAAATCCCAAGAAATCAAAATTTAAAGTGAAAAACGCCTAATATGCTGACTATATGGTGCAAATCAAAATGGCTGCCTCTAGTCAGTTACTGCCTCAGCAATTGAGAGGTAAGCCCCCTCCACTTATCTATAACTCCAGGTGAGAGGCCTAAGGATGTTATCTCTCTTAGGTTATCTACATTGAATTGGGCGTACAAGTCTAAATCCATAAATCAGTTTTAGATGTTACAGTTTCTTGACATGTTGGACCTATTCCATCTAATGTTTACAAATGTAGAATTCAGGAGACTTCAAAACTACACAAATATACAAAGAACTGTTTATTTTTAAGTAATAAAATCTCCCATCTCACTGAAATCGTTAAACTTAAAAATAATATATTTACTATTAATTACAAAAAAACACATGTAAAAAAACCAAATATAAGAAATGAATTTAGTTAATTACAATCATATCAAAAACTTTATATAATATAAGTATAATACATTATGATTGAATATTATTTTTCTTGTGTTTTGCTGATGATACAGAAAATAATGTGATCTGATAGATAGCCTCTTCTTCAATGTCCATACCTAAAAATATAAGGTTCATTAACCACTTAAACCTTTAACTAAATCATTAATCAAATTAATGGCCAGTCAGTTACATAAATCAGCAATAATTACTAAAGGAAAAGTCAATTTAAAACTTTTATAAAAGAAAAAAATAAATAAAACCAAACAATAATAAAACATAAGGTAGACCATTGTGATCCAATTACTTCCTAATGATCCAAATAATTATTTAAGATGGTGAACCCATTCCTCATTCTAAGACATTAATTAAAGTCCACTTAAGTAAATTTTAATGTTTGAAATTGGTGGGTAATGCACTAGACTGCTAGACAAATTCAAATCTAGCCGAAAATTTATCTCAATCATTTGAAAATATATCTCAATCTTAATTATTGCAAAAGAATGCAGAACTCATATCAAGACCAAACAAAGAAAATAAAACATTTAAAACCAATAAGGAAAATTGGTGGAAAATTTCATGGAATATAATTCCAAGCAATAGTCACAGGCAATTGATACTGAACAGTATTAAAATCATTAAAGAAAAGAATGACTATTAAAAAAAAATTAAAATTAATATATCATCTTTCTGTCTTAATAGCCTTGCTCCATATGACAATGCTCACATTTTATTGAAATCTAAAATGATTAAAACATCTTTCACAACAAAATGGTCGCAACAAATAGCATTGCTGTTATAAAGCTTAGTTGATAAATTCCAAATCTAACCTAACCTATCCTAAAAAAATCAATGATTCATCATTCATTCCTTCAGCTACAACTATACAATTATATACAATTCTACAAGAGGGCCAAACAATCATTGTGTATAACTAAGTTTAACATTTCTGAATTGCTTTGACATATTAATAACAGTAAACCATAAGTCCTATTATTTTTGATTTGTTTAAAATATATTCAAGAAAACTGAAATGTACAAATTATTCAAAACTTAGATTTCTTACATTAAGCTTCTCAGAAAGAATAATGAATTAAGAGCTGCACCAATTAGGTAAACTCAACTAACCTCAATGAAAATGCAAAAAGAAACTTATACAGCCATTTACAAAAATTTCAAACCTTTCATTGCGTAGATAAATTTGAATAAAATTATATTGTTAATTTACCAGCATCACTTCAATTTTATCTTCTTAATGTAAAATATAACTAAGTCTTATCATGATAGCCTATCATTCAATTATAGAAATAATAATATAAACTATAATACAATGCTCTAAAGTTTAAGTTAGTTGAAAGTAAACCAATTTCTAAGACTTGGTCTTATTATCTAGGTGTGAACTAGATTTAATTAACTTTATACATTTCTTAACAATAACAACAGAAAAATATTGAAGTTTTAACACCTTTAACTATAGAAGAAAACAATAATTATTGCATGGAGAAATTAACCTAACAGAGACTGAACTACAGACTGATAAGGGAAAACATTTAGCTAAGTAAATCCCACCTGGATTAGCAGATATAGAAACGCAATTTTGTTGTTATAAAGCTCACACACTATTAAAAAAAAAAAAAAGGCAAAAAACGTAAATCAAAACCACCCTAACTGCCTAGTTAAGTAACCGATTGATTAGAAGAGCATTTTCCAGCATATAATAAGTTTAAAGACGGATACTAAAAATCATCCATATTAATTAGGAAAGTAAACATCAATAAAAAAAAAAAAAAAAAGGTATCTAAACAATTTTAATGGATTGAAAACAAAAAGTAAATTTGACTTATAGCAATGACTTAGCAATAACTTATAGCAATGCAAACAGAAATAGTGGATTTATAAAACTATAAATTCAAACTTACTTTTGAAACTCCCATTCACGGTTGTCTAGTGGACAAACTTGCCTAGTCTTCAACCATCTCGATATACAATGAAAATGAAATGCATGCTAAAAAACAAAACCATTTTGTAATATATTTTTGATATATCTTTGGAAACATGATAAACAATATAATTATAATTACATTACAAACTCCCCAGGCCACTGTGCATTCTTCGCTTGTAGCAGAGGCTTGATTTGCTTGGCATTCAATACACAAATCCATTATATGGTTTCGACAAATAGCACAGTTATCAACAACTATGTCCCAGGCCCACAGTGCAACAGCATTCCACTGAAAAGTTTGATAAACAAAAACCATTGATTAAAATAACAGTTGGAAACTAAAATCCTAATAAGTATAGGTAAAAATCACAATACATGTATGATAGTACAAAAACTATAAATTCTACCACTAATAGTAAAAATAATTTAAAGAAAACGTTTAAAATAAAAACAATAAGTGTTAATATTGATATTCTTACTTTTTTAACTTCGAACCTCTTTTTTTCACCTTTTCCACTACTGGAGGTCGGAACCTCGTTCTCTTCATCGTCAACGTCCATTGCTGAAGCCATTTCTGAAGATGATTTCACGGTTACAATATATCGAAACTCGGCAAAACAATTTCTATTCGATTTTTATCCTGATAAATTAGAAAACTTTTAATTAAGGTTAAAATAAAATAATTAACGAATAACTAAAACAACGTTTATGTTTTAATGAAAGCTTTTTCTTATTATTATTTATTATATATATATATATTTTTTTAGCGCCCAACGAACACAAACATGTTTTAAAAACTTGTTCATTTTTTAAGGAAAATATATATTTAAATAATAACAAGCCACTGAAAAGTTAATGAGTATAAGAAAGATATCTACCATTTTAATAATAGTTAAGCCCAATAATAATGATGGTTGTTTTTAAATTCATATTTTGTAAACTACAACAAATTTCGAATTAGGTCCATTTCAAAACTAATAAATACATGAATTGATGTATTTAATCGTGTACATATGATATCAGTGATGAAGCACAAGTTGGATCCTACATACGGCATAGAATATTTAAAAAAGCAAAAGCTTTAGGCTTGCCTCAAAATGCTCAGCTCATTCGGACTATAAATCTAGTCTATTATTTTGATAATTTATATCACTCATATATGGATATTTGCCTATCCTCTATATGGATATTTGACAATAAACAGTCCTCAGGAAGTATAAAGCCGTTTTCAATACAATGTTCTATATCTTTTCTTTTTACAAAAGTCTTGTCTTGAACGATAGTGGAACAGAAGTTCTAACATGGTTTCTTAATTTTAAATTAATTTTCGTACAAAACTTCGAGAAGATAATTGAAGTTTAATTTTTTTCCATACATCTACTCATATGAACCGTTATTACTTGCAATGACTTAATTCACATAAGCTGCTCTTAATCTTAAACTTGTATGATTTTAAAATAGGCATGATTGGGCTTTCTCAAAAGTGCATCCGTCGTCCTGCCTTGGCGGACCATTAGCTTAGACTAAATGAAGAGTATTGCTTCTTTATAATAGATGACTATTTATAAATGAGACCATTCGATGTGCAACTAATAAATGGAGAACGGTCGAACAGACTGTTCTTCATTCCTGCGTAATATCAACTGTGATGAAATAGGGTGTTAGTATGTTAATCGACGTGGTCAAAGCGCTCCTGGCAGCACCCCATATTGTGGGTTACTTATCGGAGCAATGGAGATTCTTAGGACAATACTTAACAATCATAAGGAGGATTATATCGTGGCCATCGCATTTCGATCAATAACCCTTACCACTTTCTCTTCAAGATCCAGGAGAAAATGGTAAACTCTCCTTATCTGTTCAGATACATAGATTTTCGTTGTCTACAAGAAAGATGTTAATTTAGTTTGGCTTCTAGGGCATAAAAGGTTTGAAGGCAATACGATTGCAGACAAGCTAAGGAGAAAAAGTGCAGAATTAGAAACTTCATAAGATAACTACAGGAAAAAGATCTTGGATTGGGTCTGGAGAGGGGAAGCCAAGAAATGGACTCAATATCCGGGCCTTTCAAGTATTCTCCAGGGAATCCAAAATGTTCATTATTGAAGAACAGACCTCAATTGGTTACTGCGGGGAACTTGCCACCCCTCTCTATTATCAGTGTCTGTTCAACCCTTAAGGGATCAGGGCCACCTACGATATTACATTCTATTTAGTGCTGCTTCTCTCCAATTTTGTACTCTCAGCAATGACCGAACGATCTGCCCAGTGCAGTTTAGATCCTCTAATATCCTCCTAGAGATCTCCTTTTCAGACATTTTCACCAGACGCGCCGCTCACCGAGGCCTTTCTATTTAATCAGCGGTGACGAAGTTAACTTAATCGTGTAGCCCTGATTTCAGAGGTTGTATTTCTGCACTATCGCTCTATGCCCCAGTTATGGCAGAACCCTTTATTTAATTAGAGCCAGTAACGATTCATGGGCTTTAGCTAGGGTCCAACTCTCTCATTCATATTATCATTTTCTTCAAAAGCCTTAAAAATCCTCGAATTTGCAGTGGAAGATCGAAGTGGGTCGTTATTTCTTCTACGATAAATACTTTTCTTTGGCATTTATGTATGTGGTGAAAAGTTTTTATTAATTAATGTTGTCCTGGTTACCAAATTATATGTAACATCTGGTTATATTGTATTGTTGATGAATGTGTTATTATGAGTTTAATAAAGCCTTATTATCTCGTCTAAGGTCTATTCAAATTATCACAATTTATTAAACTCATATTAGACGACTATAATTCACGATGGATAAATACTTCAAGCCCGAAAGATTTGAATCAGAACACACATCTGGAACAAGCTCATCTCAATGGAATCACAGGAAGAAAACATTCGAAGTCTTTACAAAATCTATCAAGGCCTCTGATGCAGATAAGTTATTATTACTTTATAACCATATTAGTCACAATATTTATGAATTAATAAAAGAATGTAAATCATATGTTGAAGCGATTTCTATGTTAGATGCTCTATACATCAAACCTAAAAATGAAATATTTTCAAGGCATAGGTTAATGAGCCGCCAACAACAGCCAGGGGAAAATGTTGATCAATTTTTACAGGCGTTACGTCTCCTTAGTTCTGATTGTGGCTTTAAAGCTGTTCAAGCTGAAGTTTATAGAAATGAATACATTCGAGATGCATTTATAAATGGCCTAGCATCAAATAATATTCGGCAACGATTATTAGAAAACTTTACTCTTAGTCTAGATGATGCATTTGCTAAAGCACAATCATTGGAATCTGCACAGTCATTTTCTGAGACCTATTTGAATAATCTGCCCCAAGTTGCATCGACTGAGATATCTGCTAATGAAAGTTTAAACCAAAATTCTGAACCTTTAACTGCTTCCTCTGTCTATAAATGTTTCTTTTGTGGATTCGATCGACACAATCGTACTTCTTGTCCGGCACGTGATGCCATTTGCAGGCTTTGCAGTAAAAAAGGACATTATGCTAAAGTTTGCAGGTCTTCCAAAAAGAGAAATCATACTGCTGTTATATCTTTGAACCCTAACTCTCCTGAACATAAAGACGACTGGACAACTATTGCTTGTTTTCCTGGTAAATCCCTTGTCAACCAAGATAATCATTATCTTAATTCACACAAGATATTGGCTGCTTCTCCACCTAGTCTTTCCAAAACAATTACTAAAATGAAAATAAATGGTGTTTCAGCTGACGGCCTAATAGATACTGGAAGCACTGAGAGTTATATTAGCGATATTTACAACAAAATACAACATTTTCCTACTACTTCAGAAGTTGCTATGGCATCATCATCTTTAGCAATGCAAATAAAGGCTTACTGTTCTGTAAATTTGCAGGTCCTTGACAATATCTATTGTAATACAAGACTCAATATTCTTAAAGACTGCTGTGCTGATGTTATTTTGGGGCATGATATTCTAAAACAGCATTCGGGGTTGTCAATCAAATTTGGTGGAAGTAAACCTGTTTTGTTCATGAGTAGTAGTTTTTGTGCTGAGGTGGAGCCTGTAGCCTCGTTTGAGCATTTGATACCAAATTGTCGACCAATCGCAGTCAAATCTAGACGCCACTCAGAAGAGGATGAAAGATTTATCCAGTCCCACATTCAACAGCAGAGAGTTCTGATGGCGTTATTGAAGAAAGCAACTCACCATGGAGGGCTCAGGTTTTAGTGGTCAGCGGAAATCATCGCAAGCGTATGGTTGTCGATTATTTGCTAACCATTAACCAGTACACAAAACTAGATGCATATCCTCTTCCGTCTATTGAGAAAATAGCATCTAATGTTGCTAAATATAATATTCATAGCACTGTTGATCTTAAAAGTGCGTATTATCAAATACCAATCAGAAAAGAGGAGAGGCCTTATACTGCTTTTGAGGCTGCTGGAAAACTCTGGCAGTTTAATCGAATTCCGATGGGTGTCACTAATGGGGTAGCTGCTTTTCAAAGAAAAATGGACGAGATCAAGATGAAAGAAAATTTACATGGTGTTAATATATATTTAGATGATATCACTGTGAGTGGGAAAGACCAAGCTGAACATGACTACAATCTCCAAAAATTTCTAGAGGTTTGCAAGAAATATAATTTAAAAATTAACAGAGAAAAATCCCATTTCAATTTAAAATCTATCAAACTACTTGGGTATCTTATCGAGAACAAGACACTAAAGCCAGATCCTGACAGACTTAAGCCATTAATTGAGTTCCCTATCCGAAGAAACAAGGCCTCACTTCAAACAGCAGTTGGTATGTTTCCTTATTATTCTAAATGGCTCCCAAAATTTTCAAATAGAATACACAGATTAGTTAATTGCCAGAAGTTTCCCATGGATCACGATTTAATTGAAGACTTTAACAATTTACGGAACTGCATTGTTGAATCTCTTGTAAAGAATATTGAAGAAGACATCCCATTTTCTGTGGAAACAGATGCATCAGATATAGCAATTGCTGCTATTTTGACTCAGAATAAACGTCCTGTAGCATTCTTTTCAAGAACTTTGTCAAAGAGTGAGCAACACCATTCTGTTGTTGAGAAAGAAGCTTATGCAATAATAGAAGCCCTTCGGAAATGGAGGCATTTCCTTGTTGGACGCAAATTTCAGTTAATCACAGATCAAAAATCCGTCTCATATGTGTTCAATACCCAGCATCCAGGGAAAATTAAAAATGAAAAATTCACAAGATGGCACTTAGAACTAGCTTCATACAATTATGATATTATCTATCGACCTGGGAGAGAAAATGTTGCTGCTGATGCTCTATCTAGAACCAGCTGCTCACTACATACCTTAGACAAGCTAGTTCTTCTTCATAATGCTCTATGTCACCCAGGTATCACTCGAATGAATCACTGGGTGAAAATTCAGAACCTTCCATATTCAATTGACGAAATTCGCAGAGTAACTTCTTCCTGTAAAACCTGTTCAGAGATCAAGCCACGCTTTTATTCTAAGCCAAACACTCTCATTAAAGCAACTGCTCCATTTGAAAGACTCAGCGTTGATTTTAAAGGACCTTTGCCATCCAGCACACCTAGAAAGTATCTTCTAACAATAGTCGATGAATTTTCAAGATACCCTTTTGCCATACCATGCACCGATTTTTCATCTTTAACAGTTATTCAAGCGCTGAACCAAATCTTCACTCTCTTTGGATATCCATCGTATATACACACTGACAGAGGTAAATCATTCTTATCCCGAGAACTTCAATCTTTCTTTTATTCAAATGGTATTGCCACCAGTCGAACCACGCCATATAATCCTTGCGGTAATAGACAAGTGGAGCGATACAATGGAATCATTTGGAAAACCATTTTGCTTGCATTAAAAACTAAAAATTTAGATACATCACAATGGGAGAAGGTATTGTCAGAAGCATTACATGCTATCTGTTCATTACTCTGCACATCGACTAATGTTACACCACATGAACGAATGTTCTACCATAAAAGAAAATCTAGATCTGGAGTTTCTATTCCATCATGGCTTACTACACCTGGTAAAGTTCTAATGAAAAATCATGTTCGTCAAAGCAAATATGATCCTTTAGTAAAAGAAGTAACACTGCTTGAAGTCAATCCAAACTATGCTCTGGTTTAAGTCCCTAACGGTAAAGAGACCACTGTCAATCTTAGGCACCTAGCTTAGCTCCAGCAGGTTTTAACAAGGAGGATATTGAAGTGGACGAAAGTGTGGATGAGGTACCGAACCTTGAGAATCCCTCTCAATATTCTCAATACCTGAACGAACTGGGGACTTCTCAAGACTCGAACGAAGTGAGGGCCACTCGACTAGAATCACCCCTCAATGGTCCCCGCTTTAAGAATAAAACCATTATTAGTAAGGAACCATTAGGAACTTTTGACAATGACACATCTGTAAAATCTCAAACTTGTCTAGAGCCTGCACTCCGTCGATCAACTAGAACTTCTCGAATTCCAGAATATCTCAATCACTACTCACTAAAATGAAGGGAGGAAGAATGTGGTGAAAAGTTTTTATTAATTAATGTTGTCCTGGTTACCAAATTATATGTAACATCTGGTTATATTGTATCGTTGATGAATGTGTTATTATGAGTTAAATATTATCTCGTCTAAGGTCTATTCAAATTATCACAATGTGTCTTAAATTTTTAACGGGAATAATCTCTATCTATATCCCAGTTAATACCTGGAATGAGCAGTTTTTTCGAAATAGAGAAGAGTTTCGATAATTTTAGTTTTCCATAAATGTGATTTTTCCATAACATAAATGTGGTTTTTATTTCTTAATGTTATAACTATATACATTTGATTCACACTTTTTTTTACAATTACAACAATCAGCTGTTCAATAATACCATTTCGAATGTGCTGGAACATGGTGAAATGTGAGGCATGGTAAAGGCCCATTACCCACTGTTACCTCCTCTTTACTTTATTTCAAGTTTATTTTTTGTAAATACACTCAGTAAAATTTTTATTTTAAAACAGTTAATTTTAGATAACTGTTCATCATTGTTTTATTCAATTATCTCACATAAATTCGGCAGTTGGGTTTTCATTAGTTCCAATTGGAATGAGAAAATCAAGACTAGTTCCATTCCAAACGAAAGACCGGTCTTCAGGACGTTCCATCCCTAAGAATGTCCAATTGGCATCCTTAGTATTGCTAGATTTTATTTCTTATGTTTTGTAAAGGTTAAAAAAATTTAAATTTTGGCTTTGGAAATTTCCTGTTATCTGAGAATCAGCTAACAGCAGCATTGGAACAAACACAGAAAGAACTTTTATATTATTTTAAAAGGAACACAGCCAACAGCAATTAATTAATAACTGAATTTTAAATTAAATTGGTAAGGAGAATAGATAAAAAAACAATAACAGCTACTTTAAGTAAAACAAAAGCTATGCATTTAATTTAAAACAAGTGCTAATTACTGTTATTTATAGTGAATAATCATTCAATGTTTTATTAGTGTTACTCAAAAAATCAATTATTTTAGGATATATGTTGATATAATTTTTTTCTTATTTTTAGATGAAGAATAACACCCTTATATTTGTCCCCTGCAATCCCAAAACACCCTGTAAATACATTCATGTGTAAATCTTACATTACTTGTAATATATATATAAACTGCGAATAACGAACCTTTCTCATTGTGAATGTCAGTTTAAGAGTAGCCAACCGAGGGCACAACTGTGGTCACTAATATATGAAGATATTCATGTAGCTATTAGTAACTTATCACAACCCATGGGGTATGGTTATTCGTTAGCTACATCTACATCTATATCAAAATAGTTATAATATTACTTGAGCTACCAATGATGGTATAGAAGGATCAATAAAATTAGAAATTAACTATATAAAGGAGTTTAAAACCACAATGATGTGAAGTGAGAAGTTAGTAACAATTTAAGAAGAATGTAATATATAGATTTTAAAAAGTTGTAAAATAGAATATTAAAAGTAATTAAATTATAAAATTGTGAATGAATAAGGAAACCAATAAATAATTGAAAAATTCATAAATTTTATTACAATATAAATTTTAAGGAGAATATATATGTACATAATTCATTATCACATTAAAAAAAAAATATGGAACATTTGTAAATCTTTGGTAACAGTTTTAGATAACATTCAAGTTCTAAAGAATAAAAGATAAAAGATGGGAGTAAATATTCAGTATTACAAATAAAATGAAAGGACATTAAAGTCTCTAAATCTATTTACAAAAATTTATGCGTATAATGCATTTGAGTATTTGTTCAAATTTTCTACCGATGAAAATAAAATATAAACTTATAATCTATGAGTATCTATAACATTTATGAATCTATATATCTGTGAGGTTTGCCACAATTATTATTTACAAAAAATAATAATTTGAGTAATATAGTAACAATGAATCAGATCACTAAGTAATTAAGGTAATTTAGGTTACTAGTAGCTAATTATATAACTAAAGTAATACATATAATATAATATATCACATCCAGAGAGCTAAACTAGAATGTAATATTTAAGAGTACGAGTACTATTCATTTAAATAAAACAAAATATTTCATATAAAGGAAATATAAACTTAGATATAAACAAATAACATAGAAAACACCTTAATAAAAATAAAATAATAAATCTGATATAACACTATGGCACTCAATATGTCGCAAAAGTAATTATAAAAAAAAAAATTCTTAATATAAGGATATTACATTATTACAATATTAGATTATTATTTTATAAAGAAATAATATTTACTCCACCTTGAAAGAAATGGCCATAATTACTCACATATTTAGCCAGCTAAGAACTTATACATGAAGAAAATATAAAAACAAAAACATAACTATAAAGCTGATAAAAGTCTCGGCTAAAGGAGTAAGTACAAAAATGGGAAGTGAAATCTGATCTCAATTTTATTTCCTATTTTAATAAATTTTCGATTCTTTGAGTGTTGCTCTTTTAAAAAAAAATAATGATAAACTGATACTATATATTATTCAAATTTTTAAAATAATTATTTCAAAAATTGCGACAAAAACAACTGAGGAACACTCAATCCTATCAAAATTTATTTACTAACAAATATTTGAAATGATACCTCACTATTTAGTCGAATTCATTCAAGATTTAAAAAATCTCAGTAAAAGACTAAATACAGCAAAATTCACCCTTGTGAGATATTTGCTAAAAATTATAATATAAATAAATTATAAACATGTCATTACTTTATTCAGAGTTATAGAAATCTCAATTTTGCAATGTAATATCATCGTAGGTAGTTCGAATTTTGTCATGCCAATGCAAATAAAGCATCACCAAATCTTCATTTAATATTCGGTAAATAAAGATAAACTATAAACCACATTAAATTTATAATTGTAACAAGATTAGAAAATACATTAAATAAAAGCAACATTTCATGAAAATGTATATAATTCAAAAATAATTGTAAGGTTTACCTTGGTCTGAGAGTTTACCCCTTTTAATACAGAAGTAGATGTTTCAAATTAGTTTTATCAAAGAAAAGAGTTTTTTTTTCTAAATAACTGATAAAATTTCAGTTTTATAACTCCATAAAAAAATAATTTACAAACACAAAAAAGATTGAATAGCTTTTGAAATGACAGAATTCAATACTTAGGAAATTTGCTAAGCATTTGTCTTGGCATATCACTAAGTATTTATTTACCAAACATAATATTAACTAAATTTTCTTCAGAAGTCGATTAGAAAAAAAGGAAATAAAAGAATATATAAAAATATAAAAACAACTATTCTCCCATCATTTACTTAACATCACTTTAATTGTTTTAAATATGTAGAACAAGAAAAAGTTTTTCGAAATTATAATTACAGGTGTTGAAGAAGACAGACATCACAAACGTTTTTAAACAAAACCTATGTCGCTGATAGTCCATCCTAAATGAAAAAAATTAATTGAGGAGAAGACAGCCTATAGCTAGTGGTGGTCAAAACTATATAATAAGAGACAGAAAGAGTGACAGTTAATTGTATGCCAATATTTCAATGAGAAGTATTTCCTGCTGGTTTGCCTCAAGAATGATGAAGTAAAGAAAGGAAATAGAGATGAGTAGCCACAAAGATCCGATCTCAGCTATTTCCGTCGTTGAACCCTCTCTCCTTCCCCCAACCCATACTTCAGCCAACAATATCAAAAGAATAATTTATTAATGAGAAGACGTCTTCAGTTAATTCAAATAGTTCGATCCTCTGCAAAGTATTTAGAATAAAATGATAATTTTATAATATTAATAACTGATAATATTTAACCCATTATCAATAATCAAGCACTTCCCACCCCCACCTTCCAACAATAAATAATTTTAACTTCGCTTTGCACTAAATTTTTCTTAGATGAATCCTATCCTCCTATTACGAAAAATAAATAAATAAATAATTAAAATAAAGAGTTGCCAATTTTAAGAAAAAAAAAAAAAAAAATGAAAGAATTGATGAGAGTAAGAAAATACAAAAGAAAAGTGCCTAATTTAAAATGAGAACGAGCACAAAAAGTTTTGTGTGGTCGGGGACAATTTTCGGTCAGAGAACTAGCCATCAGTTTCAAGATTCATTTCATCGAGTAACAACAGAATAAATATTAACTGACTCAGGCAATATTCCAGCTGAAAATGGTACAAATGGGAACGATAAATGTTAATATAATAGGAGCTGTCATGTGGCTTTAGGATCAATCTTTACTTAATCACGATTTCTTCAATCTGCCCTAATAATATGATCTACAATATAAATCAACAATTTTAAAAAGTAACTGTTAATGTTAATTCAATTGAATATAATTTATATTAATAAATAGAATGGAAGATGATTAATTTTTTACTTGGTCCCTTGTCCATACCATATCATATTGTATCCATATTAATATTCAATCAATGAAAGATTTAATTGAAAAATAAATAACATTTTTAATGTACTTTCTCTAAGGCACTGTTATATCAATCATATAAAAATGATCCAAAGCTAAACTGTAGAAGTAAAATAAATAGTTTTCTCTAAATTTCTAAAACAATCAAAAACATTTTTAAAAAACTGAATTGATTCTTTGATAGAGTGAATCCCTCTACATTATTTTAAAATAAATTTTTTTTTTCTCTACATATTTATTTCTTTTTATTTTCTTGGTTCCATGTACTATGGCATGGCCAGAGGTATTTTGCATTTTAAAACTTAAAAGATATTAAAAGTTTTAGCTTCGTCAAGTTATCAATTAAGTAAAAATAGTATCTCTCCATAAAGTTTCATCAATTTACAATTTATTTTTATTAATTTTAATAAATCTCAAGCTTCTAAGAATATTAATAATTTAAATTAAATTACCTATGGCTAGATAATTTTAAATTATGTCCAGTATAAGAACATCGGATATGTTTTCTATAACATCAAGTGAAATTAAAAACTGAACATATCTTCTCACTGTATTTGGCCACCTTACAACTAACTTAACAAAAACATATATAGGTTCCAATGTATAACTTCAAGTTAAACAAAGAAATAAAATTTAAAAATGGATACACTTTGTTATGACCAGAGCCCACCATTATTTTACTGACACAGCTACTAGGCTGTATTAGGAACAATATTGTTCGTTTTACAGCTGGTATTTAAAATAATTGAACTAGAACAGAAGGTCTTTTATTAAATATAAATATAAATATGCTTGCTAAACATTGCTTTAAATAGATAAAATTAAAAGATAAAAAAAAGTGAAAATAATAGGAGGAACAAGATTCATGTGAATAAGGTAAAGAGAAACTGTTTCTAAAACAATTCCAATTTACTAATATCAAAATTGTAAATTATAAAATATTACACATAAATGAGCTTTCTCTTATCTTTATTTATCAAAGAAAAATTTATAATAGTTTTATGATAAGGTAAAATTATATTTACAACAAGGAAATTGTCGATCATGTATAATAAAATCTGATAGATAACATTTGGGGTATGGTGGTCAAAAATTAAAAATTAAAAAAAACTTATTCTTTTAAAGATTATTATTAAATTACAAGGATAGTAAAATATTGGTAACGTGGGAAATCCTAAAACATGAAAAATTAGATATATTAGGGTGAGCAAGAAAGGAAATTATAAAACAATTACCCATTTTATTCTCAAACAATGGAACACCCTACAATAAAAATGCCTAAGAAAAGGTTTTGTCATGTTTTTCAAAAATATAGACCTAAATGTTTTTTTTTAAAACAATCTATTCTGTAAATTCATCCGTATTTCCAAAATAAAAGATACTTTGTATTTTTATCATTTTATCACTCACTTCTTTGGTTTCAAAGGAGTAAATTGTCTTCAAAATCAATAATCACTCAAAATCTACCAGGCAAACAAAACGGGTCAGCTACCCAAGATTTTAGGGTAAAAATATTCATAGATTTAAAAGATAGAAATATAATCAGTTGGTCAGAGATTCGAATGTATCTTTGATATCCAGTTGGCAGCGCGATAATGGGTTAAGTGCCTTGGTCCACCATTGTCCTCAACCCCTCACACAGCAACAGCAACAGCAACATAAGGAAAAAACACTTTTCAAGTAATCCGACATTCTGTGAAAACTGAAATCATATACGTTTCAACAAACTGAGGCTAATTTCCTACAAGTCGGTGATAATCCTTAAGATGCAGATTAGGTTAGGTTACGCTAAAGAAACACAGTAAAGCATTAAAAGCTTTAGCATTCAGAATTGAGAGCTTTGAGGTTAAGCTAAGGGAACATATGAGCTGAAAAGGAAACATCTTTTAGCAAGGAGCAACGACAATGGATGAGTTTAGTTTGAAAATTCATTTGAGAAATCTTTTGAGGATCTAAGTTAAAAATTTTATATTGACATTTTTTATTGGTATTTTACAATCGCTGCAGGAGGACTGAACCAATATATTGGATGCTGTATTTAAAGATGAAACAACTTTAAAAATAAAAATTGTTTCCGAAAAATTTCTTTCAGAAAAGAAATAAAAAATAGAATTTTAATATTTTGAAAACACCTCAAATTTCCATAGAATCGGGATGATTAAACATGTATTGAAATTGACAAATGCTGAACTTTAATATTCAATTGACCAACGGCTGTCGACAAGAATATTAATCGAATGACAAAGACATAAAACTAGAATTCTGTTTAAAACTTAAATATCTAGAAAAAAAGTAATACAAAACAATTTTTATCTTGAGACTACTACTCCAAACTAGAATGTACTAAAGGCATTAGAGAATTATCAACAACATCAAAACATAGTTCTACAACAATAAAAATAAACGAAGGCAAGAGATTAAAATTTTAAAACAATAGGAATCAGTATTTCTTTTTTTTTTTTTTTTTTTTTTTTTTTTTTTTTTTTTTTTTTTTCATTTCTAATGAGTAAAAATATTTCTGCATTCTGTAATAGAACTAACAGTCTATTTTATATTTTACCAAAAAGATACAAAATCTGCGAGTCTCAAGTTAAGTAATAAATTTTGAAATTGAAAATAACAAGAAAAAAATTTATATAAAAAAACCACAGTAATATATATTCCTAGATTCAAAGAGAAATGGATGAGCTTACTTGTATCTATATAATTAAGATAAATAGGATCGAAAAATGTTTTGTAGCCGGGAACATAGAGTATGTACACATAGCCAGGTACATAGAGTATGTACACGTAACCAGGTACACAGAGTATGCACATGTAGCTATGGTACATAGAGTATGTAAATGTAGCCAGGTACATAGAGTATGTAGACATAAGTATAGCTATGAGTATTATGTAAATAGGAAAAATATATTACATCATTGATAACAATATTAATATTGTACACAAAATAATCAGATCAAATACAACAAAAGTCTGCCCCAGTCAGAATACGCTGAATACTAAGAGCAAAACAGAGCATTAGAAATCAATGTCCTCATCTCATCTCATATATAATTATAATTACGACTAGCTAATTTGATACATCCACTTAACTTAATTGATATTAGGTATAAAAACCCTCATGAGAACATTTCATTAAAAATTTAAAATGTAATCCCATGAGCTAATGAATTTTCTAATGAAAAATTAAATTCGTCTAAAGAGCTCAAAATATGAACCATGTAACTTAACAAATCCTGATCACGAAAAAATGAATTTTCTTCAAACATCTCTAATGTAGTTCGTGAAGTAGCGAAAACATTCAAAATAATATGTTGAAGCATATGATCTCTGAAATAGGGTAATCATTTAAATAAAATTTTATCATTTTAGTAAAATATAAAAATATATGAAGGGTCAAGAGAAGAAACTAGGTGTAATTTTTTTTTTTTTTTTTTTTTTTTATGAAAATGAGTTATGGCCATCAATATATAATATATAATATAGTTATGGCTATCAATATATAATATATAATATAGTTATGGCTATCAATATATAATATATAATATAGTTATGGGTATCAATCGATTCAGAATGATAAGCTGCACTCTCCTAGGGAGTTAAAATGTGGAAAAACCAAGCGAGTAAAAAAAAAAAAAAAAAAATCTCATCGAACTTTGACTGGATGGCGAAAAAAGGAGGAGGGGAGATAAGTATAATGGTAGAAGGAGGGGAGGTAAGTATATTGGTAGAAGGAGGGGAGGTAAGTATATTGGTAGAAGGAGGGGAGGTAAGTATATTGGTAGAAGGAGGGGAGGTAAGTATATTGGTAGAAGGAGGGGAGGTAAGTATATTGGTAGAAGGAGGGGAGGTAAGTATATTGGTAGAAGGAGGGGAGGTAAGTATATTGGTAGAAGCACAGTTTCAAGTTTCACAATATCACAATGTTTTCTGGATATCCTTAAGCTCTAATATCACTTTTTCATTTACAAAACTTGAATTCCAATCTAAATTTTTTTTTTTAAACAATTGCAATGGCTTTATAAAGTTGGAGACTTTAAATTGCAGATTTCTCAGTTTTGATAAAAGTTGAGTTACCTGTTTTCCCCTCAACCCTAACCCTTCATACATATTTAAATGTAAATGAATGATTTTTACCTGACACAAAAACAGATAAATATCTGAAATCTTCCATCCTTTCCTAAATTTTGCCCTGAGTTCATAATGGCATCGATAACCCTATAATAGTACCTTATTGCTTTATAATCAACATTCTTTTCTTCAAACGGAGCATAACTATCGGGTCTATCTTCTCTTACTTTAACTAAAAAATACAATAAATAAACTTAAAAAAATATAGAATCTAAACTATAACTTTAAAAATGAATATATATAAATTGCATAACTTACGGAGATAATCCCAAATATATAAATTTCTGCCAAAAAGACGAGATGACTTAAAGCCATATAAAAATGCCTGTTCCAAACAATTTACGAGACCAGTATCGCCGCACAAAAGCATTGTTAGCGAGCTACTAGACTCTTTTCCTTGAGCACAATAGAAAAATTTAACTAAATTATTTACACAATCACCTGAAACAATAACTTGAATTAATATTTTTCAAATTAAATAGTAATATCAAACCAGAATAGGCGGAATTAAATATTAATATGAAACCAAGTGAAGGAGAATTAAATAGTAATATGAAACGAAATGAGACAGAATTAAATAAGTTTTCCCCTGGCTAATTTTCTACGTTCTCTAACTCATCACAGCACATCAAATGTTTGTAAATTTTTATAAAGTATAGATAAAATGAGGCATTGAGTTCTCAGAGCGGACTATCCTCCAACTTGTGAAAATTGACCAAATTATAGTAAAATCATAATATGTCATCATTTGTTGTTTCAAATTCAATTTGGTGGAACAGTCCACTCTGGTTCCCCAGGCCTCTAACAAAAATAATAAAACAAGAACAAGAATGGAGGTGACTAATTTTTTTTTTTTTTAAATCTTACATAAAAACAGAAAGTAATAAATGTGACACTTAAAACTGTCATTTCATGTAACATTAACATTATAAATAAATTACCTAACAAATGCTCAATTTCACTAAGAGGTAAAACTTTTTTTGGTGGCGGTACACTTGGACTTCTAACCCTGCTACTTCTTCCACGATCAATATCTCGATCCTTTTCTCGCTCTCCAACAAGCAGCCTTTCAATAGAATCATCATCTATTCCTTTACCGAGCCAACGACCACAAGGAAAACTGAAATTATAACATACAATAATATCATTTTTTGGTGGATAAAACTTAATTTAATAATAATGTAAAAACAAAGACTGACTTGTATGTATGACCAGTAACTTCATTTCTGACTATGATGTATTCCACCAACCATTTAGGGCTAAGACCAGAATTATCATGTCCAATTCTCGTAGTAGTAAGGTAACCTAAGTTTTTATGCTGAGAAAAAAATAAAAAATAAAAAAAATGTTGGAGATAACAACTTTCTTTATCTTAACCAAATTGTTAAACAGAATGCGTACATGAAAGACAAATTCTAATGTTGCTTTTGGCACTGGAATCCTTTGAGTCTCTCCGTGTGAGCCATAAACTTGAATCCAACAATTGGCCGTTGTAGAGGAGAAGCTATTTTTCCTTGATGGATAAATAGCAATTCGGTAAGGAATTCCTACAAATAATTTAAACAGTGAGTTGGAAAACGGCTGAGAAAAAATGTAGAAACTATAGTTGAGAATTAAAATAAACTTACGGGTATTTAAATATGTATTAGTGAAGCAGTTATAATCAACAGCATTTAACGATAACAAGTGATATAAAAATTGGTCCTTCTCCTCTTCACATCGAAGAAAAGCAGTTCTCTTATACTGAGACCTATAAAATTTAATTTAATATAATGAGAATAATAACTAACGTGCTAAGATAGCAAATTATTATCATAAGATGATTAATAAATGAAAAATATATACATTTTCTATATATATCAATAGATCATGCAGAAAAAAAATTAAATTCAATGAAAGTTATTGACATATAATTGTAATCATAATTTACTTATTGTAAATATTCTATACAGCCTTTAGACGTTAAAACGATCACAGTAGTGGAAGGCGCCTCAACTTCAAAATATATGAAGTAGTGTTGATGTGAAGAGATAGATGAAAATGCCATTGCTACAGCTTCAAAATTGTGATGGGGATCAAAAAACATTGATTTTAATCACTTTATCAAACATTTTTGAAGAAAAAACTTGAAATTATCGAGAGTCAACTAATATTGATAAAGATATCAAAGATGCTAGTTTTTAACTGTTTTTATAGCTGTTGTTTCTAACTCGCCTTAGTTTTTATTATCTTTCAATTGAAAAAAAAAAAAAAAAATTGATGATATGTAAAATTTATTTCATAGTTAGGTGATATGATTCAAAATAAAAAAATTAAAAATTAGTCAGGCATTACCTCAATAAAGTACTTTCAGACAATAACGTTCGAAGGTGCTTCGATAACATCTTCTTTTCCAATGATAATCGAACAAAGGCACGTGCATATCCAACATGAGTTTTTATATCGGTCATCGCTTGAACACTCCTAAAAAATAAAGATGATTTTTAATAATAAAAAGTAAACAGATATAGTTAGTACAAATATTTATAAAATTTCTAGTTGTCAAATAATGTTTTTATGTTCATGTTTATTATCGCTACGATAATTTTCAAAATTGGACAGTCAATACAAACTATGTTTTCTAGAATTTATTATTTGAACTTGTTTCTAATTAATCTACTATATATTTGTCAAATACCACTCACTCATTTAACACAAAATCTCAGAAACCACCGAACGGATTGAAATGAAATTCGAAATGTAGCTTCCTCTAGGATCGTAGGTGCTTGCTAAGAAAGGAATTTTAAAAAATCGACCTGGATCGCAGCTAATTCATGAAAAATGCGATTACAATTTTTATTGGGTGAATAATAATAGATTAATTGTCATATGGTATATGGAGATAAGCTAAGTTAAAAAATAGGTTAGATGCGTAAGCCGCACACTTTGACCACAAATTAAATTCCTTAAAGTTGTAAACAAACAAAAATACAATCGATGTTGAAACCTTATTACATGGTACTTTCTGTGACCTCATGGCAGCTGCAGAGGGGTACCCTTACAAATTTGAGTTGTTTCGTGACAAGAAGCTATTAAAAGACTTATTTTAAAGAGAAGGTTAAAAGACTTATGTTCTCTGGTGATGACATATAAGGCCAGTTCGATGTACATACTTCTTACGAGCAACCCACCAACATTGCTTCACCAGTAGCTTCGTCCCCAACTATTCTTCCTTCAGCTTTCCTGTCACAAGATAATTGTTCTGAACTACAATTGGTCTTCTTCAAATCGCCTTTTCTCGACCAGGGCCAAGTTGTATTTCTCGAATCTGGACAAGTTTTACCTAGCCTTTCTGAATTTCATTCCTTGAACCTAGAATAAACATTTTTCTATGATTCACAGATTCAGTTCGCAACAAACAACTAAGGAACTCGGCTGCAAAATATATTCAAACACATGTAGAGGTCAACAGGGAAGCTGTTAAGAAATACATGACAAATCATCCTGAAATTAACAGAAAAGTGGTTAACAAACATAAACAGAGCCAACCCGAAGTCAAAGGATATGCTGTAGACACAACACCTAAATATACTGAGAGGGGATGTACAGAAGTATAAGAAAACCCACCCTGAAATCCATAGAAAGTCTTCAAAAAATTACTCAGAAAATAATCCTCATGTTAAACATGTAGCTGTAACAAAACACGATAAAAGATGTTTAATGGAAAGGTTACAGCCAGTATGACCCAAAAACTGAATACACAAAAGACAAAACAGTCGATATTGGACAACAATCTACTTGAAATTGGTGTAGAAGGACGAGAACCCTACCATGTGCTGCAGTAACGGGAAAGTCCAACTTCCTCCCTGTCAAGAATATCCTGAACACTTGCACAGCCTCCTTACTTATGAACATCCTGAGGCTGAGCATTTTCTAAATAATATTTGGAAATAGAACGGTTGTTTCCAATGACGTCATTTGGAGCAAAGGAGATAAAAGAGGGAGATATAATTTGAACATTTAAGGTGCAAGGCAGGTATGTATCACAGAATAGGGAGTTTGATGCCTGGAACACAACAGCAACCATCTTTTATTCAGATAAATTTTGTTGGTGATGACAACCATGGAAGAGGCATTCGCTGTGGTCACTTTCAAAATATCAAGCCTGCAGTCGTAGGCCAACTCCAGAAAATTCTTCATGAACATAACAAGTATATCAAGGACCTGCTGCTGAGTCTGTTCCCAAAGATCTACAAGATTTCCAGGTAGTTATCAGTGATGACAAAAAGCCTTCAAATTACAATACTCAAGTTACAATACTCCTACCACTTAATACTCCTAAAGTTGCTGTCTTGATTGTTGGCCAGGTGTTTGAAAAGCGAGACATTGTTCTCTACAGCAGGGAAAAAAAACTGATAAGAACCAGTGAGTTCTATCAAGCGTAGGATTCTCTTCAGTATTGTCTCATGTTCTGCCATGAAGAAGATGGGTACAGTATTAACATCCCTCAGCGTGACCCAAACACCAATACACCACTTAAGAAAACTGTGGCTGCAGCTGATTTTTACGCCTAAATGTTAGTGGAGCGAGGAAGTGAAGAACCTTATTTACTTTAATTTCGTAATCTCCCTGAACCAATTTATGCTTGATATGTATGCAAAAATAGAAACAGAAAGACTAAACTTTATGCGAAAAAATCAAAAAAGTTGAGAAGTTGAGACTATATTCACTTAAAGTATGCCTTAAGAAAAGCTGATGGTCTGGTATCAGAGCTAGGTAAGATGGTAGTGCTGCCTCGAAACTTCACTGGAGGACTGTTAAAATAATATAAAATTAACTTTTGCAAATAGTCAAATTTACTTATTGAAATTATTCTAAGAATGGAATTCTTTAGGTTTATTTAAGTAATAATAATAATCGTTGAGCTTAACTTTTACTAATTTAAGTAGTCCTTAATCCTAATGATATTAAACCGTAACGGAGCAGGGTACCTTCAGCTAGTTAATAATAAATAAAGAACCCCAGATTTTTAAAACAATAAACAACAGGGGTTATTAGAAATAAATTAGGTACATAATTTAAGGTATAATTAAAACAAAAAAAAAAAACAGAATGATTTAAAAATAAATTAATAATGAAATGAATATAACATTAGCTCATTCACTGACAACATCTAAATTTGAATGTGTGCTAACTCATTACTCATTACTAAAGACCGGATTTTCGTGCAATTGCATCTTTTTTTTTGCAAACTCCAAATTCATTAAAACTTGGATAGAAATTCGAATCATGAAAACTACGTTATTTCTATACTAGTTTTATATTGCACGAAATTGCACGTTTTGACGTTAATGCACGAAATTGCACGTTTTAAGGTTTTCCTGCATGAAATTGCACGTTTTAAGGTTTTCCTGCTAGAACGATTTTACAATAAATGGAAAATCAAAATAAACCAGGAAAAAACACAAGCCATAATATTTACAAAGAGATGGCCAAACAATATTCCCCAACTGACTGTAAACAGAACGCCTGTACCTTGGTCCACTCAGATCAAGTATTTAGGACTTAACATGGATAAAGGACTGACGTTTAAAGCACACACTGATTATGTGTGTAATAAAGCAAACAGGGCTCTGTGTACTATATACCCATACTTTAATAGGAATTCTAGAATAAGCAGAGAAAATAAACTATTACTATATAAAGCTTGCTTAAGACCTATAATTACGTATGCAAGCCCTATATTCAGCTTTATGTCAAAAACTAACTACAGAAAATTACAAATATTCCAAAATAAATGTTTAAGAATTATTGGCAAGTATGAATACTTTACTAAAATTAAAACTATGCATAAAGAATTATGTATACCTTATATTAACGAAATCATTGAGAAAATATGTAAACAATTTTTCATTAAGTGTAAAAACAATAAAAACCCACTTATAAAAAATATTGGTAACTATGATAAAAATAGTACAAAACAATATATACGAGGGTAAGTCAATAATTATCCGCAATATAGCTATATTTTTGTTTATGTTGGCAGTACTGTTCTTTTGTGTTGATGGCGCATGCTTTGTTTATTCGTTGTTATGTTTATGTGCGTATCAAGCTGGTAGGTTAGTTTTGTTATCGCTGTCGTGCTGTTAATAATGGCCGCTCCACTTTCTATTTGCACCAAAGAAGAGCAACGTTCAGTGATCCGTTTTTTGTGGTCGGAAGGTGTATCAGGGGCCAAAATTCATCGATGACTTTTGGTACAGTACGGGAACAATTGTTTGCCACAACGGAGTGTCTATGAATGGATTGAAAAATTCAAAAATGGTCGCACAAGTGTTACGCAAAATGAAGGAGCTGGACGACCAGTTACCGCCATAAACGAGGAAAACATTGAGCGTTCACGTGAAATGATTCTCTCAGACAGACGGATAACTGTTGACGACGTGGCAAATCGTCTGCAAATTAGCCACGGTTCTGCCTACGAAATCATTTACAGCAGACTTGGGTTTCATAAAGTTTGTGCAAGATGGGTTCCAAAACCGTCCAAGGCCGTCGATTTGCCTCGGACGAAGCATTGAAAGAAGCGGTGCATTCCTGGCTCGCATCTCAACCCAAAACCTTCTTCCATGAGGGCATCAGGAAATTTGAACAACGTTGGACCAAGTGCGTTGAAAAGCAAGGGGACTATGTCGAAAAATGATGTACTTGTAAGTTTCCTATTTCATTTCAATAAAATTTTATAACTATATTGCGGATAATTATTGACTTACCCTCGTACATAAAAGAACTAAACATTTATTAATGTAGTATACCAATCTATTATATTTATTGTTATTTTAAATATACTTGTTTATGCATGTTATGTATATATGTTTGCATATGTATATATTAGGTGTGAGTGTATGTATTTTGATGTGTGTGTATGTAAGTATGTATGAGTATGTATGTGTGTATGTATACAAAAATGTATAGATTTTTAAGAATGTATAGTTACAATTTTAGGATTGATGAATTAAATGCCACTTCTATTGAGATTATTTTATTTGAAAACTAGTTTCGAATGCTAAACATTCATCTTCAGTTCTAAAACATACAATAAAATTTTCAACATATCAGTACTATGTTACATAGATTAAATATACTAAGGTTTTTAAAAAGATAAGACAAGAAATCAAGCATAGGCACTCACCTTCGAGGTAACTAAAACACTGAATTTGTGAGAAGTATAAGGGGGGGGCAGGTAGGTTAAGTTTTAGATTTACAACGGGGTTTCCCTTATGACTCATTGGGTTTTTTCGTTCCTATGGGAAATAAATTTAAAATGGGGCTATTGGATATGTTAATCTGATCATTTAAACAAAACCCACACACACAGATGTAGTTATAGACAACAATGCCAGGAGACCACTAACACACAAACTCGCAGCATTTCATAGCATGATATACCGGCTTTTAAATATACCGCTAAATGAACGAAATTTTAACAAAGAAATACAAACGATTCACACTATAGCTAACAACAACGGATACAGTAAAACCACAATCGATAATATTTTAAGAAAACAAATACATAAAAAAAATATGAATAATATATACAAAACACCCCCAGAGGATAAAGCTACCCCTAAAAAATATATTTTGATACCATACTATGGCCCAATATCCACTAAAGTCGGGAAAGAATTAAAAAAATTAGGTTTAAGCCCTGCATTTAAAATAGATAAGCCATTGTCATCATACTTCCCTTCACCGAAGGACAAAATAGACCCTTTCCAAAAAAGCAGCGTATACGAATTAAAATGTAATGACAGTGAAGCAAAATACACGGGAAAAAAAACGGACGATCAGTAAATCAAAGAGTAAATGAACATATAAGAGCATACACTAATAAGACCCAAAATTCCAATTTCGCTATCCATCTAAATGAAAATAACCACAAATTTAATAAAGACTCGGGAGTAAAAATATTACATCAAGTAGAAAATAGCCTAAAATTAAATACTTTTGAATCACTAGAAATAATAAAATCGTTTAAAACCGATCCAGATTTTTGTTTAAATGATCAGATTAACATATCCAATAGCCCCATTTTAAATTTATTTCCCATAGGAACGAAAAAACCCAATGAGTCATAAGGGATACCCCTTAAAAACCTTAGTATATTTAATCTATGTAACATAGTACTGATGTGTTGAAAATTTTATTGTATGTTTTAGAACTGAAGATGAATGTTTAGCATTTGAAACTAGTTTTCAAATAAAATAATCTCAATAGAAGTGGCATTTAATTCATCAATCCTAATTGTATTGATCCTTCTATATCATCATGCGTACCTCAAGTGAGTTACAATTTTGTTTATTTTATTACTAGGATGTTATTTTTCTTTTTATTCTTTGAAAGTTTTTTTGTATATTTTTCTTTCTTTATAAATTATGATTATATCAGTATATACTTAAGTTGTTTAATAGTATTTTATTTAATTTTGAGACTGGTTTATTTTTGGTACAGCATTTAAAATTGTGAATTGTAAAATTATATAAAAAATAAAGAAATAATAAAAAAAAAAAAAAAAAAAAAAAGGTTTTCCTGCATGAAATTGCACGTTTTAAGGTTTTATTTTTGAATTTGTCTATTAAAAAAAAAAAAAGTCAACAGTTAACAAAAACACATTTTTTTAAAAACAAACCATTTTTTTAAACCGGTTTTAATATTTTTTCGTAGGAGTTTTCAATTCTCGAGTCCCCCATTTTCTGGGAATTTTTATGTTTTTCAACATCCTACCCCGTCCTATATCCGGTAGCCGTGTTTGTATTTCTCAGTTATTATTTTCATTTCTTCTGCCACTATCAACTTGTGCAATTCTATATAAAACATGCCTAAAGGGAAAAGTAGTGTTTGTTTCAAATTAAAGGGATGGATACAGCCGTACCCAGAACTAAAAACTGATGGAAAAATCATTTTCTGTGAATCTTGCTGCAAAAACGTAGGTGCTGATAGGAAATCGCAAGTAGACGCCCACTGCCAAACAAGTAAGTTTTAGACTTAAATTATGAAATGGCATTTCCTGAATCCCAATCTAGAAAATATAATTTAATGAACTACCTACGTTTAATTTTAATTTTTCCTAAACAGTTAAATTGCACAATTTATGCTGACTTTTAAATCATTTATCTTGTTCTATGTACCTACATTTTTTTACTTTATTATTTTATTGTATAGGCAGTCATAAACAAGCAGTTGAGGCCGCTAAGAAAAGAAAAAACGTAACTCAACTTTTGATGACAGGAAGCTGTAGTGGCGCCAATAAGAAGAATTCTTTTAATCAGGAATTGTGTATGGCATTAGTCTCTTCCAATATTCCGCTATTCAAGCTTTCATGTCCGCAATTTACAAACTTTTTAGAAAAGTATACTGGACAGAAAATACCTGACGAGAGCACACTAAGAAAAAATGTTCTAAATGTCTGCTATAAACAGACTTTAATAAAAATTAAAAATGAAATTTCCAATAATTTTATTTATATTCAGTCGATGAAACGACTGATTCGAGAGGGAAATATATTTGTGCATTGGGTATTTTGCACCCAGAAATTGAGCCTACCCCTCACTTAATTTCTTGTAAAGAATTGGAAAAAACTAATTTTGAGACGGTGTCGCGGTTTGTTAACGATAGTTTGTTAAAATTTTTCGGCCCCAACGGGTATCAAGATAAGGTTTTACTTTTAGTAACCGATGCAGCTCCTTATATGCTCAAAACTGGGAACGCTCTTAAAGTGTTTTACCCAAACATGGTTCACACAACATGTGTGGCGCATGTTCTTAATAGAGTTGCCGAGAAAATACCTGATGCTTTCCAAAATGTATATGAATTAATAACTTGTGGTAAAAAAAATCTTCTTGAAAGCCCCTCAGCGAGTGGCTTTATATAGGAATGTAATGAATTGCCCCTTGCCCCCAGAAGCAGTTCTTACCAGGTGGGGAACCTGGATAGATGTTGCCCTTTTTTATTCCGAAAATTTGGATAGGTATGCAGAGCTAATAGAACATTTGGAAGAAGATGCTCTTTTTATCACCAAATTAAAAAACATTGTAAAAAACAATTCAGTTAAGTCGGAATTGGCATTCATAAGGTTCCATTTTCGCCCAATACCCGTTGCAATAAAGAGTTTAGAGGCCAAAAATCTATCGTTAGATGAACAAATTAGTATCGTACAAAGTGTTGAAGAGACACTCAAAAAAGTAAATAACGACAAAGGGAAATTATATAAAAAATGCCCACTCACCAGTATTGATGTAGAAAGAGCTTTTTCTCTTTTAAAACATATCCTCGATGACAGGAGGTATAATTTTACAGAAAAAAATTTAGAAATGTATAGTGTAGTAAATTTTAACGAAAAAAATTGATTTCTTTATTTTGTTTATGTCTTATTGAATTGTTTATATCGTCTAAATAATTGATTCTTGTCCTAGAAAATGTTCCAGCTGTTTTCGTATTTTATAATTTAAAAAACAGATTTAAAATATATTCTTTTAAAACATAATATTATGAATCTACTTGATGGTAATAAATAGAATTTTGTATTATGGCACTTGTTTTACTATGGCATATAATGATTGTTGCTAAGAGTGTTTTTTATTTAAATATTTTAATACAAAATATAGTTTAAATAAAGGAAAATTATTAATTTCGTTATATTCAATATTTTACTTTATTTTATGTCTACTTGGGTGCTGATAAAAAATAAAAATCAAAATCTTTTTATTCAGTACACCTTTTTACACGTTTTGATTTTTTTTATTGCACGTTTTTGCACGTTTTGATTTTTTTTATTGCACGTTTTGAAGTTTTTGTTGCACGTTTCAATGGTTTATACTGCACGAAAATCCAGTCTTTACTCATTACTTATACTGAGGCTTATAGGCACTGGCGCTAGTCCTTAATGTGGGAGACCCACGGAATGAATCTTCACCTTAACTGTTGAAAAATAATTAAAGTTATACAAGTGATTAAAAAGTGTTCTTTGATTAATTAAGATTGATGAATTAATTGCCACTTCTATACGAATTATTTTATTAGAAAACTAGTTTCGAATGCTAAACATTCATCTTCAATTCTAAAACATACAAAATTTTCAAAACATCAGCTCTTTGTTACATAGATTATTTTATTTATTTATTCATTTTAAGCCTAAGACTTTCATTGAAGTCCTATACTGGCCTGGGTGGGAAGGTGAAGATTCATTTCATGGGTCCGCCACGAAATAAATTTTAATGCTGATTCGAACCCACGACCTTCTGGTTACGAGCGCGCTGAGACCCTCGCCTCAACTCACTCGGCCATTGAAGGCCCCTACATAGATTATATGTATATACTAAAGTTTCAAAAAAAATTTTTGAGAAAGAAATTTTTCACTTTAGTATTGAAGTATTAACGTTTTCCAATTATTTTTTCCCTAAAAAAACTTGCATATCTTACAAAAATTACACACCTTAAATAAACAAAAACTGAGTAAATTATTATTATTAAATAACTAATAAAATATGATTTAAATAGAATTGGAATAATATTAAATAAATTTAATTAACGTTGATAAAATAAACTGTTAGTCATAATGAATAATGAATAATGAAAACAATGAATATCCATCAACAGCAAAGATCCAACGGCAACGTTCTTAGTAAAAAGCTAAAATATATTTGAAAATTACCTCAAATCATAGGCAAGGGTGTTCGGAAGTGGCCTTAGTGTTGGCTCTTGTTGAAAATCTTCACTTAATCTTCTCGTATTACTGGTTCTACTCTCAGACCTGCTTCTTGGGGACGAACGGTTGTCTGCGCTCGATTCAATAGATCCTGATGATAAATCTAAGAAATCATCAAGTATTAATAAAGTTATTGATTGAGATATTTAACTTTAAAAACCTCAAAAACTAAATGAAAAATTGACCAAAAAACAAAAGACATGCGTACAGAAGAGTCAGTATAGTTCGTATTGCAAAATTTTGTAATTTTACTTTATTGATGTTGTTTTTAATTGATATTATTTTAAATATATTATTTCCAGTTACATTATAAGAACTTAATATTAGTTTTCAAACTTTAAATTTTAAACTTAAATGCCTGAGTCTTTGAGCCTAACTAGTACGTTACTATGCTCAAACCTTAATTGATGAGGGAAAGCACTATCAACTGATAAATATCTACAGCGACAGCCGAACAGCAATAGGTGGTGAACAAGTTTACAACTGGATCCAGAATTAAGAATGGTGGAAGATTGTATAGATACTGTTCCTAGTAGCCTTTCGCCATATACTGATGGTCCTCGATCCTCTACGTACAACAATACAATATAAGATAAACTGGGTTAGTAAAGTATAGAGTACAGCACTGTATTCTTCCAGAAGCAGGTGTAAAATGCAGTGGTGTAATATTATATCTTCGGTGTAATTGTAGTGCGTTAATAATTCCTGGAGTGATCTTTGATGTTATGCATCTGCAGCTCTGTGCCACCAGATCGCAGGGAACTCTGTCTTGTTTTGTAGCGTTAAGTTGGCACTCTTTATTTTTCTTACTCTATGCTCCCAACTCCCTTCAGTTTGTTTTTGTTGTAAGTTCAGTTGTATTTGTTGTAAGTTAATTTGTATTCGTTGTAAAGTTCATATCAGACATATCATAAGTAACACCTTGTACCTACTAATTTTCTTGGGTTTTGATTTGTGTCCCGGTCAGTACCTAGACTGTAATGGTAAGCTAGAGGTAGTTTAAAGAATGGCATACCAAAGATCTATTCAAGTACGGAAGGCTGAGGAGTATTTGTGTCAGCACTAAAAAACAAATTCAAACCCTCGGTTAAAAACAAAAGAAATTGCTTATGTCAAGGATGATAAAGTCAACTTTAAATTTCTTAGTGAATTAACAAGGAATGGAAAAATTAAAAAATAAAGTTGGAACAATGAATATATTGAATTGAAAGAATAGAAACTACAACATGTTAAAATTATATTTATTCCACTAAATTAACAATGGTTGTAGTTTTAAATAATATAACCTTCTAATACTACTACATGCTACCTAGAATATATATATATATATATATATCTTAATATATATAATATATATATATATATATATATATATATATTTTTTTTTTTTTTTTTCTTTCTTATGTAGTAACCCTTCAGAAGAGGCGTTTATTTTAAAATTGTGCATACAACAAGCAAAAAGCATATTATATGCATACAATGTTTTAAATGACTTTTCATCTAATACATTTTTTTTTTTAAGTATCAATAACTTTCAACTAAAAATCAAAATAACTAAAACTGAAATAAATGAATGAACTGGAAAAAATAAAATAAAATAAAATAAATAAATAAATAATATATATATATATATATATATATATATATATATATATATATATATATATAGGACATGCATCTATTACGGCTAATTATATTAAGTAGGCTTAGCAAGCAGGAGGCACTTAAGAAATTATTTTATATAATCTTTTTTTTATCATATTTTAATTTAATAAATAAAAAAAAAGAAATCATACAAACAATAAAATGAAATTAAAAACTAATTGAGCATTATTTACATGTTGTAAGCAACATTATTTATAATGTTACTAATATAAAATTGATGAGACAAAACTTAAATATATTTATGTGCAGAAAAGTGATTTTTGACTGAGAATGCAAGAAAGCAAGACAGGGTCCGAGAACTAATAATTTTGTAATGAGTACTTACATTGGGTTGTATAGTACTTACATTGGGTTGTATAGTACTTACATTGGGTTATATAGTATTTACATTGGGTTAGGGAAGCCCACTGGTACAATCTCTATCTTTCCAATAGTACATTAAACTTACTGGTAATACAATGAAAAAACTTATTGATATAAAGATCAAATTTACATTTTTGTGAAATTTTAAATGTGAATATTAACGATATAGTTTGAGGGAAAAAATAAAATCTGTTATCATCGGCATAAAGAATAATTTAAAAAGAAAATGGCAAACTGAATTTGATAACTTTGTATAGATATATAAAGGATGTTAGGCTAGAGAGGGGAATTTCCGGTATCCATAGTTTCGAGTAAACTGCAAAAGTAAATTACAAAGCTCACAATCTTTCTCAATGACAACGGGTTCTCAAACTCCAAAACGTAAAAATCCTCTCCCTAGCCTCCATGAGACCACCTTAAGTGATAGTACATGGGGGAGGGACGAGCTAACAGCAGGCGATGAAATCCCAATTAAATTGTTTTGGACATTGCCCCTTCTAGCCTAACACTCTTCATATATACAATAGCTACCCAATGGCAATGGATTGCTAAAAAAAATCAATGAAACAACTACTAATGGGACTACATTAGAACTTATTTATAAAACCATTCTTATATTGTAGCAATTTAAAAAAAATAAAAATCCTAAAATAAATAATATATAAAATTCTATAGCAAATAGCATAACAAACTAAACATATAAAGCAAGGTTCCCATCAAGTGGCACGGCATGGATGCTATTGTTCGTGAGATTTGGGAAGCCAACTGGCACAAAGTAACAGGTGTAGGTTGTGGCTGGCATGAGCCAATGACTAGAGCCCACTGTTGCCACTTCTCCTACGTGACAATAAGGATGGGACATCGAAAGACATCAATGTCTACGACATTGAAAAATGAAACATCAATGTCACTAGATTCATTGACTAATAGACATAAATAATTTTGAAGATGAACATGTTATTTTAGATAAAATGTAAGCCAGGCTGGCTGTTGAGTTAAGTTAAAGTATTAACTAACCTTAATAAGATAATAGATATTAGTTTAATAAGCCCCAAATAACTTGTTTTAAGGCATTGATGTTTTTCATATTTATATTAAGCAGGATTATTAAGTTAACAATTAAATTTGTCTGAAAACACCAGTGATTCTTATATCTATTAGAAGCCAAATATTAGGGTTAGCTATTAACTAATTCAAATTAAATAATTTGTATTAGTTAAATAAATATTAAAAAAGTGTTACAACCAATAATTTGACTCATATTCATTGTAATTAGGATTATGTCATTTATATGGTTAACATATAAACCACTATGAAAAAATTGGTTTTCTAATGATTCTATGAAAAAATCGATGCTTCATGTTTGGTTGGAGAGTTATTTTTAAGGTTACCTTTGAAATAATTTTGTTTGTTAAATGTGTTTATGGAATTATTTGAAATCATCAATGTTTTCTAAAGACTCTTTAAACAGGAATTCAACTAACATAAATTATTTAAAATGTAACCCTAACATTAATTCCGCCATAGCCGGTCCCAAGCCCGCATTGAGAAAGGAGGCGGGTTGAGAGGAGGGCTGACCCCCCGCCTCTTGTTAAAAATTTCTTGGTTACTCAAGCTCTACAACAAGGCCTCGGATATTGGACTGATAATCGGCAACGACCTGGCTCTCGGAATAAGGACTACAAAATTGGAACTAGGAATGTTAGGACGCTATACAGGCCTGGAGCATTGCATGAGCTAGATGTGCAATTGCAGAAAATGAAAATTGATGTTGCGGCTGTGCAGGAGGTAAGATGGACTGGCCAAGGTATCCTAAAAGGGAAGAACTTCGAAGTACTATACAGTGGGCATAAAGAGCGTCACGAGTTTGGTACAGCTTTTCTAGTATCCAGCAAGTTAAAATCTGCCATATTGGACTTCAAGCCAATTAATGAGCGTATATGCAGGTTGAGAATAAAAGGGAAAATATGTAATATCTCAATTATAAATGTTCATGCACCGACAGAGGAGAAGAGCGAAGAGGAAAAAGAAAAATTCTATGAGGAACTCGAGGATGAAATCAGAAGATGTCCAGGTTATGATCTGAAAATGATAATAGGGGACTTTAATGCACAGGTCAGCAATGAGGAAGACACATGGCCAACGGTTGGTAGGCATAGTTTGCATCGCGTGACGAATAATAATGGAGAGCGCATGATCAACATGGCAACAACTTTTTCATTTGCAATTATGAGCACCTACTTTCCCCATAAAAGTCAGCACAAGCAAACATGGTGTTCACCGAACGGATTTGCCTCTCAGATAGACCATGTGTTGGTAGGCAGGAGACATTTTAACGTAATTAACGATGTAAGATCTTTTAGAGGTCCAGACGTTGATTCGGATCATTTTTTGGTCGTGAGTAGGGTCCGAACAAGTTTTAGAACTTATAACAGAAAGAAGAATGTCAACCACAAATGGAGTAGAGAGAAACTTAGGATAGAAGAAAACAGACAACGCTTTGAGGGACGAGTTCAAGAAGGAATAAACAACATTTCAGCCGTTCTTGGGGGGAAGTCAGTAGAGCAAGAATGGGAAGAATTAAAGAAAACCATCGTAAAAGCAGCGGAAGAATGTTGCAAAGCAGACAAGAAGCAATCAGTGCCCACATGGTTTGACTCTGAATGGGAGATGGCGATCAAAGACCGCAACGAGAAGAGGAATATATTTCTGAATAGGGTAACATGGCAAAGTTGCAAAGAATATCAGGATGCAAGGAAGTTTGCCAAGAGAATGATAAAAGGAAAGAAAAGGCAAGCCCTGAATAGGAAGATAGAAGGCATAGAGATGTCTCGGAGAGACAATGAAGCACGGAAATTTTTCAAAGATGTGAAAGAAATCCAAATCGGATTCCAAGGCAGTAATGCGGTCAAAGACGAAAATGGTCAGCTTTTAGTGAGAGAAGAAGAAATAGTAAGCAGATGGAAGATGTACTTTCAAGGATTGCTTAACCCGGCCATTGGAGATTTGTCAGAACAGAGTGTGAGTTTAGATGAAGATGGTGACATGGACGAGATACTTCCTCCTGATGAGCTGGATATAGAAATAATTTTACAAAAACTGAAAAACCACAAAGCTCCCGGTCCAGAAGGAATAGCGGCTGAGTTTTTGAAAGCGGGCAGAGATGCGTTAAAAAATGAAATTCGCTCTTTGATATCTAGCATTTGGGAACTAGAGGAGTTTCCTGCTGAGTGGAATGAGTCAAACATAGTCCCAATATATAAGAGGAAAGGAGATAAGACAGAGTGCAGAAATCTTCGGAGGATAAGTCTACAGAACACAGTATATAAAGTTTTCTCAACAGCCCTATATAACAGGATCATCGCACATGTTGAACCTAATTTGGGTGAATACCAGGGAGGTTTCAGACCCAACCGATCGACTGTCGATCAAATTTTCTCACTGAAGCAGATGTGGGAAAAAATGAAAGAGTATAACCTATATGAAAACTATGTGGCTGTTGTTTGTGGACTTTAAGACAGCATACGATTCCGTCAACCGTAATGAGCTGTATAAAGCTATGAAAGACATGAAAATACCGAACAAGCTCATTAGGCTCACTATGTGCACCATGAAGAGCACATTTGCCAGGATTAAAGTGAACCAGGCAAGAAGCGAGCCTTTTCCCGTAGATGTCGGACTCAGACAAGGAGACTCGTTTGCACCTCTCCTTTTTAATATAGTTTTACATGCAACTGTAAAAAGAGCGGGGTTTGACACCAGAGGCTCAATTTTTAACAGCCCCATTTAGATATTGGCGTATGCGGATGACGTAGTTATTGCAGCTCACTCTATGCGATACTTAAGGGAAGCTTTACACAAAATGAAGAGAGAAGCTAAAAGAATGGGATTGCATATGAACGAGGATAAATCCAAAATAATGGTATTTAGAAGAAAAAAACTTGCTCGTCCACAGCATTTTTATTATATGGAAGGCTACACCCTCGAAACCGTCACAAGTTTCCAATATTTAGGCGCCTGGATTAACGAACACCTCGATGAAAATGAGGAAATTAAAAGTCGGATAATATCAGCCAACAGAGCCTTCTTCTCCATACAAAGCATTATCAAGAGTAGACTCACCAGCCTCGCAACCAAGATAAGACTGTACAAGACTCTAGTGTGACCGGTAGCCTCCTATGCCTGCGAAACATGGACTATTAATAAATCAGTAGCGACAAAACTGGACTGTTTTGAAAGGAAAGTACTGAGGCGTATATTTGGTCCGATATAGGATAACGGTATGTGGCGGCAAAGGAAGAACCGGGAGCTATACGATTTGTATGGTGACCTGCCATTGACGATATACATAAGAGTTTAACGGCTAAAATGGATGGGGCATGTATACCGGATGGATGAGAACAGAACATGCCGAAAATGGTTCTGGGATAGACCGGATGGAGTGAGACCTCGTGGAAGACCGACGAGAAGATGGTTCGATGGCGTCTCTGAGGACTTAAAAGTTTCTAAAATATATTTAAGGCGAGCAGCTGATCGGGACGACTGGAGGAGGGCTGTGGAGCAGGCCAAGGACAGCTTCATGCGTCTGTCGCGCCAATAAAAAAAAAAAAAAAAAAAAAAAAAAAAAAAAAAAAAAAAAAAACCCTAACATTAACATCAAGACTGAGAAATATCTGTTAATCTGCATTGAAAAAGTTCAAGAGGGATTTCTAAGATTTAGGTAGTTGTAAAAAGGATGACATTGGTCATCAATGACATTGGTTTGTCAATTATGTGACATAATATAACGTTTCGGTCGAGGCTTCTACAAAACCCAATTGCCATCCCTAATCTCACGAACTATAAAGTATTCTATTAGGTAAAGCTTTGTTGTGGGTTCAGCTCAACTTGGCTGAGAAAACTAATATTTCTTTTGTGAAGGTTAGGATGTAGTCATCATTGAACCATTACAGGCTAAAGGTTATTTTCAAAGTGGAGAGGATCGTACATGAATTACTTCCTTTTACATTTACAATATAAATTAATTAATTTTTTTTAACTGAACTCCATTTCACCTCCTTTGGGGGAGGGATGTAAGTTTTTGCGACAAGTGATGCCTATAATTTTTGAAGTCGTTATCACAGGCGCAATACTTACATCATTATCTGGTCAAAGCCGAAAATTCTAAGATCTCATCAGATCTCCAATAAATGGACAAGTTCTCTGAGCAGAACTTAACCTGCCTCCTAGGGATTGCATTCCTTCGATGGTGGAAGGCGGAGCCCCATGGACTAGGAGGTAGTAGGTCAGTGCTAGGGGTATAGCTTGCCTGTATAGATCTGGAAGGAAATATCCTGATGGCAGAAGTGAGAAGACAGTTTCGGAGGTCAAAGCCTTGCAGCGGCTGGGGCAGAGGAGGCGGACAGCTAGGTAGATGATTATGATATATCACAGTTATATCATTGTTGCTACATTTAGATTATTGGAAATACTTAAAAAATATTTATGTGATAATCATCATCCCAAATAAATCATATTATACTTTATATATTCTTGACTTTTGTTGGACTTGGCATTATGCATGGGAACATTGATATATAACAGTATCAGTACATCAAAATAAAATATAATAAACTAAACAAATAAATAATAAAAAAGTTATAAAGAAAGCACTCACCAAGATTGTTAGTTATAAATGAAGCTATTTCCATGATATTGATATTGGTTGATTTTATTGAAGACAAAACCTTTTCATGAAATCCAATCCTAACTGGCTCTGCCGACACCAAAAGCAACGTGAAACCCAAAATAAATGTGCATAAAGGAAAGGTAAACTATTAAAATCAAAGCAAAAGCATGTGCATCAATCAATGTTAGCATAAGCATTAAGTTAGTGAGTGCATTCATTTGACAGGTTAATTATGGAATTAAAAAATGATTGTTATCATTCCAATAATCAACAAAAGACAATCTACAAAAGAAAAAAATATGAAAACCACTTGTTAAAGAAAACACTTGGGTGATTACGTACAGTCCATTCTTTTCTTCCAGACATGCCACGTAAGTGCTGCGTCCAGGAACAGAAAATTATATTTACATTACTTCAAACACCTAACTAAATTCGAATTAGCTGGTCCCTTTTCAAAAGCAGTTCATCGATTCAAGAGCGATGAACATATTCAAAACAAAAGAGAAGATGGTTGGAGATCGACACATTAGGATAATAATAATAATTTATTTATTTATTTAATGTTTTACATCGTACAAAGTGGATAGTGGATATTAACAATTATTATTGTTCTTCTCTTCTACTCTCCTCACTCCCTACCATCTTCTCTATTCATGTACGGTCAACCAACCATTATTATTTTAATTTTATAATTGTTAATAGTTTCAACTTTTTAATAACTCAAAGTCCTTTTTAATGGCATAAAGAATGAGCAATAGAAAAACTTACCACATGACTATCTTTTTCCTTTTAAAGTTCACTTTTATTGTTTCATTGAAGATAAACTGTTAAACAGATTGAGTCAATTGAACTTCCTAATTTTAATTCATCAACACTTTCGATGCTGAAAGGCCTCAGGTGAGGACGGCAGGTACTGAAGGATGGCTTTCCTGTTAGCTCTGTTTAGTCAGTAGCTGGTAGGGATTTGCTGTTTTGAATCAAGGCAGTCGCTACATCCTTCAGCACTCTTTTCACTTCAAAACCTTTAAGACCGTTTTTAAATTAGACAATTTTAAGAAACACTGTGTATCTTTTTCCAAAGATTTTAATTTTTTCAAATTGTATTTTAAAGGTAAGTTTTAATTATTATCAAATGATGTTATGGTTTAACTATTTTCTAATATAAATACTACTAACAGTGAATCCCTACCAGCTACTGACTAAACAAAGCTAACGGGAAAGCCGTCCTTCAGTAAGTGGGGAAAAACCTGCCGTCTCCACCAGCACTGAAAATGTTAACAAATGACAACCAACAAACATGCATATTAACTTGAAATTATTGTTATAATTATTATTTTTTTAATAAAATAAATTGACAGGTTTTCAACTGTAGATGTAATAACCTTTTGGATTATTATTATGATTGGAATAGCTGTATCAGAGTTAAGAGGCACAACACATTGTTATGAGACAAGTGAAAACACTTAATTAGTTGAAAAAAAAACAACCAAACACAGTAGGAAGAATATTAGTAAAAAAATAAAATAAATAAATTATAGAAAATAAATAATAGAGAAGAAGATGGCTGAGGAGGCAGTCAATAGAAACACAATAACATATCATCTTAGTTAGTAATATATAAATTAATTATTTATTATTCTGTTTTCATTAACCACAGCCTCAGCCATTTTGTGTTTATAATGATTAAATATAATATTAGGAGCAACCAAACCATCCCCATCCCGTCTCAATAATAAAAATTATTGAAGATGATGGTTGTATTGTTGACTGTGAGTTTTTACTAAGGAGATGAATTTGTCAGGGGTGCAGTCAAGGTTGAATAAACACAGCCAGTTTTTAAATGAAAAACTTATATTTTGGCGTGCCAACGTTTCGACCTGCCTTGCAGGTCTTCATCAGGGCTAAAATAACAAAAAATTGGATGTGACCAAGATGATACTAACATTAAAAAAAATAAAAAAATAAATAATAAACATAATTTAAAAATGAAAAAGAAACAAGAAAAAAAAAATTTTTGCAGTTAACTAGATAATTGAATACAAAATAGTAGTGAAGTTTAGTCGAAGATACAGTTGTAATAGAGTAATTAAATAATTTAAATTGAATAATATAAATTTAAAATTTTGTAAACTAATACAACAATACAAACTAACGTAACAATTTTATTAACAGATGTTTTTTTATTAGGAATTAAAAAAGGTATAAGGGATCTATATGAAAAGGAAAATGGTAAGATAGAAAGGTAAGGAAAATAATAAAGTTGGCAAAACAATAAACGAAGGAAGAGGTTGAGAAAATATGAGAAATTAAAATAAATGGACTTACTGAAGTAGTCTAGATGAAGGCTTGACTAACAATGACTGTTAAAAAATAAAATCAGGGAAAAGGGGGGTGGGGGATAATGACTTGCAGAAAGTAATTAAGGGTGGCAGTGGCTAATATAACATATGAAAGGGCGCATGGTGGATAAAAACCGAACTAAATTTTTTAAAATTTTATTTAAAAGGCGTGGAAGATGTTAAATATGAATTTAAACATCATCCTACCCCCAACCTTCCTTCTTCTAATTCCCCCACACCTCCACCCTCTGTATTCTTATACAGATCCCTACCTTATATCCCCTTCCTCTCTGATAACATTCAAAAGTCTCTTCGCTCAACCTTCCCTAACCTACGTCTAGGCCTTAAATCACAGAATAAACTTTGAAACATCTACACCAACCTAAAAGATCCTATTCCTCTCTAACTTAAATCAAATGTTGTTTACCGTATCCCATGTTCCTTCCCTAATTGCCATTCATCATATATTGGTGAAACCAAAAATCACCTTAAAGCCCGCATCTCCCAACACAAACTTTCCATCTCTTCCAAAAATCCCTCCGCCTCTAAACTTTCAGAACATTCCTTATCATTAAATCATACCTTTGATTTCGAAAAAGCATCTATCCTTGCCACTGTCCCCAACCATAGTAAACGTTTATTATCAGAATCCATTTACATCCATTTAGAACCTAATCCTGTAAACCATAAAATTGATAAACAATACATTTCCCTCACTTATTCCCAAGTATTAAATCTTATTAAAAAACTATAACCTTTCCATCACTATTTATTATTTTTTCTATGCGTATTTCTATAAATCTATGCGTTGATAGCACAGACCCAACCCACCGTAGTGATCCTCTCTGACACGCGAACAAACTTTCGGCACTTACGGCTGCCAGGATACGAGCTGACTGGAGATGAGTCAAGCGGAGCAGTAGGAGGTGTTTTGATTGCCGTAAGGTACGGAACCAGGTGGAGAGAAATTCCTACTCCAGTGTCTATTACAGATCCTAGGATTCATCATAAAACAATCCAAGTCCTTCTCGAAAAGCCTACTGTGATCACTGGAATTTATAGAAGACCTAGGTCTTCTGTAAGGGAATTCTCTCAGCTTTTAAATGAATGCGCTAAGCGAGCGAACCATTGGATCGTTGGTGATCTGAACGCTCGTCATCCATTATGGAACAATTCTTCATCAAATGAAGCTGAAAAAAAATTTTAAAAAGTCCTTACACCGTCGTTTACCCCAATAGTCATACCTTTAGACATAAGGCGAACGCGGCGTTTAGGTCTACAGTAGACTTATTGCTTTCTAGGCAGCCCCATCGATTCTCTGACTGCATTGCGTTGGATTTCATCTCTTCAGATCACAGGCCTGTGCTGTATCAGATAGATGGCATGATGCCTATTCCAGCTCCGACGAAATTTAAATACCAAGAGGCGGATTGGGATCTATATAAATCTCAAGTCTACCATGAATTATCGACTGTCCCTACCCTCCGCACGAAGAGAGAAATCGATGATTATATAAAGTTCTTCACGGCCACCATACAGCAAGCCGCTGAAACGGCCATACCAAAGTTTTGCCCTCTTCCACCTGCTTTGCGAAAACCGCCAGACCACATTTTGACACTGATTGCTTTACGCAATAAGTGGAAGAATAAGTGGTACAGGACCAGGGATCAAGACGTCAAATCAGTGGTCAATTCTCTCACTACCCAAATCCACAACCTCATGAAACAATGGAGGACCACTCTTTGGCACGAGAAATTGAGGGCCACACACGGTGACCATAGAAAATTTTGGAGACTGTTGAAAACGTCTACAAGAAAGAGAACTTCAATGATGCTCCACGATGGTGACAAATTGCTTACAGCAGAGGAACAAGCATCGAAGTTCGTGGACCATTACGATATGGCCATAAAAAGGCGTACTGGGACCCCACTAGAAGCACCTGAAATAGAAGAGCCTGGAAACAACTATATGTACGTATCCCCGAAACAGTTGAAGGCCATCCTCCGTCGTTCGAGGGGAAATAAAGCCCCTGGTCATGATGGGATACAAACAATATTGTTAAAACAATTACCCAGGAGAGGTATAGTCCACCTTACCAATCTTTATAATTCATGCCTCAGTCTACGGTACTTTCCAGAGGCATGGAAACAGGCCACTCTCTTCCCGCTTTTGAAACCCGCGAAGACTGGCGCTCAGGCAGCTGATTACAGACCAGTAACCTTACTTCCGCACTTAAGCAAAATTTTCGAAAAAAAAGTATTCTAAATTATTTAAAAACTTTCTGTTCAGAAATCTCAATTATTCCACCCGAGCAGACCGGATTCCAGGCCGGCCTCAGCCCGGAACACCATCTGGCGAAACTACAGGCGGAAGTAAGCCAACACATTGCTAAAAATGAAGTGACTGCAATGATATCAATTGACTGCACGGAGGCGTTCGACTGAGTGTCACATGGGTTCCTATGTAAGATACTGCAGGACCACGAATTCCCGGAGCAACTTTCAACTTTATTGTGGTCATTTCTTGATCATCGTAAAATCAGGGTGCGAGTCGGCCAGGCATTATCCAAAGAAGTCCCTCTCACATGCGGCGTCCCTCAAGGGTCTGTGCTTTCTCCAGTATTGTTCTCAATATACACAGCTGAAACTGTTGGTGCTAGGTACAGAAAAGCGACTGTGGCGGCCTACGCCGATGACATTGCTATATATAGTAGTTCATTAAACGCCACGAAGGCTCTACGGCAGGCGGAGGAGGTTTGTAATGAAATCACGCAAAAATTGGAAGGATTAAATATTGCAGTTAACCCCAAGAAGACTGACTGCATTATCTTCTCCTTCCAGAAAAATAAGCGTCCTCTTCCTAAAACCTATAAGGTAGCAGGAATCGCTAAGAGGCCAGCGGGCAGTATAGTGTATCTGGGAGTCACTCTAGACAGGCACCTTACACTTTCGAGCCACTGCAACCGAAAACTTAAGTCGGTGAGAACAAAATCATACAGGCTAAATCACCTGCTAAGTACACCAAACCTCTCGCTCCGCCTCAAACTAATGATTTATAAATGTTTGCTGAGACCGGCTCTCCTTTATGGAGCTCCGATGTTGGCAAACATATCACAATCGACATCAAACAGACTCCAACAGTTTCAGAACGGGGTATTGAGACGAATCGTTCGACATACAACGTTACAAAGGACTAAAACTGACATAATACACAAAACACTAGACTTACCAAAGGTGACAGAATACATAACAAGGAGGCATATCAAATTCTTTGATAGCCTCAAATACTCGACTAACCCACTATTCAATACATTAACGCCAACTGAAAAGCCACAGAGGTGGCAAAATTACGTCAAAACACTTAGACTTGACTAATATGACTCAACAGACCCTCTTTCCCAAACATCTAGTGAGCCCCATCACTAGATCAACATCTATTGTATTGCTGTACTTAATATAATCATAATTTTTGTACTTTAAACAAAACTCCCTTAAAATGCACCAAGTGCAGAAAAAGGGATGGATTTAAATGTTTGTTATTGTATTTTTAAATCAATAAAAATAAAAGGGGATTAGAAGAAAAAAAAAAAAAAATTATTTTTTATTTAATTTATTTATTTTTTATTTTATTTTTTTTTTTTTTTTATATTTTTTTTTTTTTTTTTTTGCTGACGGTGATAGCGAAATGTTTAAATTCAAATTTAACATCTTCCACGCCTTTTAAATAAAATTTTAAAAAATTTAGTTCGGTTTTTATCCACCATGCGCCCTTTCATATGTTATATTAGCCACTGCCACCCTTAATTACTTTCTGCAAGTCATTATCCCCCACCCCCCCTTTTCCCTGATTTTATTTTTTAACAGTCATTGTTAGTCAAGCCTTCATCTAGACTACTTCAGTAAGTCCATTTATTTTAATTTCTCATATTTTCTCAATCTCTTCCTTCGTTTATTGTTATGCCAACTTTATTATTTTCCTTACCTTTCTATCTTACCATTTTCCTTTTCATATAGATCCCTTATACCTTTTTTAATTCCTAATAAAAAACATCTGTTAATAAAATTGTTACATTAGTTTGTATTGTTGTATTAGTTTACAAAATTTTAAATTTATATTATTCAATTTAAATTATTTAATTACTCTATTACAACTGTATTTTCGACTAAACTTCACTACTATTTTGTATTCAATTATCTAGTTAACTGCAAAAAAAAATTTTTTTCTTGTTTCTTTTTCATTTTTAAATTATGTTTATTATTTATTTTTTTTTTTTTTTTTAATGTTGGTATCATCTTGGTCACATCCAATTTTTTGTTATTTTAGCCCTGATGAAGACCTGCAAGGCAGGTCGAAACGTTGGCACGCCAAAATATAAGTTTTTCATTTAAAAACTGGCTGTGTTTATTCAACCTTGACTGCACCCCTGACAAATTCATCTCCTTAGTAAAAATTATTGAATAGTAATAGAATCCTTACTTACTCATATGATATTTAAGTATCCTAATTTCAAAATTTAAAAGACAAATTAAATAAATAAGACTAAAGGGCTGTTTTCACGCTTAGAAATTGTTGGTATTTCCATAACAAACTTGATTATTTAATTATATGCAAATTTTTGAGTTGTTCTAAGATACATAATTTATCCTCTACCCCTTTAAATCAAAAAGATTATCAAGCTTTTGTCACCTCACCCTTGGAAATTGTCAATAGGCAATCAAAGGAGAAAGTTGATTGGACATAATTTATCCTCTACCCCTTTAAATCAAAAAGATTATCAAGCTTTTGTCACCTCACCCTTGGAAATTGTCAATAGGCAATCAAAGGAGAAAGTTGATTGGCAAAGTCATCCCAAAGCTCAAATTGACCATCCCAAATTGACCTATTTCCTCCCTACCAAAAAAATATTAATAAAGAAAAGAAATTATTGTTTTAACCCTATGGATTGAAGGGGCAAATACAAAATATAAATGGTGGTAATCAGTATAATTATAACTTTGAAAGACAGTTATAGTGTCCGGATTTATTATCTAGATTTAAATATTCAGATAGCTAATCTGGATATTCCAAATGATCGATGTCAAATATGAAGTTTCAATGAGTTGCGCTTGTGAGGTGGATAAAATTATCTAAATATTTGGATCTCCATAGCTCTAATTTAAATTACATTTGATAATTATTCTTTTCACAGTATTAACGAAGGGACATACTTACCAAAATTCTTACAAACTAGTCACAGAAAACAAGCATCACTCTTAAGTATACATAAATAGCATTGCTAAACCCTAGCAGGCTAGTAAAAACCACAGCCTTCACACATACAAGCACACATATATTCATTTCATTTACATAAGTGAATAGCAATAATAATAAAACATCATAAGGTGCATAAAGTTAAGCAGTGTAAATGATGTAATGTGAATAATGTAATAATAGTCCAAATAATAATCAGAATTTTAATAAAAATATTATTCGCAAGTATCAAAAGCACTTTATTGATGTGATGTCTCATATATATATATATATATATATATATATATATATATATATTATATATATATATGTCTATTTTTGGTAACGTTTTGAGACTATATTGTTCTCATAATCATGCCAATATTACTGTGTATCATTCGATACCACATCTACCAATAACATTGGCATGATTATGAGAACAATATAGTCTCGAAATGTCACCAAAATAGTTGTTTTATTTATTGACTGAACCTCAAGAGCCTTACACTAAACATTTAATAGTAACAGTCAAGAAATTTATCCATATATATATATATATATATATATATATATATATATATATATATATATATATATATATATATATATATATATATATATATATATGTATATTTGTGATGTCTTACATCCAACGTATTATTTTCAGCTTCAAGATCACCATCAAGGAAAATGTTATCAACTAAAATGAAGTAAAACAATTGAAAAAGGAACGATGAATATGATACTGTTTGCTAATAAGAGAATAAAATTGTTAAGAAACCTACTAAAGCTTTAAGTACTATTGTACTTTTTTATCTGAAACATTAGATCCAAACCTTAGAAGAAATAACAATTCACAAATAACTCATTTCCTTTGAATAAAATTTTGTAATTTATATTAAATTTTGGCTATGCACTCAAAGCTATAGTCCCCAATACATCAACTAGTACACATGTTGGGTTTTAGGTTAAACTTATGGCCGATAACAGTTTTTGTCAATTAAGTATAATTAAATAAATATTAAATAAAAAACATATATATAATATAATGAATACAGTAATATTACCTGGACCTAGGCGGTTAGAGTCAATCACTTTGGTCGTATCAGTCGACTCCTCCAACTCAAGATAATTCATTAAATGTGCCCAGAGAGCAGATTTACCCTAATATGCAAACATTAAGTATATTAATATATTTATAAATAAATAATCAAAATGAATCTTATTGACTTGATTTACTTTATCATAAATGATAAAAACCAACGTTGATCGAAGTTTATGGATTTTTTTTATTTTATGCAGATGACATGACATGACAAATAATGAAAGCCTAATGAAATAATATGAGGCTAGTAATAATATAATATGTATTCACATGAGGCTCAGAGGCTAAGTTATATTTTTATTATAGATGATACTTTCCTTTTTTTTTGAACAAGTGACATCTTAAAATCATTAAATGAAAAAAAATTTTTTTTTATAAATAAACATAAAAAACATTAAAAAAAAATTAAACTTTCTTTTAAAAGATGATAAAAAATAATTACATATAAATTGAACAGCTGGTTGAATACCTAATAAATAAATACCTGTTTCTTTTGAATACCATTCGACCAGACCCTTTCAAGTAAATCACAAAGACTGGCAATTAAAGTATTTTCTTCTACGATGGATGTTTGGGCACCGTGCCCCATAGCGAGGGCTTCGCTTCCTAATTTCTCAACCAGCATTCTTTTAGTCTTCTGTTTACATTCCTGGTTTTAAAAAAATTAAAATTATTAAAGAGTTCCAAATAAATTAGAGAGAAGCACTCTTCTCTTGATTGTTATTAAAAATGCTAATTATTATAAAATTTATGCGATTAAATAAATCTGATATTATTGGAAGAGCTTTCTAAATTTTATACCCAGCTTTTTCTCAGGCAGAAGTTTAACCAATTAGAGCATTGGTAAATGAGTAGCTGACAAAACAAGTTATGACGTCGGTTTGTCAATTTTGATATCTATCTACTTGAAGGGAGTCAAAGTTTTGTTGCAATAACAAATTAATGCAGGCAAGCTAGCCAACATAATAACAATAGCCTTTTATTACGTCTATAACTCAACAAATAAACCTCAAATTCAAATAAATACAATAAAATGAAAAGAATAACATATTTACAAATAAGACCACAATTATTATCATATTTACAAATAAAATTCTTCTGTGAGTTTGAACATGGGCCTTCCCTTAGACAGTATAGGTCTAGACTTTGCCAGATGACCAGCCTACTGGGAAGCCAAGTTGGCGATTTGGATCCACTTCTCTTTCCATTCTCCACCATAGTGGTCCGGTCTTCTTCTTAAAGAAGTCACTCCATCTATTCAAGTGCCTTCCTCTTCACCTTTTGTAGCAATATTATGTCCAAACAGTGACCCCTGATATATCAATTATGTGTTACAGGGCAGTCTTCTCTCTGATGACATGACATACTTTTAACCTTCTCCTTCTCTTTCTTCTTTATCTTAGTCATATTTTTTTTTATTCCTCTTTGCCAGCTTATCAGTTTCCTTATTTGGGAGACAACATACACTTAATCAATTATTGAATTTATAATAATTTTCCTGCCTACAGCTGGACTGGAACACGGGCCTGATAGCTAGGCATCTATAGTTATCTTAAATAAGATTAAATAAAACCAACAAGATTGAATTATACACGAACGTATTCAATTAGTATGACCAGGTTAAGCAACGAGACACACTATATATTTTATTAATAAATATAATCATGTGGTAATAATAATTACAAAGAGGTAGTAACAAGAAACTAAAGGAAAAGATATCACCACACACTCTCCCCCCAGTGTCAACGATATCGTTCAGGTACACTTGTGGTACGTCCGCTTCTGGTGCAAACCGGAGGAAGGTAAAAGGTGACGCGCTTCTTTTGACGAATGGGATTTTTTGAATTATTGCTGTCCGTTGTCGGTGTTCTCATAATGCTTGAAGGTAGCGAAGGGGTGTTAGGCTTTTCCGAGAGTATATGGGCAGGTTTCACTCGATCTCTTGAAACGACTATGTTGCGGCCGTTTTTGCTGATGATAAATGTTTTGGCGTCCCTGGAGATAACTAGATGAGGGCCTGTATATGGAGGAGTTAATGGGGGTCTAATCTGATCATCTCGTAAGAAAACGTGGCTGCAACCGTTGAGGTCTGGATGGGCGAACACTGTTGGTTGGGTGTGCCAGGTCGGGGCAGAAGGCCGTAGTGATCTCATTCTCCGTCCTAACTGTTGAGCGTAGGTGTCAGGAGGTTCCATCTTGTTCGGTGCCAGTTGGGCTATGGATGTCGCCTGGTAGTCGTAGCCAAGATCCGTAAACGAGCTCGGCTGGAGAGGCATTATGATCGCTTTTGATGGCTGTCCGAAGGCCGAGGAGTACGACGGGAAGAAGTTCCGTCCAACTGTCTTGCGTCTCCAAAAGCTTACAGGTGAGTGCTGTCTTGAGTGTTCTATGCCACCTCTCTATAAGTCCGTTGGACTGCGGGTGATATGCCGTTGTATGAACCAGTTTGATTCCTGAGATAGCTGCTAAGGAACGGAAAAGTTCGGATTCGAAATTCCGACCTTGGTCAGTTACAACTTGAACAGGCGTCCCAAAACGGCTAATCCAGTGGGTCCAGAACGCTTTTGCGACTGTCAGTGCAGATTGATCCGCAATTGGAATGGCTTCTGGCCACTTAGTGAAACGGTCGATGCATGTCAAGAGGTATTTCATGCCGTTCGACAACGGTAGGGGGCCAACGATGTCGATGTGAATAAAGGCAAAGCGTTCATCTGGCGGTGTGAAGTGCTGAAGAGGGGATTTCTCGTGTCGCTGTATCTTTGTTTGTTGACATGTAGCACAGTTCTTTACAAAGTCCGTGACAAATTTAGACATATGTGGCCAGACGAATCTTTTTCGGAGTTGATCAAGAGTAGCTCTACGGCCAGGGTGTGAAAGATTGTGAAATTTAGCGCAAACTGCCGATCTTAAGGATTTGGGAATATAAGGTCGTAAGTATCCAAGGGACGTATCGCAGTAGAGTGAAAAGTTGCCTGGCAGTGTGGTTGGTGCTAGGACTAAGTTGGTCGATGAGTCGTGGAGCCTTGGTAGCTCCTGGTCTTCCGTTTGAGCCTTGGCGATGTCAGTTTCGTTCAGTAAACTATTGCTCGCTAGTGCTTCAATCCGTGACAAGCAGTCGGCTACTATATTCTCTACGCCTTTGATATATTTGACCGACGTGGTGAACTGAGAAATATACGAGAGTTGTCTGGATTGTCTTGGAGCAGCCTTCTCAGTCTTTTGTTGAAACGCGTAAGTTAGCGGGCGGTGGTCGGTATAACAGGTAAAGGGGCGGCCTTCCAATAGATATCTGAAATGTTTTATGGTTTCATACAAGGCCAGTAACTCTCTGTCATAAGTAGAGTACCTCTGCTGCGTGGGTGTAAGCTTCTTTGAGAAGAAACCCAATGGTTCCAACGTCGAATGGTGGATCTGGTGGACTACTCCGCCAATAGCTGTATCCGAAGCGTCTGTTGTGACCGTGAGCGGTGTACCTTGTCTAGGGTGTGCGAGAAGAGTTGCTCTACAAAGGTCGCTTTTCGTGCGTTCAAAGGCGTCTGTCATCGATTGAGTCCATTCTATAGACTGATTGTCGGTTATGTCATGAGGTAGGTGTAGAGGAGCCTGTGTTTGCGCTGCCTGAGGCAAAAACCGACGATAAAAGTTCACCATTCCTAGGAAGGTACGGAGTTGTTTTGCTGTCCTCGGCTTAGGAAAATCGGATATAGCCTTAATTTTGTCTAAACGAGGCCCGCAACCGTCTTTTGTTATTCTATGACCTAAAAAGTGTACTTCCTCCTGAGCGAAAACACACACTTGGAAATGTTCAACTTTAAACTGTGTTCGGTAAGTCGCTGGAATATGCTACGGAGATCGTTTATATGTTCTTCCATAGATGACGAGGCGACTAGGACGTCGTCCAAATATGTAAATTGGCAGTTTAGCCCGCGGAGGACTTCGTTAATAAATCTTTGAAAGGTTTGTGCAGCGTTACGTAATCCGTATGGCATGTAGGGAAATTCAAATGAGCCGAATGGTGTTGTAATGGCAGTTTTGCAAACGTCTTCTGGTGCAACTGGAATTTGTTGGTAAGCGTGGGCCAGGTCCAGGGTTGAAAAGATGGTTTTGTTTTCTAAAAAATTAGTACAATCTTGAATATTAGGTAGGGGATACCTATCAGGTATAGTTATGTCATTTAATTGTCTGTAGTCCCCACAAGGTCTCCAAGTGCCATCTTTCTTCCTTACTAAATGTAGTGGGCTGGCCCATGGACTATCTGAAGGTCGACATAGCCCCAAGTCGAGCATATTGTCAAATACTGTCTTAGCTGCTGTTATTTTATCTGGTCCTATCCGTCTGGGTTTGGAATATATTGGAGGTCCTATAGTTTTTATGTGGTGTTGCGTGGAAAATGGACGGGATAGCTGAGGCGGGAAATGACCGGATATTTGACCAAATTCGTGAAGAAGGCAGCTTATAGGTGACGTCGGGTTGAATTTGCTGATAGGAGTACTTGGGTTATGTGGTGAGCTGTGCTGGATGGTGGAAACACATGTCATGTTGAGTCCGTCTATAAGTCGTCGGCCGGGCAAGTCAACTACAAGATTAAAATGAATTAAAAAGTCCGACCCGATAATCGGCTGCTGGACATCAGCTAAAAGGAAAGTGTAGGTGAAATGCTTTTCGGGGCCGAATGTGAGCGTCAACTTTCGTTTGCCGTAGACATTGATACGGGAGTCGTTAGCTGCATAAAGGTGTTGTTGAACAGGGTTCAAGCGATCCGAAGATCTCGGAGGCAAGAGAGAGACGTCCGCTCCTGTATCAATGAGAAAACGAAGTTTTGTCGTCGTATCAGTTAAGAAAAGGCGACAATTGGGGCCGTGGCAGGAACAGGTCGCCGCTGAACCCTGGCTATTTAGTTTTTTGAAATGTACTTGCAGGGAGCTACACATTTCCGTGCCCTGTCTCCGAAAGAGGAATGGTACCAACAAAAGCCGTCTTCCAACGGTCTCTGACGTAAGATGGGAGAACGCCGGCGTGATCTAGAAGAGGAGCGAGAGCGGTGGTATCTAGTGAGATTTCGAATTTCTTGTGTTAATGCCGCGATTTCTGTGTAAATAGGGTGGTTTTGACTTTGTAGTTCTACATTGGATACGGATGGCTGAGGTTGAGATACATCTAAAATTTTATCTGCGGCTGTAGCTAATTCATCAAGAGTAGCGGTATGCATAACTTGTAGTATGGATTGTGTAGTTACGGGTAGCCTCTGGATCCATAGCTGCTTTATAATATCCTCGCCGGTATTGGGAGAGGCTAAGGATTTCATATTCCTTAGTAGTATAGAAGGTTTTAAATCTCCTAACTCGAGGCCGGATAATAGTTTTCGCAAGCGTTGTTCTTCAGAATCGCTGCAACGGGAGACTATAGCTTTTTTAAGTTCGTTATAAGACGGGGGGGGGTCTCGCTTAATAACATCGGCAATAACGGTCAGCATGTTGCCGTCCAGTGCTGATAATAGATGGTTATATTTAGTTTTGTCTGCTGTCACATGGGCGAGTTCGAACTGGGCCTCAAGCTGATTGAACCATAAAGTTGGGTCCGGGGCCCAAAAAGGGGGTAATTTTACGCTGACGTGATTAATATTGGGTGCTGGGGCCGCGTTTAGCTTTAACTCGAGTGCCGCCAATTGCCTCTGAAGGGACAGAAATTCTTCAGCTGTCGGTGTGCTCATATTAAAATAATAGAAAAAAAAGTTCTTACCAACAGAAGGCTTTAACTGTTCTTCTCGGGGTCACCAGTATAGTTATCTTAAATAAGATTAAATAAAACCAACAAGATTGAATTATACACGAACGTATTCAATTAGTATGACCAGGTTAAGCAACGAGACACACTATATATTTTTAATAAATATAATCATGTGGTAATAATAATTACAAAGAGGTAGTAACAAGAAACTAAAGGAAAAGATATCACCACACATTAGTGCCTCACCTAATGAGCTACTGCACCTCTCCAACTTATAAATAATTAAATAATTATTTATCTATTCCTAGTTAAAGATTATCAATGAATAGTAGAATTATTATAAGAAAAACAAAATGTTACCTTGAGCAGTATTTCAATGAATTCCCAATTGGATAGTGCTATAAGTGCAGGGCTCGGATCAGTTCTTGTCGGTACTGTTGTCAGTCGATCGCCACCTACCAGCGGCCGAGCCTCTGACCCAGGTCTTCTTATGCTTACTATACCTTCCACCTCCAGGCCTTCAAAGCTCAATGAAGAAAATGAATTTGTCATTCTCACATTCCTTTTTTTAGATCTAAAAAATTGTTTGATTTTTAAAAAAATTAATCTCAAACCAAGTTTTTAAATTGGGAAATGTTTGTTTTGATAAGGTATCACTTATGAACACTGAACTCATAATATATAAAACATTTTCTTTCTTCTAATAAGCATTTATAAAATAATAAACAATGAATGCTTAATTTATATGATCAATTTAAGGTGGAGCATTGGTGATCTGATGGTTTCATTTATCTTAGAGATTATAATCATAAATAGAAGAATACATCAATACATGAGAGGGACAAGATAAGAAATGTATATTTTAATTAGAACCAATAATAGAAACACACTTGTAGATATTGAGAAGCCTCCTAGATTTTCGCCTGGTCAAGCTGTTGCTTTATCACTAAATGTATCTATTATTTTCGCCCAATAAACAAGAGATGTTTGCAAATATTATAATAAATGCCTAATAAAAAAGAAAGAAACAAAAAAAAAAAAAAAAAAACTACTAACAATGAAGTTTTGAGTGGAACCTCTTTCATTCTCAATGAACAAATAAAATTTAAATGAAATTATAAAATATCAATGAAAAATTTATATCAATGAATTATATAAAATATCAATGAAATTATAAAATTTATAAAGTAGATATGGTATTGGTATTAAGGGGGTTGCCAAGAGGCAATCCAAGATCATAAACTCTAAGTTCTTGTATGTTTGTAAATAAAAAATAAATGGAGGATTAGAAAAAAAAAAATATTAAGGAGGATAGAACTATGTTTCATCCCATAAAAATGATTAATAGAAAAAACTACCAATAATATAAAAACAGTAAATATATTAAACTAGAATCCACCGTTGGGGCTTTGCCCAATCTTATAGACAAAGAACTTGGAATAATTTAAGTAATTGAAGTTTTATTTGTTCATTGATAACAATCTGGTATTGAAGTATGAAATCGAGCATTATTTCTTCAATGATGTTTTTACACATAATTGTTAGTACAGCAGTAATTGTTAGTCTGGTTCAAATTGTATTGGTTAGGAGTTTCAAGATTACATAAAAGCATAATTAGATGTTCAATTTTTACTTTTACTTTTAATTTATCAATTGGTCATCCACATGGATAGGGACTATTAAGAAATGCTTTTGGATAATAGAATGCATTATCAGTGCTTAAAACTAAAGCCTTATGAATTATGTTTTTTCACACAATATCAAAAAGCAAAGGACTGACATTTTGATTTGGTAATAATATCTAACCATAAAAGTATATCACAGTGTGGCAAACTTCATTTCTGCTACTCAACATTGTAAATTTAAATTTTTATTATTCTAAATGTTATTATATTATTCTAAATGTGTTTCCTAGAACTATGAAAATGATGCAGTAAAAATTTTGTATAAATGGTTTCATTAATTTCAAACTATATAGCAGAATGGTGTTAACCACAGATGAGCCGGTCGACTTTCAAACACTTGATTGGGAAGCGCACGTGTCGCTCCACAAATAAAACTATTTTTAATAATTTAATTGAATATAAGTATATTTCATTATCAATGCCTAGCTCTATACAACACCTAATCTTAGTAACCTCTATTAAATAGCGCTTACCACATATCGGTCAATTTTCAAACTTCACTGTGCACCACATATTTATCGCTTTTTTAATAGCAAATGAAGGAAAATCAGTAGATTTTATTATTGCTAAACCATCCTGGAGCTATAAACATGAAGAGGTCAAAATTTGGTTCAGTAGTTTTGGCGCTTAGTGATCGCAAACGAAAAATTGCTTGTCCTTTTATACAATAGTATAGATATAGATATAGAAGAGAGAAGTTAGTTAGTTTGCTTTTTTTTTCTACTGGCTATCGATATTTACATCAACTAGCACAAGAAGGGGAAGGGTTTATTATTCTAAAAAAAAAATCTTTTCTGGTGTAAGCGTCAAGTTAGAGATTAATTCAGTAACTTTGCCATCAATCACAAGTCAACTATGGTATATTCTGGATTCAAAACAAGGCCATTTCAGAACAAAGAAAAAAAAAGTTCTTTCAGCCATTTATGATAGTATTAATTTTTTATAAACTATTTTGGGACTGGTCTAAAATGCATGTAACATCAAATAACCTTAAGAACCTTAGAGTAAAAAAAAAAAAAAAATTAATTTAAATAAAAAATAGGACAAAATAATAATACTAAAACAAAACAAAAAGATATGCATCAATACAACATTCAAGATTCAAGTTAAAAGGAAAGTGAAGATTAATAGACGACTAATAAAAAGGAGTCAACTCAATTCTATATGTAGATTGTATGATCAAATTTCCTAAAGAAAACTGCTGTGAAAATTTCTTGCCTAATATTAATACAATCTTTGTTAAAAAGGGAAAAACTAAGTAAATCAGCAAGTGAATCAGTGGAGGTTTACTATGATCAATGCAAACTGTGATAGAAAGAAGTGGGTCCATGGTAATACAGTTCATTCAAGAATAAAAAAAGAAAAGAAAAGATAGTTAAGGACTTAGTGAGATGGAACGTTACCAACAAATATCTCACCACACACCCAACCATATCTACATCATAAAAAATAATTAATTACAAGAAAGCGCTCTATCCATACTAATAATTTATTATTGTAAATAAAACAAATCGATAGAATGCATTACATATGTTTTAACACAATGCCTACTGTAGACAATACACAACACATAAAAGAGCAGATTAGTTACAGATAAGGTTATAAATTAATTTAACATTCATGCAGTTTTGATAGTAAAGTTAGTTTTGAATTTAAGGATAAGGTAGCAGTGGAACTCGGTTAACAAAAGAATTTAATATAAAAAAAAAACAAAAAAAAAAAAAACGACACAAGATCCTTTATTATTTTAAAATGATTTTTTTTCTTTTACATTTTACATTTATTTTGCAATAACAATAATAACAATATAAATGTTAATGTCAATAAAGTAACCTACTTCATTACTTTTATTTAATTATAATTTGTTTTATAACTCTCCGTCACTAATCATTTTATAAATATAACAACTCAATGTAACAAACTAACAAGATATTTTTTAATACTTTAGGACTATCAATACTTTGTGATTTCTTAAAATTTAATTTTCAAAGATAGGTTTTAAAACAAAATTAGCTCACAAAGAATAAATATTTTTTTTCGTTATAGCATAATATACTTGTATGTTAAATGATTATTACCAATACAATAATTAAAGTCTAAAGCCTATCAAATATGATAAAAAAATTGAGTCAAAAATCGTTGAAAAATATTAGAATTAAGAAAATAATTATTACAATAAACCAATCAAAGGTGATAAGGATTAACTTTATGATCTATTTCAAACAAAAAGTAAATTTAAAAATATGAAGGTTATTTAGAACTCAATATAACAACGAAGGCTGTCCTTCCTACACAAACCACAACAAAGGAAAACTTTGAAGCAAGATCACATTGGGCAGACGACGAAATATAATAACAGGTATATAATATATAAATATAATAACAGCTGAGAGCAAAAAGTCAATTAGATAGACAGTTGGACCTTCTCAACCTAAGCTAGGATAGGTTAGGTTATAGGTAGGTAACCTTGGTAACCTGGAAGGGCACACCTCATTTTACATAACGTCCTTATGAACTCCAAATGGGGCAGGAAAGACGGGTTATCCTACAGGTTACCTTATCTATTCTAGCCATGATGTGAAGGTCGATCCATTTCGTGGATCCACCACAAAATAAATTTTAATCCACTCAGGTGGGATCCGAACCCATGACCTTCAGTACCAAGCGTGCTGAGACCCTTGCCCTAACTCGCTCGGCCATCGAGTCCCCATCATCCATAGCTAGTAGTTGAGTACAAAGGATGTACAAAATCCCAACAGGCATAAGTTGGTGTACATTTCATTCAATCCAATGGAGCCAAACTAAAATAATCAGGGCAACATAATTATATAACCAAATTAACAACTGTATCTCTATTACAGGGATTTAAAAAAAAATGAAAAAAGAAAACAAATACTATCACATTGAAGTATTCAATGCTTAATTTCTCGGAAGAAAGGAGGAGATTTGGCCAGAATCCACGCTCAACACCAGGTTTTTTCCCTAATTAAGGGTTCCCATTCGTTAAGAGGCTGGGTGTGCCCCAGGAGGGTCTCCCGACCTCAAATCCGATCCAAGGCTGAAATGACAGAATATAAATTTTCTGCCATCAGTCTGACTTAAACTCGGGCCCAGGAGTATGGTCATCAGGCGCCTTACCTACTGAGCAACCGCACCTCCAATTTCTCAGAACTCTTCACAAACCTTCATTTGATTTGGCTAAAAAATGATTAGAAAGCAACTTTTAAAAACTTTAAGAAAGCAATCTTCCATTTTCGATTGTTAGCTATAACATACTTCTATTTTGGACTTAATATTTATTGAGGCTTAGGGGCTCAGAGTACTGAAAAAAAAAACAAAAAAAATTTCTACAAATCAAATAAATTATTGGCACTAAACATAGTTAAATTTATAATAGTCTCAATAAGAAAAAAGTTTCAAGACACAATAATATAAATTACTTAAATACTTTTAACTTCTTTATTTAGCCGCTCCACAAGCATAAACCCAAAACTACATTAATAGCTACTTGGCACAAATATAAGAAAATATATTTATTAGTTTTAATCAACGTTAACAGTAAAAATAGTAAAATAGTTGATGATTAGTAATATTTTAAAAATGTATAATCATTTGTATATAAATAATCATTAACTATATACATATTCTGCACATATTTTAAAAAAATGTAAATTTTTCATAAATATATCTCATTTTTTTTAATGCAAAAAAAAAAATGAAGTTATTCAATTAACATTAGCATTTACTTTTAGATGAGCATGTACTTCAAATTACTGTCAGGTAGAATACAGTAAATGAACGCATGGTTAGTTGGTTAGAACTAGTTCTGTGAGTACAAAGCGTCACATCACAAAATGAACCCATAGGTTGTTGGTTAGAACTAGTTCTGTGAGTACAAAGCGTCACATCACAAAATGAACCCTTAGTTAGTTGGCTAGAACTAGTTCTGTGAGTACAGAGAGCCATGTCACAAAAAGGTGTAAGTTTCACCTCTTATCTTAAAGTTTAATAAACGCAGTAAATAAGATTCCATCTTGCTGTCATGTTTATTTAGGTTAAGTCTCTGTTTATTTATGTTACACCTCTGAAATTTGATAGAATTATTTATTTATTTATTTTTTTAAAGGAGTAATTAAAAATTAGGCCGTTTCACAACAGTTGATCAACTATCAAGTAACTCATTTTACATAGCAGACATGCATATAACTAACTAAAACTACATAAAAGTTTATGATGCATAATCATTAATAAAATAATAAAAACAAAAACTACAACAGCCAACAACTAAAACTAAATAGCAAATAAATTAACGCCAGTACATGGGTACATAATGGATCTCTGATCTCTGTTCCAACAATAAGAGGTGAAACTAAACTAGAAGGAAAAAGAATAAATAGAATAAAATAAATAAGAGCAACACGAAACAAATAAAATAAATATGGTTGAAGATACAACTGTGCCTAATTATAACTATTGGCGCTAATAAATAATAAAGCTTTAAATAAAATGAGTCGCCTAAATTTAAATTGAACTAGACCTTTGAACTGGCTCTTGGTTGAGGCTAACAGAATCCAATATTGGAAAGCCAGATCTACTACTTCTCACGGCATGATTTTTGAAAAGCTCCGTAGGGAACGGAATTTCAGTATCGATACTCGATAATCGTTTTTCCAATTGCGAATCAGAGATAGTAGAGCAAGGCTCGTAGCAAGGAGTCCTTTCAAGTGATTCCCCATAGCGATTCCTAAAATAATCATGTAAATTAAAATGGTGATTTAGACATTTAATCCAAAGTTGAAATTGATATAACAATAAAATTACAGTTATACCTAACTAGCTTGATACGTGTTTCGAAAACCCTCAAAAGTGGGTCGAGTGGGCACCAGTTACTCAAAATCTTATTATCGACTAACGTAGCAAACATCTGAGTCTCTATAAACCTCGATAGGAAAGGTAAGTGCTGCTGAGGTTGATCGGAAAGAAAAGTAGCTTTATCAAAGTTCTGCATTGAGTCACGGTTGTTCAACCACTCTTCCTTATCCTAGAAACATTTGTATAATTACTTCTAATTATTCTAATAAGTAGAAATAAGTTAAATCACACAAGATTTTACAAGGAACTGAGAAATATTAATCATATCTGGGTTTTACATTTGCACCAGAAATATCAAATTAAGTTTTATAATAAAGTAAAATTGAAATGTTCTATAATACAAAATGTAATTAATGAATAAATAATTGAAACCTGATTAGGTTGAATGATAAAGTGCTCGTAAGTTGAAAACATCTGAACAAATCTATTAAGAAATATTTCTCTGACAGCATTGTTTATTTGTAAATCTTTCATGTATTGCATTTCTGAACTGATTTCAGTCTCTTCTGAAAAGCCATCATCCACCATACTGTCCCAGTCATCGCCTAAAACACAACAAACAAGATGTCAAATTAAATCCATTTCATCTAATTCTTACAAATCTATTAATTACACTATATGTAATTATAAATAAAAATAATTCTTAGAAAAAAAAAAAAAAAAAAAAACGACTTCAAGATTAAACCTACTTAAACAAACTTGAACTAGAAAAAAAAAAATAATAATATTTTAATTGCTTTGAAACAAAAACCATTAAATGACAATCAACGAAATTATCGACACTAATATACCTATTCACAATTTATGATCAGTTATTTTTGGAATCGGTGCCAGCCAAGGAGGGCAGTTTAATCTTGCCTTAGCAATAAACTTTCGGCCGGAGACAGTGGTGTGGCGGTGATGAAACAGTGGGAGCATCTTTACAATTGCCATCTCTTTTCAGAATCTGTTTGTTTTGGTTGGCACCGACTCCAAAAATAACTGATTGTCATTCAATGGTTTTTGTTTCGAAACAATTAAAATATTATTTTTTATTTTTTAGTTCGTTTGTTTATGTAGGTTTAATCTTGAAGTTGGCTTTTTTTTTTTTTTTCTAAAAATTATTTTTTTTTTTACTTTTTAGTGGTGAGTGTATTTTTGTTTATACAGTCGATTCTCGGTCTTCAAGCTACCCTGAAAAATAGTTCGACTTACTGAACAAAGAATTATCGAGGTTATTATTCCACTTATCTGCATGTAAATGGGAAAATTGAACACAAAATTGGAGTTGAAATCATTACACACATTTTCATTAATGGGAATGTTGTTTGTACATACATATAAAATTATTGATACAGAAAATTAAATACCCGGTACCAATTTATCATATAACTTTCAACTGAACTGCGCTTTTTTCTGAGGGTGCCTATAAGTTGACTTACTGCCTTCCACCAGTGGCGATCTTTACTTTATTCTTTAGGATGGTTGAAAGAGAACTACGCGGAATTTGGAATTCACTAGCAACAAACGCCCAACTTCTTTCTCATTTCTCCACTTTGCAAATCAATTTTAACTTTTCGTTAATTGAAAGAATTTACAATAGCCACTGTAAAATTATTTACTCGAGTGAATAACTAATAATAAGTGACTGGTGTAACTATGAACTGGAAAGATAAACAATGAAGGGAAACCGGAATATAAATTACACATGAAATTCTTTTAATTTGAGTTCGAGTTATAGAGGCGATGACTTTTAATAGTTCATTTCATAGAGGTGGTCCTAGAAGTTCTCTTTTGAACCCTATTTTCAGTTCGACTTATTTACATAATTTTTAACGTTTTCTAGCCGAAATCGTCTCTTTGAGGTGAAATTTAAGTGTAATGTACTTCCGATCATAGATTTTGTTCGACTTATTTAAGAATTAAGCTTATCGAAGTACGATACATCGAGAGTTGACTGTATATGTAAATTATTTTTGTTAATAATTTAGATTTAGTTACCTTGGAGATTTTAGATTATCATAATTATAAATATGTTTAAAATGGAAGGTTATATAACAGTGATTTTTATTAACTGTTTTTTTATTTTACTAAAAAAATGCTGAGTTGATTTCAAATTTTTATGGGACCACCTCTGAAGTATGCCCTACCGATCTTAAAAAGAATCATCAAAATTGATTCAGAATTCACCAAGTAATCGCGTAACATAAAAAAAAAAAAAATATATTAAAAAAATACAGACGAGTTGAGAACCTCTCTTTTTTTGAAGTCGGCTGATAACAATAATTATTATTATAGTAATTATTCATTGTGTAGTTATTAATTACAGTGTTAAGTCCTGCAAGCCCACAAAATAAGTATATCATAATTGATTATACCTTCACAAATGCTAAGAGATCACTATATAAGAAATATTATCTACAAATAATTAGTAAGAATAAAAACTTGTTTTTCTTTAATTTTTTGTATTAATAATAATAATTAAATAACAAATGATTTTCTTACTTAGATCATCTAAAGCATCTAAAGACACTCCACTTCTTTTATTGAGGGACACAATCCTCTGCAGCATTTCCGATCCTTGAGTTAACGAAGGATCATCTTCTAAGTCATCAGCCCAAGAATGTTTACGAGTTCTCATGTTAATGCAAGAGCTAGTCATCAACTTATCTCCTGAATTGTTCAAGTTCCTAATTCATAATAAAACAATTCATTAAGAATTTTAATATAATAAGTTAAATAAAAATTACAATTATTTTTGTTAAAATGTCAACATCAACATCAAACATATCAATATCATATTAACATTAAATAGAAGAGAAAATGTCATTCATTTCGCCAATTTAATTTAATTTAAAAAAATAAATAAAATGAAACACTAACCACTAAATCATCTAAAACAGCTGATTACGAGAACATTGATTGATTAGAAAACGACTGATGATCAATCAACAAATAATTGTCATAGACTTATACTTGTCTCCACTTTTAATGTCTACTAAAGCATGGCACACATTTAGCAGTAAATGTTTACATTCAGAGCTAATTTTGAAACATTTCATTCATAAGTTTTAGAATAAATTTAACAATAAATGATATAAAAGAAATAATAAATAAATAAAAATAAGTAGGAGAATAGCTAAGTTACAATAAATTATACTGCTATGTGAATAATGTTTAACAGTATAATTTTGATTTTAACGAAGGAGATGATTATGTTGAGTAAGATGTGAATAACATTAGCATAATACAACTGACTCATTTCAAACTATGAGCTGTATTATTAATTAATAATTAAAATACAATAAATATACGTTTATATATGAAAAATACAATAAATATAAGTCTATATATGAAAAATATGATAAATACATGTCTATATATTCTCCAGACACTTTGTGCCTCCTCAGGATATCACAGATTTCATCAGCGAATTCTGTTTTGTGAGGAAAGCTTGGTAATTCTTCGGGGGTTTGTAATAACCTTGTATCCAAATCCATATAACAGAGGTTAGCCTGTAAAGTTTATTACTTCAATTAGAAAGTAGTACAGTTAGTTATAAGATAAAATAGAGTTGAGCAATAGTTAAATAAAAACATATCCAATAATTTCATATTTGTTAATTTTTTTATTTATTTTGAATTTGCATTGTTTCACTTTCAATAAAAAAAATTTAATAATCCGCACATTCAACTAGACATGATGTATATTATGTTATATTTAGTTCACGTATCATTCATAAACAAGATAAAAACAATTTACAAAAAAATGAATTTAATAAATTATGAGACTATTATCAATGAAATAACTATTTGTATTCAGTGTATCTAATCAATATTAGAGATTGATCGGGAAAGCTACAGGTAGAATATCATAATAAAGAAATATTCTCCCCCGCCACCTACTTTATAATTAGTAGTGTATACAGGGTGTCAATTTTATTTTATTTAAAATTAAAAATACCTCAATTAGATGAAATATTAACAGGTTTGAAATAAACTTTGATTTAGAATCATCAAAAGAAAAAAAAAATCAACAGTTATAAGCTAACGCCTGATTCAAGAATGTAGATGTACTGTAACAACAAGCTCAGCGACTGTAACCTCAAAATCTAATTTTAGTTAAGTTGATTTTAATATAAATTACAAAATTGATAACAAGATCTGCAGGAGCTGTACAAATCTAGTTACCTTAAATTAATTAATTTTTCTTCATTTTGCTTTAACAAAAAATTTCTGAACCAACAAAAGCTTTAAACTAACTTTTTTTAAAATTTAATATTTATTTAAGTCAAAAAATAATAACAAGTTATATGAAAGGAAATATCTCAATGGAAAAAGCTTCCCCAGAAATAGTAATATAAACTTTCACCTGAATTATAAATAATTCATAGAGTAATATCATGAAGGCATATCATTATTCAAGAGAAAAAGAATACACAGCTGAGAAATTTTACCTCACTGGGCACATTAACTCTTGATTCTCTCGTGTGAAGCCCCATCACAAAAGGAACTGGCGCATCAAGGAAATGGTGGCACGAAGCAGGCAATATAGGAACATAGACGTGTGGCCAAGAAAATGGCAAGAGCAGGGTCGTCAGTGATTCAGCAACAAGCATTAATCTCTGATACTCTAAAATAGAGAGTAAATTTATCAAATTATTTAAGAAATCTTATTAAAATGATTTATTATAAGATTTAAATTAAACTGTTATTGTATAATTAACTTTAAATGTTTCATTTAAGGAGATTAATATCAGTTATTATATTAAAAAGGCATAACTCCCCATTTGCTTTATTCATTTAACTACATGTTTCAGAGCTTGTCATGTTGCTCCATCTTCAGGTTCTAACACTGTGATATTCTCACACTGACCATGTCAGTGTAGAATAGATGACCAAGTGAGAATATCACAGTGTTAGAACCTGAAGATGGAGCAACATGACAAGCTCTGAAACATGTAGTTAAATGAATAAAGCAAATGGGGAGTTATGCCTTTTTAATATAATAATTGTATAATTAAGTTATATAATCACATGGCCCAGTAAAATAATAAGTTGCCTTCACTACAAATTATTAATTTATCCTTTAAATAATTAACATAACTTCTTTACAATAAATATATAAATATGATTTCAAATGACATAATATTGCTGAAAGTAGAGGGATGATGCGAGCAGTCACAATAACTCATACTGTTTTCGCTATTTCCATTTTTAAAACTTGAACATGCTATATCACTAACTACTATAGTTAGCCATGTGATAATTTTTATATCTTTATATATATATATATATATATATATATATATATATATATATATATATATATATATATATATATATATATATATATATATATATATATATATATATATATATTATAGTTTCCTATTTTACTAAGTACTATAGTTATAGTTATCTCTTATACTTTATTTATATATTTTTGTTCATTAATTACATTCAATGATCTTATGATTTGTAATATTTTTTAACCAATTGTTTATTTTTATTTTAGTTATCAAATAAAAATATAGCCTATTGTCTTTATTTTTAATCTCTTTTAAATCCATTTTCTATTATATGTTTGTTAGTTTTTTTCCTAGCACTAGTGAAGGCTTGCATTGTAATTCTAACGTTGAAACAATAAATTAATCCAATTTTACTGTTACTTTTGGACAACAAACTCCAACCATCTACTAAAATATATAAATGGATGTATTTTTTTTCTTGACTGTTGATATTAATTGTTTGATAGGGTTCTTGAGGTACAGAATGTAGTAAATGTACATTTAGATAAGACCTAATACCCAATTATATTTATTAAAAAAAAAAATGGTATAAATATTTTCAAAAAGTTGACTAAATAGAATTTTGATAAATATATATTTCAAATAAGACTCGAAATTTCAGAATTATTTTAATGTTAAAAATAAATGATTTTTTTTAATCACCTAAAATGTATTAAGAATTATATTATGAGATTTTTATGTATGATCTTATAATATAATTCTTAGTACATTATATTTTATATGGAATAGTGGATAAATGCTACATAAATATATACAGCTATTATTGTCAAATTTTGAGGGAATTTTAGTCAAAAACTTATTTTTTTTATCATTAACAACCTTAACCAGCTCAAGTGAAGATGTTCCAACCTAAACAAAAATATTGATGGAAGATCTTGGCTCTATTAATATAATACTCTCTTATTTTCATACAAGCAAATTCTAAATGGCCAAAATACAGTTTACATTCCTCTTAATACTAAACTTGACTCGTTTTAAAACGAGGTCATTCTTATATCAGGAAGTCGAGTTTTCATCAACAGAGTATCTTAATCAACAAAATATTACAGATAAATAATTGATTCTAATATATTAAAAATTGAAAACATAAAATAGCAATAAATTGAAATGGATTCATGTAAACAGATTTTAATTTAGAATGGTTTAATAATTTTTCTAAACAAGATTTGATTATGATAGGAAAAAAATAAGATCCCAACCATCTACTTTAAATTCCTTGTAGATTAAAACAAATCAAAAATATCACACCAATAAAGGATAAGAAGTTAGTAAAAGAAAATGTTGAGCTTAGAAACTGGCATGATAAGCTCAGCCATTAAACTCATTTATCTCAAAACTATTAAAGATAAAATAAGTGGAATCACTAAATAATGGTAGGATTTAGTAAGCAGAGAATGTATTATAATAGCAATATGGCAATATTCTTTAACACCGCTTGAATTAAGTAGATTTATTTTTTTCTTAAACATGATTGATGATGTTAATATAACCTCATTCATATAAAGATGTAAAACAAATCATTAGCCTTATCAACTAAGTAATATTGAGAAAGCTAAATAATAAACAATTGCAAGTTACACTGCACTAGGTCCTATAGATATAGCAATCAATGGCAGAGGTAATTTAATCATTATTAGTACCATTGCAAGGATTTTTTTTTAAATTTAAGTTCCATGTTTTCATCTTAAGGCATTCTTATTATCATGCTCATTGATAAATATGTTAGACAATGTTTATTGAATAAAATACAGATATATATAATACAACTTTTCACTGTACCTATTCTGATTTGAAATATAATTCTAAATAGCTGTGTAAGACATCAAACCTATTTAATGGCTATCACTTTGCAGTTAAAATACCTTATACATAATATAAGGTATTATATATATTGCTATTATTTATATGAAGTAATATGACAGAAATCTAATAAAAATACAATGAGATAGGCTAAATCAAGATAGTTTAATATGATTATTCTCGTTTCGAAAAATTAAAATTAAAAACATTATATTGAACATTTTCCCGAGTATATAAGCTTCCAAGCCTACCATATTTATCACAGAAATTTACATTCATCACTAAACCATTGTCACATTTTCTAGGAGAGAATTGATTAAATAAAAATTAAATTTATTTTTAAAAAATAATAAATAATACAAAATAAATAAGTAAATATGAGGCAAGAAAGATCTTAGATGAAAAAGAAAGGGGAAGTGGCCATTAAACAATTGAATGCTGCCAAGGCATATCTTTCTCTAAATGGCCTTGAGATCCATTTGCCTATTATGTTTGATATCAACTCTATTGACATGATAGCTCACAATGATTGAGGGAGCTATGTAAACTAATCTTGTGCCAAGCGTTTCCAAGATGTGATAAATCACAAGTAACTCTGATAACAATGTAAATTATTATTTAAATAATTAGCACACAAAACCCTACAAAATCAATTATTAAATAAAAATTAATAATAGAATAATTACTAAATAGTATTTTTTTTAAAAATTGAATAACCTCCAGAACAAAGAAGAATTTGGTTTTCAAGAAGCAGACAAGTAAAGAGTTGTATGACACAGTCCACTCCCAAAAGTGTAAACAGTTCACGGAGAGGGAAATCAAAAAATGGTAACTCAGCAAGATTTGTTGGAGTTTGAAGAACAACTTTTTCCTGTGGGTAACACATAAAACTAAGTGACCTTCCAGGCGGAGGAACACAAACTTCGTAGAGAAGGCTGTATACCAAACTCTCCAAACTGGGGCTTCCTTGATCCTTCCAGCATCTGAAAAAAATTAATAACTTAATTATTTATGAATCAGATGACAGCATAATAATCATTATAATAAAGTGATATATATGTGTACCGATATAGACCAGCCAGAAAAATATGTGGAGAATGAACATAGGGCTGTTGCATAATAAGAGCTATGCTCTTTGTAACATATAAAGTATCTTTGGTGTACTCATAGTAACTCTGAGCGGCTCGTGTATGAGCACTTAGCTTAAAATGGCGTGGAAGTGACCTAGTATTATGTTCCATCGATCGCTTACAGCGGCCAGATGAAAGTTCTGTAAGATGCATAGCCTAGAAGAAATATATAATTTAAACAACATATCATCTACACACTTAGCATACACCAACTACAGAGTTAAATGATTCACAAACTTGTAAGGTCTGCATTGCACTGCAAATTTTCCTGTTTCGAATTTCTTCATAAAAGATGAAGCTCGCACCATGACTTCTTCTTCCATCTTCTTTGGTAATAATAAATGAATGAAATTTTGGTTCTAAATTACTTTTTTGAGTTCTGAACTGAAGACCATTTGGAAGACATAACTAGAAGAAGCAATATTGGAATACTATGTGGCAAAATCACAACATCTTCAACTAAACACAATATGAAATCGACATAAGAACAACTTACCATGCAAACTGCATCTTTGTCAAAAGGATTCCAAGAAACATTCTCAGGGTAGTGTCCCAAAACTTTGCATTTGTATGGCCTTTCTAATGGTGTTGACTGCAAGGTGTCACCTAAAGTGTCACCCAAATTTTATTATGATTAATATAATTTTTAATCAAGCCCTTTAATTTTATGGGGACTTAAATTAATTTTCTTTGTTTAATCTAATTTAATGTATAACTTTTACTTCACTACACTGAAGTTAAAATCTGCATTTCAAAAGTTTTTATAAGCCTCAAGATAACAGACGATAAACCTCAATGTATACATAATTAACCATAGAGTGTCATTACATTTACCTGCAAAGCTGTCAGGCTCAAGCCCTGATGTTAGATCTAAACCACATATCACAAAATAATCAGCAAACCTAGTTCTGTTATTTAATATGTTGTCTGTTTCCATAACGAATCAAAAGAAATAATATTATCAAGACTAGCTTCCAATCATGCCATAAATTAATGCCATCTTGCTTTCTCGGGAGAAGAGATTACCAACAACCACGTAAAGAAGTGAAACCTACAGACCTTTTGACACCAAAGAGTAAATATCCCAATAATAATGGCTCCATGACAAAACCATGGGCTAAATATACAGCGCCATCTCTTATTTGTTCTCAGGAACTAAGTCATCCTAATAGTTCCTTCCTCCTCTTCCCATTTAACTTATAATTTTCTCTAACTTTAATTTCTTTGCTATTTAAGCTATCATTATTAATTTAGTTAAACAGTAGGAGTTTCGATTATTATTACATTCCAAATTCTGATTTTATTTTAATTTTCCTTTTATAGCAACCTCATAAATAGACATTTTTAATATAGTATAATGTTATAATTAAAATTTATCAATTTAAATATATTTGTGTGTGTGTGTGGGTGTCTGTGTGTCTGTATGTATATATGTATATATATATACACACATACATACATACATACACACATACACACACACACACACACACACAAAACACACACACACACACACACACACACACACACACACACACACACACACACACACACACACACACACACACACACACACACACACACACACACACACACACACACGTATATATTATATGTGAATTGAAGAAAGAAACAGTGATGTTAATAGCTGGATAAAAAGTTATGCCCCTTCAAAAGGAAAAATCTTAACATTGAATAAATCTACAGTTTTATTTTAGAAATATTTGCTTGTTTTTATTTTAAGTGGATAAATTGAACTTTGAATTATTAAGAATTTGACTAAAATTAATTCTTCACTTTTCTTACAGTATCTTAATTGGGGCATAGATAATGTTTTAATTTAAAAATAAAAGGTAGAATATTTGTCTAAGGTAAATTATTAAATTATCTAAGGTAAAAAAGTGAATACAATAAATTATTAAATTATCTCAGGGTATGAAGCAGCAGAGTGGATATACTACTTGCTGCCTTTACTGAATGAGTCAAAACCTATAAGAAATATTTGACATCAGTAAGAACTTAAATCTAATACATGAAGCACACTGCAAATCGCAAGAAGACCACTGTAAAAAGATATGACACTTCTACCAGTCTCCTCCCCCCCCCCCATTAGGCTCTTTGTGGATTATTATTCACCTATTTTTAAAAAAAATAATGTTTTTGATATTTAATAACTATAAAATTATACTATTATAAAATTATATATCGATATATTACTCTAAAAATATTTAAATAGATGAATTTGCATGACACAGTTATATAACAAAGTTACTGAAAATCAGATTATACAGTTATTTGACTAGAACCAAACATAATTAAAATTTTTGAAAATCAGAAGTGATGGAATTTTATATCAATATAATTTGTTTTTATTTTTTCTGGTGATATTTGACAGGTACAACACTGAGATAATAATCATGAGAATCACAAGAAGGAGGTTAAATATTGATGCTTAATGTCTCTGTTATTTTCCTCTTGAGTGGTGAATGAAACGGAATAGATTAAGTGCATGAATGATTATTTTTTATAGTTTAGGAGTAAATGAAAAATGCTGCTGCGGATATTTAATGTTTCTAAACCGTTCATAAAAAATATTTTGGATCCTAGACCTTTAAGTGAGTTATTATTCTTTGGGGTTATCTATGAAGGAAACAGAAAATATATATTTAATTTATTTTTCAAATAAAAATGAATATGTTTGCCTACAGGTAATTTATGTCCCCCAATACCTCTGCATAGGAACTTGAATAGTCCTGCTGTACATCCTAAGGTGTCAAACACTACAGATTCTTTTGATAAAAAAGAACATTTACTCACGCAAGGTACATTAATAAATAAGTCAATTTATTAAATAGTTTGACAATACCTATGTGATTGTTTTATATTTTTCTGTGGAAAATGGATTATCTAATAATTTTTCAATAATCTTTTAAGATGTGATTGCTAATGTAAATGATCACATTCAAAGTGGAAATGAAGGGAGATTATTTGCTGTAGTTTATATTTGTGGGAAGCAATTTAAAGTAACAGCTGAAGACATTATTATAATAGAAGGGTATTGGCCTCCTCAGAATGGAGATGAAATAAAATGTGAAAAAGTAAGTATATAATTTGGTTCTGAAAATAGTAATGCTTAGTTTTACTTAAGATTTTGTATTTCCTTCTAACTCATGTTCTTAAGACTCAAAAACAGCAATGTACTTGAATTGAGCATTAGATATCCAAAGATTTTTGAGTGTAGATGGATTTGAAAATTGATTGTTGTGGAATTGAGTGGCCACTATCAACTCATCACTAACCGCTTTGTCCTTAATATAGTAGTTAAGTAGTTTTATGCTCAAAGTATTGCTCTATTCAATTATTTTTTTGTTTTATAAAAATGGTAGCTGTTTCCTTTGATTACAACAAACTCCAACCAGGCTTTTTTGTTTTTTAGTTTGTCGGAGCCTCTAACTGTAATGATTCAATGAAAGCCATTTATTATCATTATCAGGGCTACTTAACTTCTATATATGGTTATTGAAATTTACGCGGATGAACTATGAAACTTTATTTTCATATTTCAGTGGACATTTTTATCAATTATGTCACTTTTAGAAAAGTTAAGGTGTCAAAAAGTAAAAAAACATTCATTTTTTTTCATTTTTTCATTAGGTGATGTTGGTGGGGGGCCTGAATTTTACTCTTGTTGGTCGACCAATTTTACCTCAAGGTTTAGTGACAGTTACAGCTACTGTAATTGAAAAAGATCTCTCTCACACGAAAACAGTATTTTTCAAGAAGAGAAGGAAACAATATCAAAGAATAAACTGTAAGTCATTGCAGGCATGCATGTTTTTAAAAAATATACATATTCATTAGTTATAATTAAATAATTGTATTTTATATTTTATTAAGATTTAAGTTATATTACTTTATTTGATATGTATATATTTATAGATATGTATACACCTCTAATATATAATTTGATCTCAAAGAAAAAACGCATTGAGGTCGATCAGATATGCAGATCTATGATCTCATTCTTTAAAGATTTTTATTACCTAAAAAAATCTAAAAAGTGGGATTGCTAAGAGATGACATAAGGATGATTTCTAAATTCCTCAATGGTTCTGGAGGCTGCCTCATGGGAAATTGGGGCCTTCCATTGATATTATAGTGGACTTCCAGGTGGATCTCATAAGTCTTCTTGGCTGTTCTCCCTTAATTCATTTTTAGGAGCCATCCTAAAAATGAATTATCCGTCTTAGCTTGTTCTTTTCCAGTTGGTTTGGTTCGGCTTAAGGTTGAGATTTGCCTATATGGTGATATTTTTGATCGCTTAATGAGAAAGAAAAATTACTCTAGACTAAAAATTGAATAGCAAATAGCAGAACATTATGAAAGGGATAAGATAGAGCAGTCATTGCTCTTGAAACAGACCTGAGGGTCAAAAACTACAAGAAATGCCACAACTGTTCAAAATCAATTGATTTTCGAATTTGTTCAAGTAAAGTAGTATATATTCTAATAGTAGGTGCAATGAAGTTGACTGACAATCTGTTTATTGGCTATTTGTAAATGAGAAACCAAGTGAAATAGTTTAAAATATTCTAGGGAAATATGTCACTGACTCACTGTTGGGCGCTACAGTCCTTGCAGCACCTGGACCTCTCCCACCGTTCTTTCCCATGCCTCGCTGTCTCCAGCAATACTCTTCCAGTTTCCTATTCCCATCCTTATATCCTCCTCCAAGTCCTCAATCCACCACCGCCTGTGTCTGCCCCTTTTCCTTTTTCCTCCTGGTGCACCATTTAGCATCATTTTAGGCAGCCTGCAGGGCTCCATCCTTTCCACATGCCCTAACCATCTAAGCCTGCTCTTCTTAATAACACAGAGGATATCAGGCTCTCTGTACAATTCAGCTAATTCGGCATTGCTTCTGATTCTCCATCTGTGTTCTTCTTTAACGGCTCCCAAGATCTTTCTAAGGACTCTTCTCTCCCAAACCAGTAGAGCTCTTCTGTTTTCCTTGGTTAGAGTCCATGTTTCACTGCCATACATTGCTACTGGCCTAATTATTGTTTTGTATAACAAAAGCTTTGCCTTCCTGGAGAGACTTTTGTATCGGAGAGCTTTTTGCAGAGCATAGAAACATCTGGTTCCTGCTGCCATTCTGCCCTTAATTTCAACTTCTAAATTATTGTTCCCTGTCACAACTCCTCCCAGGTACTTAAATGTCCTGCAGCTGTTAAGCGTGTTTTCCCCTACATCCATGATATCTCTTCTCTCTCCGGTCTGTCTAGAGGTTTTCATATACTTAGTCTTTTCATGATTTATTTTCAGTCCCAAATCTTGTGCTGCTCTTAAATTCTTCTACAGCACCGGCCAGTGCTGTTTTGGTTCTCCCTGTGATGACTACATCATCAGCATAAGCCATATGTTGTGTGAGCCTTTTGTAAATGGTGCCACCCGGGTTTGTTCTAATATTTCTAATGGCAATTTCTAGGGCGAGGTTGAAAAATACCGGTGATAATGGGTCTCCTTGTCTTAAACCACTGTTAATTTTAAAGCTATTTCAGATATCCACTCTAGTTTTAATTTTACTACTTGTCCTTTCAAGGGTCATCTTTGTCAATCTTATTAGCTTGCTAGGTATTCCCAGTCTGCAATGCCTTTAATAATTTTTCTCTGTCCACACTGTCATACGCCTGCTGGAAGTCAATAAAGAGGTGGTGTAGGTCAACATTGTACTCGTATGTTTTCTTGAGCATTTGTCTAATCGAGAATAAGTGGCCTGTTGTTGACCCTCCTGGGCGGAAACCGCTCTGGTACTCGCCTAGTAGTTGCTCACTCCTCTCCATCATCCTCCTACATATTGCTACCGACAGGATCTTGTAAACTGTTGGCAGAAGCGCTATTCCCCTATAATTTTCACATTTCAGTTTGTTTCCTTTTTTATATATAGGAACTATAATTGCTTCTCCCCAGTCCGCTGGCATTTTTTCCTCCATCCATATATCCCATATCACCTTGTAAATCTGCTCCCAAGTGTCTTCCCCTGCGTATTTTATTAATTCTGATGGGATTTCGTCGGGTCCTGGCGACTTATTATTTTTCAGGGACAAAATTATGTCCACAATATCATCTCTGCCAGGTACAGAGTATGGTACCTCCTCCTCCATATCCTCCCCAATTGTTAAATTGGTAAGCCTGTTGAAAGTACGCATTGCCTGTCTCCGGATTCAGAACCTCCTTAAAATAATGGAGCCACCTATCCTTGATTTGATCAGGCTCCGTGAGAAGATTCCCACATTGATCCAGACACATTTCTGCCTGTTGCGTAAAGCCCTGTCTTAGCCATTTAGTGCCCTTATAGAACTTTCTCACACTTAAAAATGCTCTTGCATCTCGACGAGTTTTCTTGCCTCGCATCATTCTTTTGGCATTTCTTCTTGTACTGCGAGTTTTCCTTTGGAGCATCTTCATTCGAGCCTCATTCCTTTCTTGTATAGCCCTCTCACAATCCCCATCAAACCATGGGTTCCTCCTTCCAGTCTTTCTTTCTCCTAGAACCACGCTTGCTGTGATCCTTATTGCTTCTCCTAGTCTCCTCCTCCCTTCCTCCACAGTCCACTCCTTGCACCTGTGCTGGAGTCGCTCTTGGTATTTCTGCCTAGTAGCTTCCTCCATCAGCCCCTCCATCTCAAGCCTGCATGTTTTCCCTTCCATTGTCATCTTCTTCCGTGCCAGGTATTGGTTGTATTTCGCCAGAACTAGAAAATGTTCTGAGCAGCAGTCCGCTTCTCTTTAGCTTCGTGTGTCCGTTAAGTGTGAGCAGTGCCGTGTATTGACCAGTATGTGGTCCAGCTGTCTTCTGGTTCTGTCACCTGGGCTTATCCACATTTCTTTGTGAATATTTTTGTGGGGAAACTTAGTATTCATGACTCTCATATCTTTTGAGGCAGCGAACTCAACAGTTCGGAAGCCATTGTCATTTGTAGTCTCATGCCTGCTATGCTGCCCGGTAGTGGGTCTTACATTTCTTCCTTGCCTATTTGGGCATTGAAATCTCCAAGTATGATTTTGGTGTCGTACTGCGGCATCTCATCATATATCTTAGCCAGTTCGGCATAGAACTCTTCCTTGTCTATCTCCTCTGCATCTTCACATGGTGCATGTGCGCTTATCAGTGATATGTTGCAGAATCTACCCTTCATTCTGATTCCACAGATCCTGTCATTGATACATTTATATTCCAGCAGTGTATGTCGAATACTTTTTTTTATCTTAAATCCGGTCCCCCTACGATTCTCCTTAGAACCACTGTTTATTAATAAATACTTTTCAAGTGACACCATTTCTGTATCACCCCATTGGATTTCCTGTAGCGCCTCTAAATCCACTCTATATTGTTCGAGCACTGCTTCCAACGTTCTGCTTGGTTGCTCTTCCTCCTCCTCCTTCTCTTTAAGACTTGATGTTGGTTGAGACCCCCCCCCCAGTATCCGAATGGGTCCCTCCGGGGAATACATTTGTATTTTTAACCTTCATCATTCTTTCCTGCAGGTTCTGGACTGTACCTTTTTTTTATAGAGGTGAGGTCGTCTACCCCTCACGCTCAACCCTCCTCCTTTATCCAGGCTTGGGACTGGCAGTGGTTCACCTAGCATCACTAGGGGTAACAACACTGCATCCACCGGCGGAGTTAAATATGTGTCACATCCACATTTAAAATTATCTAATTTAGTTTAATGTTTGTTTATTTTAAACACAAATTTAAAAATGTATTTTAACATCTTATGTTTAGTTTTTAGGTCACAGCTGACAATGCTGAGAATCAATGAAGTAAGTGTTAGTGGAAATGTTAATGAACATAGTAACATCAGCCAGTATCAACGAATATGATGATATTCAACTTTACTGTAAATAGTGAAATTAAATTTAATAAATAATATTTCTATCTTTAAAATCTTGATTATTATTTTTCATTCCTTCAAATGCCATCTTAATTAGCATTTTCCTATTAAAAAAAAACCCATTTAGGTTTTTATGAATTTTGTTTTCACTGGTTCTTCCAGGGTTTCCTCTGCTTTGATAGTTGGGCATGGATGAGGTTATGAATACTTATCTCCTACTTCAACTATGATACTTATTCCTTTTAACAACCCATTTTATTTTATGTTAAATTAAATCCCAATGGATGTTTACACTTATTTGTTCTTTAGTTTTAATTATTTATGAAAATTATAACTTTATTCAATATAAATTATATAAATATCCATTCCCCCTCCCTTTGTAGTAATAACCACTCCCACCCTCAAATTAATAAAGCAATAATCGACAAACAATTTTGATGATCATAATGTGCATTAAGACATCTTCACCTTTTTCATCATTGCCAAATGACATTATGTACAATGTGAAAAATTAATTACAATGGAATAAGCAATAATAATTATGATAAGGTTTATGAACCATATAAAATATGGACAGATTACAATTATCACTATTGGAGAAGTTGATGTCAATTTAAGGCCACTGTCAGCAGTCCATGACTCAACTATTCTTGTGATTTGAATAGCTACGCTGGAGGCCAAGTCCATAACTCAACTATTCTAGTGATTTGAATAGCTACGCTGGAGGCCAAGTCCATGACTCAACTATTCTAGTGATTTGAATAGCTACGCTGGAGGCCAAGTCCATGACTCAACTATTCTAGTGATTTGAATAGCTACGCTGGAGGCCAAGTCCATGACTCAACTATTCTAGTGATTTGAATAGCTACGCTGGAGGCCAAGTCCATGACTCAACTATTCTAGTGATTTGAATAGCTACGCTGGAGGCCAAGTCCATGACTCAACTATTCTAGTGATTTGAATAGCTATGCTGGAGGCCAAGTCCATGACTCAACTATTCTAGTGATTTGAATAGCTACGCTGGAGGCCAAGTCCAGCTACATGCTTTTCCTCACTTCAATTCCTAATTTTGGGGCTGCTATAATAATTAACCACAGTCCTGAAACTTGTGTTTCCACTAGTGAACTAATAACCTTAATTTGTACAAAAACACGCACTTGTACAAATGTTTCCAATATAAATAATTTATGTACATACTTCTAGTGAGTCTTTGATCACACATCTTATTTAAGTTTACATTGTAAACAAAGCAAATTAATATTTCAATAATAATTACATAGAAAGTAACTAGTCAATTGGTATGGGATGGTATCGTTTTAGGAACAGTGTTTATCTTAGTTCTGATAATAAAAATAAGTAAATATAATTTTCTTTTTCTATACTATCAATATTAAGATTGTTCTCTTTATTAAAATAAAGAGGTGAATCGGCTATGTATTGCTGTAGGTATATAATAAGGAGGTGAATCGGCTATGTATTGCTGTAGGTATATAATAAGGAGGTGAATCGGCTATGTATTGCTGTAGGTATATAATAAGGAGGTGAATCGGCTATGTATTGCTGTAGGTATATAATAAGGAGGTGAATCGGCTATGTATTGCTGTAGGTATATAATAAGGAGGTGAATCGGCTATGTATTGGTGTAGGTATATAATAAGGAGGTGAATCGGCTATGTATTGCTGTAGGTATATAATAAGGAGGTGAATCAATCGGCTATGTATTGCTGTAGGTATATAATAAGGAGGTGAATCGGCTATGTATTGCTGTAGGTATATAATAAGGAGGTGAATCGGCTATGTATGCTGTAGGTATATAATAAGGAGGTGAATCGCTATGTATAATAAGCTGTATTGGTAGGTATATAATAAGGAGGTGAATCGGCTATGTATTGCTGTAGGTATATAATAAGGAGGTGAATCGGCTATGTATTGCTGTAGGTATATAATAAGGAGATGAATCAATCGGCTATGTATTGCTGTAGGTATATAATAAGGAGGTGAATCGGCTATGTATTGCTGTAGGTATATAATAAGGAGGTGAATCGGCTATGTATTGCTGTAGGTATATAATAAGGAGGTGAATCGGCTATGTATTGCTGTAGGTATATAATAAGGAGGTGAATCAATCGGCTATGTATTGCTGTAGGTATATAATAAGGAGGTGAATCGGCTATGTATTGCTGTAGGTATATAATAAGGAGGTGAATCGGCTATGTATTGCTGTAGGTATATAATAAGGAGGTGAATCGGCTATGTATTGCTGTAGGTATATAATAAGGAGGTGAATCGGCTATGTATTGCTGTAGGTATATAATAAGGAGGTGAATCGGCTATGTATTGCTGTAGGTATATAATAAGGAGGTGAATCAATCGGCTATGTATTGCTGTAGGTATATAATAAGGAGGTGAATCAATCGGCTATGTATTGCTGTAGGTATATAATAAGGAGGTGAATCGGCTATGTATTGCTGTAGGTATATAATAAGGAGGTGAATCGGCTATGTATTGCTGTAGGTATATAATAAGGAGGTGAATCTGCTATGTATTGCTGTAGGTATATAATAAGGAGGTGAATCGGCTATGTATTGCTGTAGGTATATAATAAGGAGGTGAATCGGCTATGTATTGCTGTAGGTATATAATAAGGAGATGAATCAATCGGCTATGTATTGCTGTAGGTATATAATAAGGAGGTGAATCGGCTATGTATTGCTGTAGGTATATAATAAGGAGGTGAATCGGCTATGTATTGCTGTAGGTATATAATAAGGAGGTGAATCGGCTATGTATTGCTGTAGGTATATAATAAGGAGGTGAATCGGCTATGTATTGCTGTAGGTATATAATAATATATAATTTTGACTTCACAGTTTCGTTAGGACTAGTTAGATGGTAAACACTAAAATTCTCCCAACTGGGGGGTGATCATTGGTAGGGGAGGGTAGCAGGTCGCATTTTTTATATAATCTCTCTCTATATACTTAGGATGACGGGTGCAGGAGAAGACGATGTAGGCGTTGGCTATTAGGTGTATATTGCTAACAGGCACTGCAGATTTCTTCATCTTGAAATAATCATGCAACAAATAAGTCAAACAAGCCATGTTTCAGTTATAAATATTACAGCTTTTCTTCTGTGAAATCAAATAAGTTTTTGAAACCATTAATATTATAGAATATTACATCAAAGGTGTTAATTCCGTTTGCGAAGTATTTGTTAAAATCTTTCATGGTCCAGTGTGAACCGAAGGGTGATAGCATATGCAGCATGGAGGCGATAGAGGCATAAAGGTTCGCGGTCATGAAGCTTGACTGTCAGAGGAGCTTCTAGGTCGCACTTCTATAACTACAGGTAGCATCAAAAACTTTTAGTTTTAATAGACATTGGCTATTATGAGTGAATTTTTTTCCCTTCCTCTAAGGATTGATATCAAAGTAACCTCAACAATAACAAGCTGTAGGGGTCCTCATTTTTATTAAGATTAAAGTTTACATGATAAATTAAAATCATAGTTGAGATGGTGAAGGATGCAGTCATGTTGATAAATTCCACTTTCAAGTTAAAAAAAAAACTATATATATATAAAAGTGCTGACTTTTCAACCTGCCTTGCAGGTTTTTTCTTGTCAGGTTGAAGACACAGCCATTTTCATAAAGTTTATTGTTCAAAACAAAGAACATGTGCCATTGAGGCAGATATTGATACCTTATTGGGATTTGGGTGGCAACTGCAGAATGCAGGTTGAAAATAAAGGTTTAAGAAAAGGAAGGGAAAGTATGGTAAGAAATTGGTTCCAAATTGAATAGATCCAACTAGAAAAATATAGTCGACATTTAGGTCTTGCTACTAGAACAGCTTAAATATCTAATTGGTTTTTTTTATTTATTTTATAAGCATCTACCCTAGAGGGTCATTAGCAAGGTTTTATATTCTTTTAATTTTCCTTAACACTCAAGTGGTTGGGCGGATGACAATAGTCATTCACTGCTCTTAAAATCGCAGTTATTTGTTTTGGTGTGGATGTTTATTTGATATAAAATATCTTAATAATGGGGACACGGAAAAGATCAGTTAATTTCTGCTAAACTCTTTTAAAAATTCAATCCTTTTAAAATAAGCTATAAAAATTTTAGCTAAGGTTTAAGATTAGAGATATTACCTGTAATGAGATTTGTAATAATTTTTAGATTATTACACTCTAGATGAAGTTTATTACTTCGAGGAATTATAATAATAATAATAAAAATAAAAATATATTTACTTGTAAATTAAATAAAAACCAAAAAAGGAATCAAATAAAAACCTCCAAAAAAAGTTGTTTCAAATTTTATTAACAACAAATAAAATTTTACTTAAAATTAATTAATTTCTGACTAAAGGAAAATCACATTTCTAATTTAATGATTTTTACAAATAATTAATGTTCAATAAAAACACCAACATTTCATCCCATAAAATTACGACTCGCTCAAATAAAATCATTGTCTTTATTTGACTTACATGGGGCAATAATCATTGAGATCTCCTAACCATATAGTCTATGTATATATATATATATAATAAATACACTTATATTCTTATGATATTCCACCATTAAACATACATATATATATATATAAATATATAAAACATTCACAAAATAGGATTTTTATTAAATTATATAATATAAATATTTATTGTTGTAAATCCTTATGATTTAATTAATCTACAGTCTTATTCCATTTAAGATTAAGCTTAATTTTATAATAGTTTGCAATGTTTTAATTTTTAATCATTTAACCTTATAGATAAAATAACAAGAGAATAACGATATATTTCTTCCAATTTCAACAAAATAAAATAAGAGGGACTTCAATAAATAGAAAAATAATAGAATCATTTTAATAATTTGTAACTAACAGTATTGATATATATAATTACACAGACACAGACACAATCACACATATCAATATATATATATATATATATATATGTGTGTGTAACTAGTAATAGTTGATGAATACATTATCATAATTAAAAAAAAAAAAGCAAAATATATCCCTTTCTAAGGTTCAATAAAATCAATCTCAGCTGACTTTTTAATTTATTCCATTTTTGTATGAAAACAATAAATATTTTTATAATTAATAATTAGCATTGAAAACATAAATAAATATAAATTTATTTCCTCTTGCCTTAAATAAATTTAATTCCAATTTTTTCATTATCTTTGGAATTAATAGCCGAGGGACAATAAATAATCTTTCCTCTTTGTTTTACTTTTCAATATATTTACTCTGTAAACTTTCTCTTATCTAAAAATATAAAAAATGATAACGTTGCTTTTAGGTTAATGACTAATTTACCCATTGCACATTGTTCTGCATAAAACTGCCTTGTTAAAAATGTTTTCCTCTCTTTTTTTTTTTTTTTGTTTTCTTTCTCTCCTAGCATAGTTTACTAATATGGTAATGTAGTATAATTTAACTAAAATAAAATTCCTACAGCTTAACTAATTTTATAAAGTTTCCATTTTTTACTGCCCTATAAATCGCTCCATTCTGAATATTTGGAATATTTCTAGGTTTAATTAACTTAATTGGCTTTTGAATTTTCGTTATTACGATTTCTTCACAATTATTATCTGGGCTAGCATTTGTAACTAACTTTTCTTCAAAAGTGCCATGGTCCGAGATTAAGTTTTGATCAGCACTACTCTTTATATTATTGTTATTAAAATTGTATACAACATCTGAAGCTTTATCAGGTTTTTCAGTGATTTGGTTACATGAAAATCTAAATGATTGGGTAGGAGCTTTTATAAAAGTGGCTGAATCGCTTAGAGTAATAGGTTCCTTCTTCATATCCGAGGTTAGGCACAATTTTCTTTTGGCTTTTGGCCCATCATCGAATTTTTCAAGTTCAGTACAAACAACTTCAAGCATAGAATCTATTTTTCTTTGAGGAACATCTGAGCTGGATTCTGAAAAGAGATGTAATAAAGAATATAAAATTTTGGTCTTTACTATTGTCGTGGGATCAAAAAATTATTGATGATCCCAGTTAATTACTAAGTGGAAAATATCTTTGGTCTTCTAACAATTACCATCACATATCTCTAAAATTTAATATATTATTAATAAGACCGGAGGTGTGGAAGCTCAGTGGGTAAGGCGCTAAGCTCCCGAGCCCTTAATTAATTCAAATTAATATTTTTATTTTTTTCACTTTGTTCATTAGACTTTTGAAAAAAAAAAAAATTAATTCATAAGCTCATGACCCTTATGAAGTTACATTTTCATGATCTCATGGGAGCACTAATTTTATAAGCAAATACATATATAAAATTTTTTTTTATTAAAAAAAAAAAGGAAAATAAAATAACTTTGAAAACTGGATTGGGACTTAATTATATTTTAAGAAGTACATTATAGTTAATTAATCTAATTGGTAAAAATAATATTGTTGTTTGCCTACAACATAACACCTTATATGTTTTTTCACCAATTATCATAAATCCACAACCAGCAACACATTTTAATAATTAATCTACCTTATTGTTAAATTATAAATTTAACTAACAGACAGCCATAATTCATTGAATTAATATCGAGAATTAACGGATGGATGGTTACATTCTTGAAACCGAGTTAGTCCCCGTAAAAAACATGCACCATGTTAAAAATTATTTGAATATAAAGGCAGCAGCCTACTTATGTCTTATAAATTAAATAATTAACAAACCTGAACTTGTATCACAAAAGTCAACATTTCGAATAATTGTTGTAACAGATTCCATGGCTAGTTCTAGAACATCCAACATAATTAATAGTTAATTTTATAATTTGGAGCTCAACAAGCAACAACTAAAAATAATAAAAAATTAATTTACCTGATTCTGTTAAATCTACTTTTGGACCACAATATATAAAACTAGGCTTTTTATGAATTTTTCCATGTCTTTTAATCAAGCCAAGTGTTTCTAAAATATTGGCAACATCATACAAACGCCTCATTCCAGTCTTTCCCTGCTCATCAGATAAAATAAGTTTCGCTATACCAGCCAAATTTAATGCTCCTTCCTGAAAAAAGAGAGAAAGTTGTAACTTCTGAACTAAATGTAGGCATCCCCTTTCTTTAAATAATAAAGTAAGGAGGAATCAGGGAAAATATAACACACCGACACTTATCTAAATCCTTCAATAACGTTAATGTAGTTTTACTACCGTTGTTGTTTTCAGCCAAGATATGTATACTACATGTGAAACAAAAAAAACCTGGAGTTCTTTCAAGAAAATTTTATTAAAACTAATGACTAGCAAATTAAGTTATTGTGAGAGAGGTATAGGAGGGGAATGTCTATCAAGCAACATATTAAGTAGAATACTTTAACAATAATTTATTTAACAAAGTGTCACTCATTAAAACAATACAAAAAACTAATCAAAATTTTAACATTTATTATCTTTCAATTTGAAACTGATTTGACCTGGAATGATGTATATTGAAGAGATTACACACACACAAAAAAAAAAAAAAAAAAAAAAAAAAAAAAAAAAAAAAAAAAAAAAAAAAAAAAAAAAAAAAAAAAAAAAAAAAAAAAAAAAAAAAAAAAAAAAAAAAAAAAAAAAAAAAAAAAATTAAACTTAGAAAACAAAGCCACAAACCTAATCAGAGAAACTATTACCAACAAATAATCCAAAGTTAAATTTATGGGAGAAATCTCGGACCCTTTTGTGATAAAAACTGGTGTACGGCAAAGAGATGGACTCTCCCCACTGTTATTTAACTGTGCCCTAAAAAGTAGTCAGAGAGTGGAACACCAAGACCAATAGTGGAATCAGATTAGGAACAAAAATTAGAGGTATCAAAGTCAATTGCCTAGCCTTGGCAGATGATATGGCCCTACTAGCTGAGACCTGGGATGAAGCCAAAGAACAGACCCTCAAACTACAAAAACAAGCAAAAATGAACTATAGAAATAGTCAAGGAGTTCAAATATCTTGGAGAATGGAAAAGCTGGAATGGCCAAGAGACAAAAGCAATGTAAACTAGGAGAAATAAAGTTGAAATGGCCTTCCTTCCAACTCACCAAAAACACATACAACAAAAAGTCCCTCATGGAATGCAAAAATTAGACATTACAGCACAGTAATTAAACCAGAAGCACTCACTATATGCAGCTGAAACACTATTCATTACCAATTGAACGGCTAGAAATCAAAGAAAGGAAAATATTAAGAAAAATTATAGGCCCCAAATTTCATAACACAAATTGATCCACACCAGAAATGAAACCCTTTACCAAAAAATTGAGAAACTTTCAGACACAATGAGGAAAAGAAGAATTTAGTTCTATGGACACATCCTCAGAATGAACACAAATAGACTAACTAGAAAATTTTTGGCTACTACTGCAACAAAATGATCAAACCAAATTGGTTTAAGGAAACAGAGAAGGACCTCGGAAATGAACTGCGTATCACAGAAAATATGCTCATAGATAAAAGTGCAAAACAAATAACTAAAGACAATAAAGAGAGGTTCCAATTCAAAATCTAAACAGAGGGAACAATCCAAATCTCTGAAGAGGAGAGGAAAACAAGATCAGAAAGAATGAAGCAATATTGGGTTGAAAGAAAGGCACAGAACATTCAAAAGTGATTGGTCCAACATACCCCAAAGTTGGGTGATACAGACAAAGAAAATTTAATTGTCCTGAAACATCAACCTATTTTCTAGAATTATAGATTACAAAAACCAGTTGGAAATAAATAAAAAATGTGGAGTCCAATAAAATAATGAATTTACGAATAAATAAATTCAATACTGTGATTTTTTTCAACACCCTCAACCATCATTTATAAAATTTAATGCACAATTAACCACTTACAAATCAGTTATTTAAAAGAATAATAAATTATTAATCTTATAACCTAGAAGAGCGATTACTATAAAATTAATTTCTAAGAGAGTAGCGTAATATAAAGATAAAGTAATAAAATATATTATATAACTTCTGATATACTTTATTACATTATTAGTTATATGTTTATTATTAGTAAGAGATACTTTTACCAATGAAAGCATTATTTTTAAAGCCCAAGGTTACAATTACAATTTTAACTGCTAGTTATTTTATTTTAATAAAAATCTAACCTCAGCGATAACTAAGAACATCATCACAAATTTTTGGCACAGAATTCCAATTCGATTGTCATCTGGTTTTTCAGGATATGAAGAAAACTTGGAAATTTCACTATTGTTGTAACAATGATCCTCATGTTTTTCACTTGATTTTTGTTTTAGCAGTTCTTGTACCTAGAAAGTTTAAAATGTTAAGAAATGTCTGGTAACTTAGTATTAATTTGAAAAACAGAAAAAATAATTTTACCTGATGGTTTATCTTATTTTGAAGAGCATATACTTTTAACTTGGTAAGGAACTGAGTTAAATTTTGATTACCATACCACTTATATTTGTCTTTACAAACCTAAAAAATTAACTTCTTGAGTATAGTTAAAATTTTGAGAACACAATCTATTATTACTAGACAAACAATAATTTATTAGGTATAAGGCTGATTTGCTCTAAAACATAGTTTCAATCAATTCATAATATAAAAAATAAGCTGGGTTAGTATCAATACCTATATTTTTATTTATTTATTTTTTTTTCCTCTGTCAGTTAATAAATATTTTTAAAACTAAGAAAGGCAACTGTTTCTAATACATATTTATACTTAGTAATGGCTGAACAACACTTAATATGAATTGTTCTAGACAATAATGTGAGACACATTACTCCTATTATGTGAAGTACTTTGATCTAAATTACAAAAGAACAAATGAAATTCTTTGAATATTAAAAAAACATTGCATAAAAAGAAACCAAGCTTTTGTTCTGCATATTTTAATCAGACCAGAATATTATATAAAAATAAATTGTACATTAGGTTAAATAATAATTTTCTGTAAATAGATGAGAATTGTTTTTCTCTACCGCTTACTATAAAACGTATCACTTTTATAAGATAATTTGGTTTAAAATTTGATAAAATACCTTCACGGCCATCTGCAGGCTAGCTACTACATTTATTATATCATAAACTCTTCTTTTCTCGATGCCTAAAATTGAAGCTAAATATCCCAAAGATATTTGTTTGCAATCTCCACTCTGTATGTCAAGTGGGTATATCAAAAGAAATCTAAAAATGAATATAAAATTAAAAAACTGAATTAATGACACTTATCATATTATCAAAATGTACTTACTTTTCACATATATAACTGAGAGACCTCAATCTCCTTGATTTAACTTGCACTTGATCTTCAGGTTTATAAATATATTCACTATTTTCTTCCATTGAAAAACGACTAGTAGCGACTTTAGTAAGTAATTTTAAATTAGCCATTGGTGAAATGGGCGAATTACCATTATGATTATTCAAATGTCCTAATACAACTCTTTTTGGTGGACTTCTATACTGTGAAGCCTCGGGATCCATACCTGTTAAATGAGAACGGGCATTAACCTGAGATAATGATGACTAAGTAACAAGATAAACAATGCAAACAGTGCATAATTTGGCAAATTCCAAAGAAAGAATAATCCGTTTATTAAAAAATACCTAGATAAAGTGTAATAGATGGAGGATACGCTTTCGAAAAGTACCCTTCTTGTTTATAGCCCGGCTATTAGACGAGAAATGACCATTTCTATACCCTTTCACCCGTCTCAAAACATTTGTTTTGGCGGTACAAGCTCCTACTGTGCCAGTCTGAAAACGAACATTCCGCGGTTTTCCACGTGAGCCAATGACGTCACGGTTTTTAAACTATAGGCGCAAGCGCAGTACGGAGGTACAGCTCCTGCCATCTATCGAATATCAAGTAAGTTACAAATTGAAAACAGAACATAACAGCAGTTAGAATTCACGAAACTGGAAGGTAATGTCTGTCTGCAGCCAGTGAAGTGTTGTACAAGTCAAAATGTTTGTTGTTTTGATATTATAATGAAGTTATTGCTTTAAGTGGTTAAATTAATAGGTTGGTTTGTGTTTCAAGAAACTATTTCTTCAAGTTCAAAACACGCATGGGAGTTAAAAGTAAGTGTTTCTGTTTTTATATATACATAAACAAAATATTATAGTTTAAAAATATTTTTGTATATATTGATTAAAATGTAAACTCATTTTACAAACCTATGTAAATATAATCTTTTGAATGAATTTGTAGTCTTATTAACAATTTTTTTAAATCAATTACCATTTATTTTACCCAACCTTATTAATTTTAACCACCCTTTTCATTTTTGGTTTTATTAATTTCTTACTTTTGAAAATGCCAACTACAGAACTATATGTTAAATCGTTTCCAGTCAATGCAATAATTGTTGAAAGGTCACAGAAGTGGAGAATAGGGCAGTTAGGCTTATGGCTATTTTAATTTTAAATTGTTTCTGATCGGGACAAAATATTTCTTTGCTTCTCTGACCATTTGATTTTCATTTCGAAGAAATGTCATATTCATCGTTGTAATCAACTTACCAATTCCTAGATTGGATTATCATTTTTGTAAAAAAAATTGAAAGTTCCTATCAATACTTAATCGCTTTTTTATGATTCAAAATTGGATATATTACACATTTAAGAAATTTCTTTCTTATAAAGAATTTTCGAAGAGTTTACTTGTTCATGTACTTGAAACTTCGTGAAAAGTTGTTTTCAGGTGTTTTAATAGGTGATCGTTTCGTGACTGTTTTCTGAACAGAATTAATTTGGTGTATTGATAGTTGGTGATTTTTGTTGAATTATATTTATTGGTGTGTTTGATAGAATTTGGCCTCCTCCTGAACATTTGTTTTTCTTTTACGAGTTGCTTCTATTCCTATATGGGTCAGTGGCCGTACCCTAGGCTTTTGCCCAAGTGTGTTTCCCTATGTCAGCTTGAGATTGAAAATGAATTTTATTCCTTGATAATTATTTATTTATTTATGTTTTTTTAAATAACAGTCGTTATTGTTTATCTTTGAAGCCTCTTGTTACATTGTGTTATTTTTAATCATTTATAATTTTCTCCTGCGAATTCCTTTGTTAATGATTTCTACCCTAGTTTTACACAATGTTACCGTTGTTTCCTAAGAAAATAAGTAATTTTTGGTTTGCTTTTGTCTGTTGTTTGAAACAATAATTCCGGATGTAGACTCCTCAGACTCAATTTCATTTATAGGAACCATTGCTAAGTTCAACCAATTCGTTTTCTAAAAATAGTTATTCTCACCGAATCTGAGGTAACTAGTTTTCATTTACTTAAATAATATGAAAATATCGTGTTCGATTAAATATTTTATATTTTCGAGTTTATCAAGACTTGTAAGTTTCTAATTTATTGTACTTTACTATTATATTGTTATGTTCTAGCCTCGTAAGAGTCTATATTTCCTGTTGAAAGTAACCCTGAGTTAACACTGATAATAACGAATAGGCTTGTAAACATTTTAAAAACGTTATCCCTTTATTTCAAATTCACATATTAGCCATTATTTTAATTATTTCACCATTAATAAATAGATATGTATATAATGACGAGCACATGAGAGGCATCCACCGGGAGGTGAGAGGGTAAGAGGTAATCTCTTATTGCGTTTCCTATTTATCAGCTGTTAGAAAAACAATTATCTTCTTTGTATTTTAAATGAAATGCGAGTAGTTATTATTGATGTTAGGTATACTATCCTCTAGAACTTTGTTGTTTTTGAGTTGTTGAGGGTAGAATCTGTTAGTGAAGGAAGGGTCCTTGACAAGTCTTTGGTAGGAATGTGAAGAAGGTGTAGTAAGTGCCCAGTCCGGAGGGCAGCGGGCAGCTCGGAGCCTGTCTGTGGAGTAGTCCTCTCCTCTATCTTCTTATATCTTATTCTGGCCCCTCTTCTGTTTTCTTCTTAATATTATTGCTAAAGTAATATAAATCAAAATATAAAATGTGAATTTGGAATTGTATAGAACCTTAAAAATATAAATTATATAACCAAATACTGATCAATGATCAATCCAGTTTATATAAGTTTATTGAATCATATTTTGTTTTATTGGCAAAATAATATAAAAATAAGCTCTCGGAGTGAAGAATAGTTAGTAGCAGTTACATATATAAAATAATATAGTAATAGTACCCAGTCCACTGCCTCCATATTTACAAAAATACAAATTAAAATAGAATAAAATATTTGTATTTATAATAATTAAAGAAAATTACTATTATTATTATTATTATAAATAAACTAATATAATATAATGCAATATAACAATAACAGTTAACCTTGTTTATGATAGTCTACCACAATTAAGGAATTAGGGAATGACCTTTTATTGTGATAACATTTTGGTAATCTTTAGAAGAGATAAATCTTTATTTGTATGATAGTATTGTTTCTATTACATGTTTATTTATTTCTGTTTTTAAATATGTCATTGTATATGCATATATATATATATATATATATATATATATATATATATATATATATATATATATATATATATATATATATCGTTGTTTTGTAGATGAGAAAGTGCTTTGTCTTGTCCTATATGATTACTAATTAAATGCTATTTATTTAACCCTGTCACTTCATTGTCACTGAGATAGTAAATACAGTACAGTTCTCGATATCTTGGATATAATAACTATCCGATATAACTTCCACATCCGATGCAACCGGCGAATGAGATCTTTAAATTCCACAACTGTTCACAGTTAAAGGTCGACGGGTCTAGATAAGGGGTCTCCAAACTACGGCCCTTGACAGCTACGCGGCGCACCCTTCAGATACATATACTCTTCAGCAAGCGCTCGCCCTTATTTTGTTGAGATGTGTACCGTCGAGAAGAATTACTGCCATAGAGAAGTGAGTTCAACACTATTGAGCGCTATCTGTTAGCGATGGATTGAGGGTACATAACATATTTCCACGTGTAACCGGATGTCGTCAAGTGCCGCGCTCATAAAAATACACTACAGCATAAATAGTATGAACTAGCGAATTTAGCAACCGTGTGCTCGCTGAGGGCGCCTAATTGGTGACTAGTCTATACATTATAGCTACTAGTAGGAAAATTAAAAAGGTGTTGGAACTTTGGGAAGTAATAAGTATGACCCGAAGGCTGAAAAGTTTGGAGATCCCTGGTCTAGATTATCCACTTGTTTGCTTTTGCGGTTACGTACTTTGTCGTGAATATAGTGTAGAAAACCCTTTGAATATCTAAGGCAGTAAGTAGGCTAGGAGTTTGTTTTACCAAAAGGAAAGTCAAGGTTTTAGAAAAAATTTTTAATGTTACGGTTCATCAAAAATCTCTTTGTATTTCTGCCGCAGCGGTATTTGGAGCTTGTTTATAATATTGAAATACATCGCCTTTAAGTATGCTTTCCATTATCATTTAAATGTATATTCTATTCTTAATCATCAGTCACTTTTTCGATCTAGGTGGCAGTCGATTATCAATTTAACCTGAGGGACAGATATCATGTCTTAAATTGATATTTATTATCTATAAAAAAAAAAAAAAAAAAAAATCTAATTTTAGGCTATTTGAAGAAATGACGGAGTTGTATCAAAATTATTTTCTATTATATACTCTCAATGACCCAATAGATAGTAGGAGTATGACAATGGCGGTGAGGGAGAGATATAGGGGTTGGGTTATCAGCTGTGAAGTAGATCTGCCTCCTCTATATTGCAGTAGATTGCAACTTGTTTCTTTAGATTACAGCTTTACAATATAATAATATATATATAGTATAGTATAGTGCTCCCCTGTAGGTCCTGTTCCTCGCTCTATTGTGAGGTAGGGGCATAGGGGCTCTTGGTGCCCATATAGTTTGTAGCTATTCTTAGGTTTTTATTTTTTATTGTAAATAATTTTACTATTACCATTTGGTAAATAGGCAGAGAACTGGAAACGGTATAACGAAAGTTATAGTTTAATTATCAGTATTTCGGAACTGATTTCCCCCATCATTTACTATCGGATATTGTAATGAGTGTTACATGGAATGATTTCTGTTACATTCACAATGGATCCGAATTATGGCACTGTCATTGTCGAAAGTTATAGTTTAATTATCAGTTTTCGGACCGACAATGTTTTGGGGGACTCTTTTTGGACAGCCTCTTTGCCTCTTTGCAGCTCTGATTTCCCCCATCATTTACTATCTATACCTATAAACCGACAATAACAATGCTCACATATTTGCTCACATATTTCCACTCCCCCATATCCTATATCACGGTATAAAGTTAATATTGCAGTATTATATTGTAATTGTATTTAAAACAAGATATAATCATGTTCTTTCATTGTAGAGGTGTCAGAAAGAAACTAGGGGATACGTTGGCTATAGCTCTTTCGCAAAAATTTCTTCCCCAATAAGAAGAAGGTAAATCCTGACTCCCAATATGTTCTATGAAGATTAAGAAATGCATTTTGAGTGAAGTGTACAATGTACAATAATACTTTTAGATCAACCGAGAAAAAAAACAATAAGAGAGCGACTAATTATTGCAACAGTTTAATTGCAGATATTGTACTTAACAATTTTATTTTATTTTATTACTTCATATGTCTATATTCGGAGCTCACCTCACACGAACATTCCAACAATCTAACAAGGGGTTGAATCTAAGAAACCCAAGAAACTAAATTTTAAAACCTTAGAATGGATTATGTTATTGTTATACAAACTATCTGATGTGAAGTATAACAATATCCAAAATCATTCCGTTTTACTCAATCTGAATTCTAGCTACAATATAAAGTTTGGAGACACTGATAAAAAAATGATGGAAGACTCGAAAAAGAATTTTTTCCTGAACTAGATAATAACCGGCATCGTTATAAATTAAGAATGCCTGCTATTGCGATAGTGTTAACCGTGGCAAAAAAAGTATTCGCTCCTACCTCTGGCCATAGGTAGGCTAGAGAAGGTAGGCCTGGATTTTTAAAAGTATTTGAAAGATAGAAAAGAGAGAAAGCTAATTGACTTAATCAAACATCCACCTACTTGCATTAAGTTTAAGTTTAAGTAAAGTTATATCCAATTCAAGTTATATCAAATCCAAGTTATATCGAAGCGCTCTATGAATTAATTTAAAGGTAAGCAAAGGAAAGGTCTAATTAAGGCAAGATTTTGCTGGACCGCTGGGGTAATTGTTATATAGTCGATCTATAACTATGTTTTATCTTCATCAGCTTTTGATATATTTGTAACATTTTTGAAATGAAGAAAAGATATTCCTCTCGAGTGTCTAGTGTAGGTCGTTAATAATAATCCTAGAGCAATTATGATAATTAGCCTGGAAGAGTTCCTTTTAAAGGCTCAAAGAGTGGAAGGCGAACAAAAAAAGTTGGGCAACTAGAAGGCTAGAAGACGAGAAGACGTTGTGCCTTCTATAATTATGTTTTTATTACAGCTAATAGTTAGGCCTCTCTAGTTCCTATCCCCTATTCCCTATCCTCTATCCTCTATCCTCTAGCCTCAACATCAACATCCAACCTTCTATTCCTCCTTCTCTTTTTCTATTTTCAACAATTAGTACAAGCCTTGGGCAATGGCAGCGCTAACGATCCTCAGCCGAGTTAGCCGATAGTGAAAGTCTATAAGTATGGTACCGTAGGAGAGGGGGAGGGGGCTGTATAGTGTATAATATATAATTGTAATATAATCAACTTTATTTATAGATTTATGGTCGCCTCTCGATGACTCTTGATGATAGATTGAAGCGAATCATGAATTGCTTTATAAGGTTTGCTCTTGGAATCTCAAGACGCTCTCATGTGTCCTATCTTTACACCGAGTTAAACTTGCTCTCCCCTTCCTTCCTTGCTACACCCCTCTTTCAAGTTATTAACACATATCGCCCTCTGTTTATCCATAACATCCTACATTTCAAGTCCTCCATCCAATCACTACATACAAGATCCCGTCTCATCTCTACAAGATCTCTACACTCCATCCTACAGAACGACTGCTTTCCAACGTCCCTTTCTTGCCCGCTCCGCTATTTTTTGGAATTCTCTTCCTCCTTTCGTACCACCTTATTTACCTCCAGGCGGATGCTTTTTAATTATATGGTTGCTTTATAACGAATTTCATCTTAGCATATCAAATATAAAACTTAAGCTGTTCTAGCGATCTTCTTATGATAATGTTTTCCCTGTTACCCAGATATTTTTCATTTTTATTTTTTCTTTATCATTTCTTTCTGTTCCCTCTTAACAAATATTATTTATCTTCATACTTTACTATGTATAACTTCAGAAATTTATCCTTCAATCAACTGTGTATATATTTTTTACTATACTGACAATGAGTATTTATATAGTTTTGTTTGTATATATGTGTCTTTGATTATAAATTTTTTCTTTATGTTATTTTATTATAACTTGTATTTACTTTATATTATCTTATTTCATTATTTTATTTAAAATATTTCAGCCAGATGTGATTTATTTTCTGTCATTTACTTGTGACTGTTATTATCTGTCATGAGTGAAAATTGAAAAGTTGTGTCCGATTAAAAGTACTTCCTAGGGATATGTCGAGGTAATTGATATTTTCGTAAACTAGCTTAAAGAAGTGATTGCTCTATGATAAATAATAATAAATGTCACTTGGAATGTTGGTCCATAATAAATAAGAACGTCCATATCTACAATAAGAATGCCCGTTAGAATGTTATAGAATGTTGGTGATGGTTGAGGGGCGAGGGTTTGAAAGGAAGAGCCGGCCGGGATGTAGATGAGGCTACGTGGCCTCGGAGAACATTGAAATATAATAGGCGTTACAGCTTACAGCTTGGAAAAGGGACATTGTTGAGGAAGCCAACGCCTCATATATATCAATTATATATCAATGGCTTGTCACGCATGAAATGACCGTTTTAGAACCAGGAAGAAAATAAAAATTTGAGATCAAATCTAACATATTTTTTATTCCAAGTATTTACCATCATTTTTGATACACCTCTGCCAACGGCTTACCAAGTTTTCTATCCCAGATTTGATAAACGTTGAGCCACGTGATGAAAGGAATTCAGAAAATGCATTTTTAATGTCTAAATCATTGGTAAGCAATTTTCCTCGCAAAAAGTTTTCAAACTCCGAAAAAAGTGGTAGTCTGTAGGGGATAGATCAGGATGGGGGGGGGGGGGGGGTGGTAAGACTTCATAGCCCAACCCCTTTAATTTATTCACTGTCTGTATTTTACATGAGGTTGCTTGACAAAATTTTGATGCATTTGGTCAATTTCTTGGCAGTATGATGTTGAATCAATTGTTTTCCGTCCACGGGGCAGATTTTTTAATTTCGTATCTCCTGAGGAAAATTTTGTAAACCAACGATGGATGGTTCTTATAGCACTTCCTTCACCAAACGCATGATTAACATTTCTTGCTGCCTGGGCAGCGGAATGACCGATCTTGTACCCATAAAAAAAAATCTTTCGGAAATTGCGTGTTATAATATATTTTTATTATATAAACTGTAAAAAAAAAAGCGAAGTTTATTTTTTGGGGGTGGTTTTTCATACTAATTCCTGAATTGACACCAACCAAAAAAACAAAACAAACAAAAAACATATTTCCATAAAATATAATCCACTATAAACATATTTCCATAAAATATAATCCACTATAAACATATTTCCATAAAATATAATCCACTATAAACATATTTCCATAAAATATAATCCACTATAAACATATTTCCATAAAATATAATCCACTATAAACATAAACATATTTCCCCATGGCGCATAGTGCTTCGTCAATGGACTAAAATCAAAAATGGAAGTTTGTTTGTTTGTTTATTTCGTTTAACGTCACTTTTATGCTGCTATGGCTAATCGGACGATGCTACGGTGGGAGTCCTAAATTTCGCCTATCCAGGTATAATTAGGATAGGGATCTTTAACGAGTACCTGACATCGCACAGGCTCGGGACCCCCATTTTACGTCCCTTCCGAAGGACGGCATAGCTAAGGATTTTTTACTCCCTTTAAAAAATCCTAAGGTCATCTGCCGGGCTGCGAACCCGCGATCTTGGGTTTAGTAGGTTGCTATCCTAACCACTACACCACAGGTGACCCCCAAAAATGGAAGTATTTTTTATCCATCTGTTTACCTTTTGGTATTTTTAAATATACCTTAGACAACTGTATGATTATCCCATTGTTTACATATTCGTTTAAGTCAACATAATCGAAAAACTTCAGGAGTATTTCCGTTTTGCGATTTATATCATACTAGCTGAAAGTACCCTTGCTCCGCCACGGTTTAATATCATTAGGATTAAGGGCAACTTAAATTAGTAAAAGTTAAGCTTAACGTTGATAATTATTATTACTTAAATATACCTGAAGTATTCCATTCATAGAATAATTTCAATAAATAAATTTGACAATTTATAACAATTAATTTTTTTTAATTTTACCAGACCATCAGCTTTTCTTATGGCATCCATCAAGTGAATATAATTGTAACCTTTCTCCACTTCTCAAGGTTTTTTTTTTTTTTTTTTTTTTTTTTTAATAAAGTTTATTCTTTCTGTTTTATTTTTGCGTACTTATCAAGCATAAACTGGTTTTATGCTTGATAATTTCAGGATGATTTCTCCTGTATTTCTTAACATCTTTCCTGTTGACCTCTACATGTGCTTGACTATATTTTGCATCCGATTTCCTCAGTTGTTTGTTGCGAACTGAATCTGTGAATCATTTCCTACGTTGTTTTCTTTTAGATTGGTGAATTTAATTCAATTTCAGCTTGTTCAGATTCGAAAAATAAAACTTAGGCCTGGTTGAGAAAAGCCGATTTGAGAAGGCCAGGTTCAGAACAATTATCTTGTCACCGGAAAGTTTTTGTTTGCTTAATACAATAAAGAACTTAATTTGTGGTCAAAGTGTGCGGTTTAGGCATCTAACCTATTCTTTAATTTAGCTTATCACCATATACCATATGACAATAAATCTATTATTATTTGCCCAATAAAATTATATGAGTACTTTTATTTAACCCCTTTGTAGTACCGTTACAGGGCAAAGTACTCAGAAAATAATTGTTATCGATCATCTAACATCTAATAAGAAGCAATGTACTAAGTTTCATTAAGATCCGTAATGTTAATTCAAAGAATTTCCTATGCATGAGAAATCGCATTTTTCGCGAATTAGCCGCGATCCAGGCCGATTTTTTAAAATTCCATTCTTAGCGTGCACCTACGGCCCTAGAGGAAGCTACATATCGAATTTCATTCCAATCCGTTCGGTGGTTTCTTAGATTTCGTGTTAGTGTTAGTGAGTGAGTGGTATTTGAGAAATAAATAATGGATTAGCCGCAAATTATATTTAGTTCTATTCACATCTCATTGAAGAGAATATAACCATTGTATACTACTTTAATTGATAAGCTGAGGACTTAGTATATCCACTGCATCCGTCCAAAGTTTTAGTCACCACTTTTAAAAAATTATTTAAACTTTGAAGAGGCTTTTAAAAAAATCCTCAAATATCCTTTTGTAGTTTTTGCATAGTATATAGGCTTTGATTTGCCGTGAACTTTAACTGCGCATGCCTGCGCCCGGGCTGTTTCATTATTTTTGATGTTTAATAAACGACAGCATGACCGATGGCCAGTTTGCCATTAACGTAACCAGTGCATTCAATCCAGGACCAAGCCGAACCCGCGGAAGACCGGCAATCCTTTTCTAAGAATTTTCCAATCAACCTAAAAATCAAAAAGGTGGGTAAAGGGGTCTTGTTCTTAACATATCATCTGTTGAATTACGTTTAGCTGCAGAGAGATGTCTGGACAATCTTTGGTTGAAGAACGAAATAGATAAGACCACTTCAGGCACTAGCTTTATGCATGGATTTATGTTTGTCTGATAGGAAATACGGTATATGATTATATGAAGCATTAGGAATGCTTTCCCAGCCTGTATTCCTTAACTTTGACGAAAAATTCCCTATTTTTTATTATTATTATCGCTGGTGAAGTTAGCGCTTGATTAAATTTAAAAGAACTCTTGCTACTAACAATGCAGAGTGTATAAAAATTGCTAGGTTTGAGAAGATCAAACTTTAATGTAAATGGGGATTCTATAACAGTTTCGGTCATAACCATTGCAAACAAATGTTCAAAAATGCATTTAGCACTAATGAATATCTTTTTTTAACAGCAATGGTGACACTGAAATCGATAGAAGTTAGAAATGGAAAAGTCGTATAGGTAGATCTGCGTTCATCGTCTACCTTATATTACAGACCCATAAAATTAATTAAGAAAAAAAAAAAAAAAGAAACTGCAGATCTAATGTGCGACGAGAAAAAGGCAATGAAAGATTAAATTTGCCAACTCCAAACCTTTGAAATTAAATTTTAAAGCGATCAAGTGTTACCAACATTTGATCTGGAACAAACGCCACGTTTATGTGTTCCGTTTGCGGGGCTACCCCAAAGAAGACGAATATTAAAAAAAAAAATCTTCATATCTTCTTCATTAACTCAATCACACTCTAATGTTGCTCGAAACGCAAAATTTACGCTAGTATTAAAAACTTGCACCAAAAGTTTCATTTTGCTACCGTAGGAAATAGAAAAAAAACTTTCATTTTTTATAATATCTTGCCATACCTTTTTATGAGCGCATTTCCGGACCCATGTTTAGAATAGAATAGAATAGAATAGAATAGAAAAATAATTTTATTCTGGGACCAAGTCCCTTAAGAATAACAAATTGTACAGAAATAAATGATATTAGATACATCTGGTCAGAGACATGATGAATAAATAAGATGAAAAAAAAAAAAAAAAAAACAATTAAAAACAATAAAATAAAGAAGAAATATTAATATAACAATGATAATGTATACATAGTAATGTAATATATGAACAGGAAAATAAGAAAATATTCTATTAATGAAATAATAAATAGGTTATTTTGATACAATGCTACTTATATACAATATAAGAACCCAAATGTTGTATTCGGAATGAGAAAAGATTATTTTAATTGGTAACACTGGGTGTGTTTCAGAAAGACTTACGATATCGTTTAATTGAAAAAATATATTGTTAGTAAGCGTCACCTTGGATTAGGAGGAGGTACTGGAAATAGAGGAATTTAAAGGTTTTTAGAGATTTCGCTTGTCTAATATGGGAAGGAATGGAATTCCATAGGATGGTTGAGCGGAATAGAAAAGAGCGCTGGAATGTAGTAGTTCTATGGGATGGGGTATATAGATCAGAAAGACGGGATCTTGTGTTCATTGACTTGATTGCAGATCTGAATTGAAGCGTATTGTAAATATAGAAAGGATGAAGGGTGCTGATGATTTGGTAAAGGAATGATCCGTGGAAATATTTTCTACGGAATATGGGATAAAGCCAGTTTAATTCGGTATAGAGGAAGGAAACGTGGGAGCGCCTCGGTTTATCAAAGACAAATCTGGCAAAGCAGTTCATAATTAGTTTCAATCTGTCTTCGAGAACCGTCGAGATACCACCATAAACTAGACAGCCATAATCAAGGTAAGGGAATATTAGGGAGGACACTAGAAGCTTACGAGTTGATTGGGGAAGAAGGTGACGGGATCGGTGGAATAATTTAAGTAGACCTATAGAACGGCGGGAGATTTGGGCAATCTAAGATTTCCAAGAAAGGGTCTGATCAAAAATAATTCCAAGATTTTTAACAGACGAGTAGAAAGGAATAGGATGATCATTAAGGATTAAGGGAGGATAATGGGTGTATGCACTAAGGAGGGAGCTAGATCCTATTATAACGGCCTGAGTTTTCTGTTCATTTAATTGTAATTTGTTTAAGGTCACCCAGGCACTAATTCTATTCAGGTCTTTCTGAATTTTGGCAAAAGCTGAAGGAAGCTCGGAAGGAGAAAAGGAAAGGTAGATTGGGGAATCATCTGCGTAGAGGTAATAGGAACAGTGCTTAATTAGATTAGGTAGATCGTTGATGTAGATATTGAAAAGGAGAGGAGAAATGCTGGACCCTTGAGCAATACCAGAAGTCATAGTAAGAAAAGTAGATTTTTCAGGTATTTGAACTGCTTGGGAACGGTGAGAAAGGAAAGACTGAAACCAGCGAATAGAACTGAAGGAGAAATTTAAAGATTCTAATTTGGAAAAAAGGATAGAGTGGTCCAGGGAATCAAACGCTTTAGAAAAATCCAGAAGAATCAGTACAGTCAGTTTTTTATCGTCTATTGCAGTAAACATGTCATTTGTGATTTTGAGGAGAGCAGATTGTGTGGAGTAGCCGGTTGAAAACCTGATTGTAGGGGATCGAGGAGATTGGATTCTTCAAGGAAGTTAGATAACTGAGATTGTACTAATCTTTCTAAGGGTTTAGAGAGGTTAGATAAGATGGAGATCGAGCGATAGTCTTTAGGAGATGTGGGGTTCGATGTTTTAATTATAGAATGAATTAGGGCTTTTTTCCAGGGGGTAGCGAATACTGAATTTTGAAGGGAGAAATTGTATATGAATAAGAGGACTGGGGTGATTTCGGGAAGACACAGTTTTATCAATTTTATAGGGATTTCATCTATGCCGGTAGAATTGGAATTGGACTTCATTATTGAGGAAATAAGTTCAGAGGGGGAGATGTAGGAAAAATAAAAATTTGCATCGTTGTATGCAGGAGCTGAGGTAAAATGGGAGGAAGGGTGAAGAGAATCGGAAGAGCAGGAAGAAACAAAATATGAATTTAGTTCTTCAGGAGATACAGGATAGGTAGATGGATATGTGCGTGAATCAAGAAGGGAAGTTTACGGAGGAAATGCCATTTCGATTGGAATCAGGAGCGGAAGAGAGGGCTTCATGGGCTTCAAAAAAAAAAAAAAAGTAGATTTCGCTCGACGAATCGAGGCTTGTGTCAAGTTACGAAGCATCCTGAAAGTTTGGTAGTCGTCAGTCATCCTCGTGCGTCTGAATCGTCTACGTGCTGCATCTCGATTTCGTTGGAGCTGTTTGATTTCTGGACTTATCCAAGGAGCAGGAGGACGACGAAAGGAGGAGGATTTGAGAGGTGCATGGATGTTAAGGATATTTAAGAGGTTTGTGGTGAGGATGTTTACCATGGAGTCAATCGAGGAGGAGGTATAAATTTCAGTCCAGTTCTGAGCTTCAATCTCTGGAAGGATCTTTTCACGGGTTAGGGATTCTATATTGCGGAAGGCAATAGTTTTCGGGCGGAAAGAAGGTGCTTGGATATTGTAAGATATTTGGATTAGATCATGGGAAGATAGGAAAGGAACAGGTAACTGAGAAGAAGAGAGGAGGTTCTTTTCTGAGTCAATAATGAACAAGTCAAGACAGGTATCAGACGACGAAGTGTGGTGGGTAGGGGAGAACGGAACTATAAAGAGATGTAGGGAAAAAAATTGGTTTTGAAGGAACAGCTTATCACGTGAGTCAGAGAGGAAATTGGAATTCAGGTCTCCTGAAATAATGATATTGGAATAGAAAGGAACACAGTTGTATAGGGATGTTTCGAAAGATGAGTCAAAAGGAACATGAGGAGGGCGGTAAACTACCACGTATAGGAGATGGTGAGTTTTGTAGGAAATTTCTACAAAAAGGAACTCGATTTGGGGTAGGTCAGTAGGATTTGAGCCGTCAAGGATTCGGGACTTGAGGCCGTCATGGACAAACAAACCCACACCTCCGCCAGTCCGGTCTACTCGGTCATGGCGGATAAGTGTGTAGTTAGGGAGGGAAACTAAGGAAGAGGGAATGAAAGGTTTGAGCCAAGTTTCAGACACTGCAATAATATGGTTGGAATTTCGGGTAAAATATTGAAGGAATTCATCATAATGAGCGGATAAGGATTGGGCATTTATGTGACAGGTAGTTAGGATGTTGTTCATTTTGAGGAGATAGGGAAGTGAATAGTATCTGATAGGAAGACGCAAACTTTTAGGTAACTGGTTGAATAGCAATAATTAAATTTAGTAAAAAAAAAATAGTAATATAAGGCAACAGTTAGATTCTATTAAAATATAATAAAAAGTAATAAGGATAATACTATTAGAGTAATGAAATAAAAATGAAAAAATGACAATAGCTAATAATAAAAATACGAAAATAAATTTAGATTTAGTAGAATAAAAGAACATTAATGTTGAATAATACAAAAGTAAAAATACTAATAGATATAACGAGAACCGTAGAGCAATATATATAGTCCGTGAAAAAGTCCGCTGTAGGCCGATAAGAAGATGAGGACTGGTAAGTCAGAAGGCGTCGAGGTCTTGTTGCTGATCAATGATAACCACTGGGTGGCCATCATCTTAACGGCATCGCACCCTCCCGGCGGCGAACTAAACGTATTTGATTTTTCCCGCTAGCCTCTTCTGTCTGGCGAGCCAGTACAAATGTCTATTTGTAGGAGTCATCTCCTCGCCGAGATATACGCGGTGAGAGTCATTCTCCTGCCACCCCATATCCCTCGTCGAGAAATCCCTCCTAACTTTTCTTTTTTGTAAGAGCTCATCTCTTAGAGTCTGCCTCACGAAACGAACTATAACAGGTGGAGGTCGAGTATCCTCTTTCCTTGGTCTGCGGCGCTCAATCTGGTCTATATCCTCTATGCTCAACTTTAGACCCAGACCTGCCCCTACGCTCAACTTCAGACCCAGACCTGCCCCTACGCTTGTCACTATGGCCGCAGGTGTTTCCCCCGAGCGAATTGGGATGCCGCGAATCTCTATAGATTTGCGGAGTAATCCTTGCTCAGCCCTGTTCAGGCGAATCCCAAGCTCTCCTACTTTTGTTTTTAAATTTGAATTTTCCATTGTCAATTCCTCCATCCGCTTAGATTGCGCTTCTAAATGCTTTTCAATTTTAGTAAGCCTGTCAATTAATTCAAAACTAAGCTCACCATATTTTTCAATAGAAGATTTCAAATCTTTTATATCTTCGTTGACCTTCGTGCCGAGCTGGTTGAATGCCTTAAGTAAATCAGAGCATGTTGGTTCATTTGATGGAGGACTAACTGATTTTATAGGACTGTTTATAGGAACTTTTTTGTTAAGCGTGTAATTTTCTTTAAGATTTTGAGGGTTTGCGAATTTTGTCCACCCCCACTCTATGTTCGAAGCACTGTGTGGCGACTAAATCTAAATTGTTAACAAAAATAAGTTACATATACAGTCAATTCTCGATGTGTCGACCTTTGATAAGCCGAATTCTTAAATAAGTCGAACTGCAAATAGGGGACTTCTAGGACTTCCACCTCTATAAATCCAACTTCATCCAACAAAGTCATCGCCTATGTAACTCCAACTCAAATTCAAAGAATTTCATGGGTAATTAGTATTCCTGTTTTCTGTAATTGTTGTTTACCTTATCAGTTCTTAGGTACACCAGTCACTTATTGGTTAGTCACTCCATTGGTTTTACAATGTCTCCGCAAAAATTAAAAATTCTTTCAATTGACGGGAAGTTAAAACTGATTCGCGAAGTGGAGAATGGAGACAGAACTTGAAGACGGTAAGTCTACTTTTAGGTACCTCGTATAAAGCGCAGTTCAGTGATGTTGAAAGTTGTATTATTAAGTGGTTGCGGCTATTTAATTTTCTGTTTCAATGTCTGTACAAACAACTTACATATACCAATTAGTAAAAATATAGCTAATGATTTCAACTCCAATTTTGTGTTCATTTTTCCCATTTACATGAAGGTAATAGGAATGATAACCTCGATAAGTCGTTGTTCAATAAGTCCAACTATTTTTCAGGGTCCCTTGTAGGTCGACTTATCAAGAGTTGACTGTATTAACAAAAATACATAAAAAGTGAAAAATAAAAATAATAAAAAAAAAACAAAAAAACAAAAACCGACTTCAACATTAAACATACAATGTACAATCTTGAACTAAAAAGTAAAAAAAAAAAATATTTTAATTACTTGTAAACAAAGTATTATCGATATTTGTATTATATAGCTATTGACAATTTATAATCAGTTATTTTTGGAGTCGATGCCAGCCAAAAGAGGTAATGCCTATAAGGCTCGCCATCTTTAAACAATCAACAAAACTCTCTGGAACTCAAGCTCTGTTATCCTTGGTCAATAGTAAACACATATTTGTCACTAATTCAATGGAAAGAGAAAACTTTAAAAAATTTATTTTAAACAGTCTTTTGCTCATTTGGCCCAATGTGCGGTGGGCATCTACTATAGATGCTAGAATATAGGATATAGGGAGCGAAGTAAAAGTTCTGCTTTTGGAGGTGGTCTCAAGTCCATTAGCTGTTAGTTAATTCATCAAGGCCAATATTTTTTAATTATTAATGAGGAGCAGTATGAAGATATTTAAGTCTAAGTACAATCTACATTTAACTCGAGTAGGGTTAAAAAGAATATTTAGTAGAGTTAACCCTCTAGGATAAGCTGTTGTATTGGGGCATTGCTAGAATCTAGGGTAGGGCTGGCGGTAGGTTACAGTAGTATCATGTCACCTGGAGGCATTGCTATGTCACTTGGAGGCATTGCTATGTCACTTGGAGGCATTGCTATGTCACTTGGAGGCATTGCTATGTCACTTGGAGGCATTGCTATGTCTCTTGAGAATAACACCAAGTGTCAATGACATGACTTGGGCAATTTTTTATGAAATATATTGGCTCTTATTTTCTCAAAGCGATTGGAGGTAGATTGAGTTAGCTAGGGTTGGGCTAACCAGCGACCTTGCAACAATAGCAACAATATAATACCCTTGTTATTAATTCTCTCCCTTTCACTATTAAAGATACCATATAGTTGATATGTGTTGCCTCCATTCATCGATTACTTATCGATACATCTTGCTAAACAAACAATTTGTTTTCAAGCTTGCTGAAGGGATTCACTAAAAAGTAATACGCTCTAGGTTACCCAGTCTCTTGATATTAGCAATTTATCATCTGTAATCTAAATCTAATAGTGATGTTGTCCACCTTGCCGCCCTATAGATGGCTCCTTAAAGTTTAACTTATCATCAGTCTTTGTTTATTAAAAAAAAATACTTTTATCGACCTCTGTTCTAAACAGCTGATAACCAAAAACAAGCCCAATTATCAGATAATGATTAAATAACTAATGCCCCTCCTTCCTTGAGAGGAATGGTGTCACAGTTTAGAAATGTGAGGATGTTTGATCTGTACAAGGTTTCTCAGCCATTTCCATCATTATCACTTAACATCCCATATATATATATATATATATATATATATATATATATATATATATATATATACATACACATATACATATATATACATAGTACAAGTTCACCTCTTTTCTATTTTACAGACCAAACTCAAAACTGAGATATCATTTTAACTTTAGTTGGGATATTGCTTTCATTTTAAATATTTAGATAAGCTTACCGTAGAGGTTAAACATAAATATATATTAGATAATGCGCAATGTACTCCTTCACGGCTCAATTCATTTCGCTATTTTTATATTTGGAGTGAGGGAGGGTGTTTTAGGGCTTGCTCTTTTACAACAATAAATGCTTCGACTACTTGAGATACTTGAGATCGCCCGCCATTGATTACCATCTCAGGGTGATATTGATAAATATTAATAATGTTTCATAATGTTAGATCTATTGAAGATGTGTACCTGTTGCTCTAGCTAGGTAGCTACCACCCTCCCGGATGTTGGATCCTCCTAGCTCCGGAATATCTTTAGCCTAATGTCGGTCCGCTTTATTATAGCACTTATTTCTATCTTCTCCTTGACAAAGGCGTCAGGAAGTTTCTTGTCACTTCCGCCCAGTAATTTGTTTTAGAAATAACTTGTGGAGCAGTTAAATAATTTCATAATGTCGCCTATCCGCAATGGAAGAGGCATTCTCCATTCTTCGTAGTTTTTAGTTCGGTATCGAGGCTAACGTCTCTCAAAGACTGACGTGCTTCTTATCAGCTTATCAGCAGGTGCATTTTGAACTTTGAAAATAAATTTATTTATTTGCAATTTATCTTCATCAAATTATAAGGAGAAAAATGTTTCATTTCTTTTTATAAGGAGAAAAATGTTTTACCTTTTAATATATAATAGAGTGATATAGTAAAACAAGTTAAATGTCCATATTATTTCTACACCCTATTACATTACATTAACAGAAAAAATGACTTATATGTTTTTTGCCATGTCGATTGTAGAGGAAGGATCGCGAAATATATGTATGTGTATATATATATATATATATATATATATATATATATAAGTCAAGGTCCGAAGCAGCCTAGTATTAGGCTTAATCCTAGTTCCAGACACAACAAACAATGGACATGTATAAATACAGTAGCCTCAGAGCAATAAAGGCAGTTGATTTCCAACAGTCTATGAGTGTATTTCTTTGTCCTCTTTATTCTTTTTTTTTAGTTTCTTTTTGAGACTGAACTTAAGTGGTGCCGAAACCCGGGAGAACGAGGAGCGGGTGAGTTAGAAATTTTTTCTTTCTCAAGTGTTCGCTATGGAAGAGAGCAGCAGCATCTTAAGACCTCCGACGCTGCAGGTACCAAACAGTTTGCCAGAACTACCACGGCAAACAATGGCAGAGGCTCACGCGAACACGTTGGCCTGGTTGAAGGTTAGAACGGCCACCGCTCAAGACCTGAGAAAAGCTGTCTCAGACATTGAGAGATTCACCGGAGAGATCGGTGAGTTGAATCATTTTATTAAAAGTGTAGAACGCGTGCTAGCGCGCATCGAAGTCAAGAGGGCAGAGGACCTTCTAGATGCGCATGATGCGGAATCTTTGAGAGCCGATCTGACCTGCCGGATCAGGAGAAACATTCTAAATCTGATCCAAGCAGATGAGGAGACGCCGTGGGAGACGGTCAAGGATCGGCTGAAGAAGGCTTACGGTGGAGGCAGGTGGACACCGGAAGAGGACCTGTTTCAACTGTTTAGAGAAATGAGGCACCCGCGTCAGAGCTCGGGGCAATACGCCCGAGACCTTCTTGTCAAGTTCAACAAGGTCACCGACAAGATGAGAGAGACGGTTAGCGCACCGGAGGTGGAAGCAAGGATGGCCTTCATCTCAACCATCCTTAAGGTGCAGCTGGCGAGAGAAACAGGAAGGAAAGAGAGTTTCCCTCGCGAAAAATCCTTCATCGAGTGTGCACAGGACCTAGTAGATGCGAGTGCCCGTGATGAAGAGGTCAGAGCAACCAGGGAAGAACCAAGCTGGAACCAAGTGGTGTACAGGAGACCACAGGAGTCTACCTGGCGTAGGCGGGAGACCTCAGATAGAATAGCTGAGAGAAGAAGACCAGGGAGCAAGGCATAATAAGGGACAGCACTTCGCCGTATAATAGCCCCTTATGGGCAGTCAGGAAAAAAAGCGCGCCGGGGAGGAGAAGTATCGGGTGGTAATAGATTACCGAAAGCTGAATGAGAATACTAGGGACGAAAGGTATCCAATCCCCAGGTTCGAGGATATCCTAGACAGGCTTAGCGGGGCGGTGATATTCAGTACCCTAGATCTCAAGGCGGGTTACCACCAGATAAAAATGCACCCCAGAGACCAATGCAAAACGGCGTTTACGTTTGAACGCGGGCACTATGAATTCACGCGCATGCCATTTGGACTTAAGAACGCGCCCGTGACGTTCCAAAAACTCATGGACGAGTTCTTACGGGGGGGTCGACGAAAACATATGCCAGGTCTACATGGACGACCTACTGGTCTTCAGTAAGTCGGAAAAGGAACACGTCGGACACCTGAGGGCGGTGTTTGAGAGAGTCAGGCATTTTGGGTTGAAACTGTCCCCCGAGAAATCGCGACTAGGCGAAAAAGAGATAAGTTTCCTGGGGCATACCATTTCAGAGGAAGGAGTGAAACCCGACAAAGGGAAGGTGGACGCGATCGCGAGGATGGCGATTCCGAGGGATGTAAAGGGGATTCGATGCTTGATGGGGTCACTTAACTATTACCGGCGGTTCGTACCGGAAATGGCGCGGTTCCTCGTACCCCTTAATGACTTATTAAAGAAGGGACGTAAGATCGTCATCACCCCGGTAATGGAGGATAACATTAGACGGTGCCTGGAGGAGCTTAAGAAGGAACCCGTACTCGCGTTCCCCGACTTCGAGAAGACATTCACGGTGACAACTGACGCGAGTGAGTACGCGCTGGGGGCCGTATTATCTCAGGAAAGCGAAAAAGGGGACCGACCGGTGGCGTACGCGAGCCGGAGACTGACTGACGCGGAGACCAGATACAGCGCGTTGGAACGGGAACTACTCGGGATTGTATGGGCTGTGGAGCACTTCCGTCCGTATATCTTTGGGAGGAAATTTAGAGTCCATACGGACCATAGACCCTTGCAGTGGGTTGGCAAGCTTAAAGAGTCCTCCGCGAGAGTTACGCGATGGAAGGAGTTCCTCAGTCAGTACAATCTCGAGATAGTGTACAAGCCGGGTAGGGAAAACGTGGTGGCAGACTGGCTTTCACGGGCGGTTATGGTCAATGCGGTCGAAGAGGAGGAAGCGGGGCCATCGGGGGATATCCGTCAGTTTTTGCGCGAATGGACACCGGAGGGGGAGGGTGACGAGGGTACGCGAAGCGCTGATAATGAGACCCATGAAGATAACGAGCCCCAAGAAGAAGAGAGTTCCGCGGACGAGAGACCCACAGAGATGGAGGAGATTGATGAGATGATAAATGATAAAAAGCTCCAAATCATTTGGAAGACCAAGACTGAGGGTCTACCGAAAGCGGAATTCTCAGAGTACGGGAAGAGCAGCATCATCACTATCTGGACGGAACCGGGAATTAGGGAAGAACCGCTGCTCAAAATTTTAAAAGGAACAACGAAACCCAAGAAGACATACCATATCTACGTGGGCAACCGGACGATATGGGATAAGATAAGTAGGTTATGGAAACAGGAAAAGATAGGTTCGGACAGGACTTTTATTCGATGCGCGAGATTAGTTGAGACTATCCGGGACACCGAGAAACAGAAAGAGGTAACCTCGTCATATCACGTTGGGAAGACCAATCATCGCGGGGGTCCAGGAAACGCTTCAGGCGTTAAGGAGGCGGTATTTTTGGTGGGGGATGAAGAACACGATACGGGAAGCCATAGGGTCGTGTGAGGTATGCCTGACCACCAAGTACGATCGTCATCCCCCGGGATGGATTCAAGAGGAAACACCCACGGTAGAGGCCCCATTAGCCGATCTCCAGATCGACACTTTTACGTGGAGAGGGTACCGGTGGGTCACGATGTTCGACGTGTTCAGTAAGTTAGCCCTAGCACACCTGGTCCAAGACAAATCGGCGGAAGCGGTATTAGGGGCACTGAGGATATGGTTCACGTTCTACGGTATACCGGATCGGATTACGTCAGACGGGGGTCTCGAATTCGATAACGCGGCGGTCAGGGCGGAGGCCAAAGAATTGGAAATTCGATGGCATATAAATACCCCAGGGCATCCCAAGGGCAGAGGGGGTATTGAGAGACTTCACGGGACCCTTAGCGACCACCTACGGATATACCAACTCGAGAAGGGGTTAGAGCCGGATGTCGCGATGGGGAAGGCGATTGTTGCCTACAACAATTCAATTCACGCGGCTACGGGATTCTCACCCCTAGAGATCATATTCGGGCTCCGGGAAAGACGGAGGGACGTTCGGGATACCGCATCGGATCAAGGAATCATAAACTTCGTTAGAAACCGCTGCGCGGGACTAAAAAGAATAGGGAAAAGGCGCGAGAGCGCATCATGAGGGAAAAATCGCGAAGAGTCGAGAGAGAGAATTTGAGGGTGCGTGACGTCACCGGAAAGCTAAAAATCGGAATGATCGTATACCGAAAAAAGAATTCCAACCGCGGGAAAGAGGTTTGTCGGTACGAAGGGCCATTCCGAGTGATAGCGATAAGAGAGCATAATGTGGTGACGCTGGAGAGCGTCAAGGAACCGAAAAAGCGGAGGAATGTTCACATTGAACAATTAAGGCTCCCGATAGAGGAGCAAGTAATTCTGTGAGTGTTCCGTTGTGATTTGAATTTTGTTTTAGAAAATTTATAGTACTGTATTTTGGAAAAATTTTTTTTGTTGTTACTTTTGTAGAGATTAGAAGGAAAAATGTTTTTTTTTGGTATCAGTGTTAATTGTATATAGATTTCAGTTAAAGCAATGTGTAAATTAGTGTGTGAAAAAGAGAAGTAATTAGTTTTGTACATATAGAAGTTTTAGTTTTATTTTGTATGTGTGTGTGTGTGTGTGTGTGTGTGTGTGTGTGTGTGTGTGTGTGTGATTTTATTTTATGAAGAAGATTTTAATTTGAGTAGATATTAGCTGTAAGTTAGTTTTAAGAATAGTGTAAATATAGGTTTAAGAATAGCGTATTTAAATGTAAATAAAGTTTGACTTTTGGACTATTAATGTTAGTTAAGGATTTTAGGAGTAAAGTTTTATTTTTGAGTGTTATCAAGATACTTTGTACCATATAGAATTAGATACTGTTGTGAATTAGAGGATAAGACTTTGGACTGGGTAGGATTAAGGTATTTATGTATCTGCTTCGGCCTTTGACCATGGGGGAATTAGTCGCTAGACTCCTTAATACCGTAGTGGTATTAAGTGCCCAAAGTTAAAGTTTATGAAAGATGATCATAAACTGGAGGGGGGAAGTCAAGGTCCGAAGCAGCCTAGTATTAGGCTTAATCCTAGTTCCAGACACAACAAACAATGGACATGTATAAATACAGTAGCCTCAGAGCAATAAAGGCAGTTGATTTCCAACAGTCTATGAGTGTATTTCTTTGTCCTCTTTATTCTTTTTTTTTAGTTTCTTTTTGAGACTGAACTTAAGTTATATATATATATATATATATATATATATATATATATATATATATATATATATATATATATATATAATATATAAATATATATGTTTAGTAAGGTTCTTGGGGTTCAGTCAATAAATAAAAACAACTATTTTGGCGACGTTGATATGCTTCAGAGAGTTTTCTGTTGGTCCTGAAGCCAACACTGAAACTCTCATGATTATGAGAACAATATAGTCTCGAAACATTGCCAAAATAGTTATTTTTATTTATTAACTGAACCTCAAGAACCTTACTAAACATCTAATAGTAACTAACAGTCAAGAAATTTATCCATATATATATATATATATATATATGTTTAGTAAGGTTCTTGAGGTTCAGTCATAAAATATGATATATATATATTTAATAGGGAACTTGAGGTTTAGTCAATAAAATAACTTATTTTGGCGACGTTTCGAGACTATATTGTTTTGATAATCATGCCCAGCAGTGAAAAAACACGTTACAATAAAATTATATAGGTTGCATAGGCTTGCAACTTATTTTTGCATTTAAAAAATAAAGCTAGCAACAATATAAATATATAAAAAACATGCGTTAGTATGAAACTACTTACAATGTAATTCATAATCATCCATATTTAGTAATTATATGTTGTTATATATTCGTGAGTATGTGACTGAGTAGGAATGATTAGGCAGTGGGCAGTGTCCTGTCCAAGAAGAAAAGGGGATGAGATAAAGATAGAGTTGACGGTTTTGAGTTCTTTGAGGATTTATATAATAACTAATAACATTTATATAATAACTAATAACATTTATATAATAACTAATAACATAACAGTTATATAATAACTAATAACATTTTTGGCGAATTCCTATCCTTATCTTTGAGTGGGTTATTTTAAGAGTTGGAAAACTTTAGTTGTTTGAGATTATCTTTTTTATTTAATAAATTTATAAAGAGTATTTATATCTTTATATCAGGTGGAGGAAGTACTATACAAGTGCCGTATAGTATATAGAATGCTTGAAACCGCGACCATCTTCTTCCAAGAACTATGATCAGATCTTTCCTGTGAAGGCTGGACTGACAAGAGGCAAACAGAGGCCTAACCAAGAGAGTGATATTAGAGTTATATCTGTTATTATAGGGAGGGGCTGAATGTGCCCCAATAGGGTGGGGGCCGTAATGGGGCGCATTCTCTGGATTCTTTGGGTCGGGGGACCGGTTCGTCTTAGTATCTCCTCTCCTCCTCTCCTCCCACTTTATAGGTCATCTCTCATCTCTATTGTTTATATTTACCTATTTACTACTATACTCTACTCTACTCTACTGTAATAATATCAACAATCAATATGATATATTTCCTTCATAATCTGATTATATAAAAATCAATGTATGTGTGTTTGTGTGTGTGTCTTTTATAGGCTTGGAAACGGTAAGAGATAATGCTCCACGTGAGGTGGCATTTTTCCCCATATATTCAGGGGAAGATTACAGGACTATTGATATATTGATTATATAAATAGTATTTAGAGAGGTAACAGAAAGAAAAAAAAAATGAAAATTATTTAAATTAAAGAGAAAACATTATCATGAAAAGATTGTTGAAACAGTTTAAACTTCTACATCTGATATGCTTAGACCATGCCATGATATGGAAAATCCATGCATCTCTCATGGTTATTTTGGGCCTGCTCACGCAATGGAAAAACGAAAAATATTTTATATTAATCAGCACTTCAATAAAATTAATAAAAGTAAAAAAAATAATTCTTTGACTTTTTTTTCAATTCAAATAAAAATAAAAAAAAATATTATAAGATTACACAAAATAAATCAAGTTGTTTTTTTTTTTAAATTTTGCTAACCGCGTACAGCGCACGTTGGGTACAGCTAGTTATTAAAAACGTGATTTTGGCAACAAGACATTAAAAGAAACTTTTTAAATGTATGGAGAAGAAGATGATGAGGGATGCAGTCAAAGAAGAACACCAAGCCTAAGAAGAAATTGTTTAATACGTGCCAACGTTTCGACCCACGTTGCAGGTCTTGTACTGTTTACCAGTCAACTATACTTTAATCTTTTTAAGACAATAGGAGTATAATCTAATGGATAACAAAACCCCCTAACTATGTATGGAAATAAAACTTTTAGTAATAAAACACTTTATATTTCAATTTTTCGTTAGAATTGAGAACAATCCTATTGACTTTGATATTGTACAGGTATTAGTGTTTGTTATTGAGGAACATGTGACGACAAACATTATCATCAACTAATGATATCCAGGTTGAAAGGATCACAGCTTGAATTGTTTATAGTATTAGAGCTAATAGAGTATATGATGAATAATGTATCTAATATATAAATATCTTTGCTGTAAATTATGTAAGCCAGTCTACTCAACTATCCTACTCTTATTGTTAGGAGACAATATGTCCCAGGATAAAGATAACTCTTTCATTTTATTACAATAGTTGGGACCCTAATGAGATTTTTGCTGTTAACTAGATTTTCTAGGCCTATCAGCTATTTTTGTTCAATATTCATACCGTTATTTTTATTTTATTTTTTTATTTTATTTATTCATTATGTCTCTGACCCGATGTAACTAATTTCATTTCTTTCTGTACTAATTGTAAGTTGTCATTCTTAAGGGACAAAGCTACAATAAATAAATAAAAAAATCTTTGTTTTGATCATTTAATTGTTTTAACATTTTTATTCGTTATTTATCTTTCATTCTAGAGTTGAAATTTATTTTTAAAACACATTTTCTAATTTTTATTTTCTAAAACACCAAATATTTTATGCAAAGAAGTTTTGTTGAATAAATATTTCAACAAACTTTTTAGTTACTATTGATCTTTTATTATTATTATTAGTATTATAAAATTAAATAATTCTATTGTTTATTTCATAAAACTGGGATATTTATGGAGAAATAGCTCTCTTAGGCATGGCTTTCTGTGGGAAGGAAGAATCATTGGCTGCCTTACTGTTGTTGCTTATATTATATATCTGCGCCTGGGAACATGGAACATGGAATATCTACTGTATATAGTATATAGTATATATATAGTAGATATAGCATGTAGTAGGTCCCCTTCCTCATCGATAACGGGGTCTTGTAAATAAATTCCTCTATAGCTCAATATATTCAATATATTTATATATTTATATAAAATAAAAAAGGAATAATAATGAAATATGGGTTGTACCAAAAGTATCAAGGCGGAATTGTGTATTAAATGTTAATAGAGATAATGGTCAGTTTGATTTGAATAGAAATACAAACTAAAATAAATAAATAACTCATTATAAGAAATGAGTGCGGCCGCTAGTACTATTGTACTTATCCTTGTTGAGGTTAAACAGCTGTTTGTTTTATTAGAGTAATTCCCTGCTCCTAAAATCTGTGGCGGTTCTCTAGTACCCACCCTACCTACTTCTACTATATACTTATACTATATACTATATAAATATATACTCCGCCTAGGTTTCTTTAACTAAGGCATTAACTTCATTCTATAAAAATTATAACATGTTTCCTAATCATCAACGAAATAGAAATCCAGAACGGAGGCTAAAACCTAACCACAGCCAAATTAATTAATAACATAATTTCGGTCTACAATGTTACTACTTAGAGAAAATGTTACCCACCCGCTCTCTATGGAACTGATGATCACTTTAAGGGAAGAGCAACACACCTTCAATTCGATTCGCTCTCAAAATCATAGGCTACCGTTAAGAGATTTTGTGAAAAAAAAATTATATAAGTAGGAAATAAATATAAAGCCCTAGTGAAGTGAGTCCAGCCATAGTGCATAGTGGTTTGGTTATCCAGCGGACCCAATATAGATTAGATATCTCTGTTATATAATATATAATTAGATAATTAAATAATTATATAAATATAGATTTATATCTATATTTGAATATTTTAAATAATAAAGCAGAAGATGAAGATGATGTTATTGTTGTTATTAACTCCGGTTAAGTGATACAGGGTTGAGATGTTCTATCTGTTCTCTGTTATCATCTTTGGAGATAAGGATATTACATAACGAAATGTTCATATGAGGCTAAGTGTTTACTTATTATGGTCCTTTTGTTTTCTAAATATTAGTTTAGGATAAAATCTTTTATTAGGTTAGAGGCTTTGGCTAATAGATAATAGATAAGGTATCCTTCCTCTATGGCTACAGCTAGCGTTGGTTTTTTGTTTTTTTTTTGTTTTTATGTTTTATTTCCAAGTTTTCTTCTAAATTGTCTTCTTCTTCCACTAACTCCTACCCTGCCACAGCCGTCTTCAAGGTCTTGAGTCGTCTTCAAGGAACCACTTAGGCTGCTGTTCTTCAACAGAATGCTTCCTGTTAGCTTGCACCGAGCTCCTCTCTAATTATTCCGTTTCTCAAACAATCTCTCCTTGTCTTTCCTGTAGCATTCCCTGTGTTAATTTTTAAATGTAAAAATTCGTTTCCCTATTACACGTTATCAATCTCGGATCAATTATCATTATCATAATTTTTTCTTTTATTGCCAGCCATCTTCTGATATGTTTTTCGCTTCTTGGAGTAGCTTCCTCCAGCTAGATGTGAATTCTTCCAAGTTCTTTTCATTGGTAGGTAGGTTGAGAAGGCGAGACGATGAGCACCGTACCGACGCAACTACCATTATACCAAAGTCGACCTGAAACGCCGTTCTAAAAACATTTATATGCTTTATTTAACATCTCAGCAAATTTTTAAAATTTGTTGAATTTTTCTCTCGTAATAAAGATTTATTATGAAATGATTAGTGGACTCTCGCTCACCTTGACCCCCAGGTCGGCCAGTAGCCAGTAGTTGGGCCTGCCGCCCTCAAGAGGTCCCTCTTCGCATCTCATCGCCCTTTCTTTTCCTTCTTTCCCAGCTATTTTTTCTTCCTGCTTTTCTCCGAGTTAAAAATCCCTGATGTGATTTGAAAAATTAAAGAGATCAAATGAAAGATCTTTCGGTTCTCCGACCGAGACTGATTTGCGGAATCAAACCTTAATACTGCAATCAGCTGTATCTCTTCTACCTCCCATTTCATTGACATGGTCGCCCATGCATTGTGCATTGTGGACCAACCTATCTACGAGTTTGGTCAATATATATTAGTTGAACAATAGTAAACACAAGATTAATAGGGAACCATATCATTTTAGCGTTTTAGCGGACTTTTGGTAATAATTTAATCCGTTTCACAACTAAATGATTTTAGATTTTTTCATAATTTCTGGAAAGAATGCAGCTAACATGGATTTAATGAAGGGCATAGTGTTAACGACAATACATTGTATTAAAACGATCACACACACAGAGTTGTTATTAAATTAAAGACGATCCCTTAGCCTTTATTAAGGAGGTATATCATTTAGAGGAGTACTTCCGGTGTCTCATCCTTCCGGGCTTTTGTTTCGCCCCTATTCACATCTCGCCAGCTCACACAGTACACCGCAATGCCGAACCGCATTGATGCCATGTTCATTATACCTATCCAGTTATGTTTAATATAATCAGCATTAACATAATATGATTAATTAAACATTTAATTTATAGCTACTCATTATTACATCCAGTCCTCTCTATGGAAGAATACTTTCTTACAAGGTATCGATCGAGTTTTGACAGAGAATGTGATAAATTTCCTTTGAATCCGCAAAATTTTAACAGAACCAGCTGTCTAAAAAAGTTTTTGTTTAACAATTTAACGGGAAGGGCGGTTGGTGACGATGATTTGTATATTTGCCAGGTCTGTAGCTGTAGCCTGGCCTCGTCTGTAACAAAAGATGTCAATAAATGGAAGGTACAGTTCTCTTGACTATGCTACGCTTCTCTTGAGTTAACAATTAAAGCGATTGAATGATTGCTAGCTAATAATTTAGCATAAAGAATACTGTTGTTTTAATTATTTTATTTGCAGGATAAAAATAAAATGGTTGCCACAACTCAGATCCAATTCATTCAGTTTTTTGTTTCTTAATTAAACGATATTAATTAATTTCAACCCAAATTAAATTTGTCGCTAATTATAATCAGGTTTGATCCCCTATCACAGGAAGATATATATATAGCACAACTTTAAGTATGCTGACAGTCTATTGGATCTCCATTACATATAATATATATATATATATATATATATATATATATATATATATATATATATATATATATATGTATATATATTATTGACATTATACTATATAATATCATACAATAGATAGAACGCCTCCTAGATAGAATTGACAAAACGTTTATTTATTTATCAAGTTTTTGTATTGGAAATGATAAGTTATAAATGTTACCTTAGCAGGTGTCCAGGTGTAACATCTAATTTTAATTTAAACATTAAATTATTAAAGTTTTTCGAAGCTATAAACAATCCTTTGAGGATATCGGATATCGGATGTTTGGGCAAAGGAATTCAATAGCAAATTTGAAGCTGATTACGATTATGCTCCATATGAGGGGTCGCTAGTCATGTTTTCACTTACAAGGGGAGGACACACTCAGTCTCTCACGGATCTTGTTGGCAATTTTTTTGGAGGTTCCTGGTCAAAAAATATTAGACACATATTTTGCCGTTCCGACCAATGGGCCCTAGAAGCCGAGAAAAAAAAAAAAAATAGCATTAAACTAATTTATTTTTTATCTCGAGTTTAAAAAATGATATCGACATGATTCTTGCATCAAGATTTTCAGTTTTGATTGCGAATTAAAGGAAAAATACAGTCGCTCCATAGATTTTGGTTTAGGTTAATTAAATTCTAAAAAAATGATTAGTTTTTTTTCAAGCAAACTACCTCTATAGATTTTTTCACACAAAAATTGAGGTCAGATTCTAATTCAGCACCCTCAAAAACATTAAAAAACGGTTATTCAACAAAATCAAAAAATATCATTTTTTTCACCCTCTTCCAGGAAAATGAAATTTTAAAACCGATTATTGGTTACATACCTTTAAATCGTCATTACTTTGTCATGCAATTCACTGGTTGGTATCACTGGAAAGAGGAGGGTCTCAGCTTTCTTTTGATGTATATAAATGTAAAATTCGATGAACAAAAAACTATTAAAAAAATTGGAAAATCCGAAAAACATTTTGATTTTTAACTTGAGTTTGAAATCAGATAGGATGATGAAACCAAATACATTTCAAGCGTATTACCACCCTATATTTTGTGTAAAAAAATAAAGTTGATACGTAAAACCGTCTAAGCGTAATTCACGTTTTTATCAATTTAAACAAAAGTTGCCTACCATTTTTTGGTCAGGCAAACTTTGAAGCTTACAAACTTTTATTTTTCTATTTGGATGAAATTTCGTATTTAAGGTTTCTCTTGAATGCTGAATTCGAATCCGATATCGGTTCTTGTGAAAAAATTATATTGAATATACTTCACTTGAAAAATTTTAGCTTTTACACTGTAAAATGTGATAGAAAATTCTTTTAGCCCTAGAATTCCATCTCAACACCCTCAAAACTAAGGAAACGTATGTATATATATAGATATCAATAAAAAAAAGTAAATCAATTTATAAAAGTAAAAATTGTATTTACAATTTTTTTATTTTATTTTTTGCAGTTGAACATGTTAAAATATATTATTGTGATAGTTGACATAAAAACATTATAGCAACTGCCTCACTTCTGTTGCTGAGAGGATTTTGTTGAATATAATGAAAATGAAATTGTAATGTAATAAGCTTTAGTTATTAGAACCCAGTAAACAAAGATTACAAAACGGGTTAGAGATGTGTTCTGGGTTTGAAGAATAAAATAAAAATTGTAAATACTTAACAATCAAATCTAATATGTGGTTCTGTCTGTATATAATGTAAATATTAATTTGTAATAAGTTATCATTACAATAAATAATTAATAATTATAATTATTTTAATAATAATTAAAGTAACAAATTATTTCTCCCAATTAATATATATATATATATATATATATATATATATATATATATATATATATATATATATTTTTTTTTTTTTTTTTTTGATATCTATATATATATACATACGTTTCCTTAGTTTTGAGGGTGTTGAGATGGAATTCTAGGGCTAAAAGAATTTTCTATCACATTTTACAGTGTAAAAGCTAAAATTTTTCAAGTGAAGTATATTCAATATAATTTTTTCACAAGAACCGATATCGGATTCGAATTCAGCATTCAAGAGAAACCTTAAATACGAAATTTCATCCAAATAGAAAAATAAAAGTTTGTAAGCTTCAAAGTTTGCCTGACCAAAAAATGGTAGGCAACTTTTGTTTAAATTGATAAAAACGTGAATTACGCTTAGACGGTTTTACGTATCAACTTTATTTTTTTACACAAAATATAGGGTGGTAATACGCTTGAAATGTATTTGGTTTCATCATCCTATCTGATTTCAAACTCAAGTTAAAAATCAAAATGTTTTTCGGATTTTCCAATTTTTTTAATAGTTTTTTGTTCATCGAATTTTACATTTATATACATCAAAAGAAAGCTCAATTTTTGATACCAACCAGTGAATTGCATGAAAAAATCTATAGAGGTAGTTTGCTTTAGAAAAATTTTTGTGTGTGAAAAAATCTAATCATTTTTTTAGAGATTTAATTAACCTAAACCAAAATCTATGGAGCGACTGTATTTTTCCTTTAATTCGCAATCAAAACTGAAAATCTTGATGCAAGAATCATGTCGATATCATTTTTTAAACTCGAGATAAAAAAATAAATTAGTTTAATGCTATTTTATTTTTTTTTTCTCGGCTTCTAGGGCCCATTGGTCGGAACGGCAAAATATGTGTCTAATATTTTTTGACCAGGAACCTCTAAAAAAATTGCCAACAAGATCCGTGAGAGACTGAGTGTGTCCTCCCCTTGTTAGTTTTTCCCCAAAAATTTGGCTTCAAGAAGAAATCGTGGATTTGTTAAGAAAAAAAAGGAAACTCGTATAAGTGTGAGTAATAATTTACTTTGGTGTTCTTTCGATTGTGAGTTGGTATTAAAAAAAGTAGACAACCATGATAGAATTATAATAGCTTGTTATCATATAGTGATCATTTTCATTAAAGTAAATACTAAATATAACAAAAAACTGGTTCAAGCTCGCCAATTTTGTTATAAAAATATTAATGTATTATGTAGCTACGGTATTAATTTAAAAAATAATATACTAAATTATTATTTATTTATATACCGATTTATATAAATTGCAGCACACGAGTAAAAAATGGGCAAGTGCCAAAAATCAGTGAAAAATGTTTAGTCCTTAAAAGTTAAAAGCTGAGCAAGCCCAATGTTGTATACAGTGGGCTCACTCCACAAATACTCAGAAGTTGTTCTAAAGAATGCCACATGATGAATTTACAAAAAAAAGAAAAATATGATTTATAACGGGTTTTTTTTTTTTTTTTCTTAGTTTTCACAAAACTAACATTTTGGCAGTTAGTCCGGTTTTTACTTTTGTGCTACAATTATTACTAATAGCCCAGTCAATAATCACATTGTAGAGTGCATGGAATATGCGATAATTTTTGACTTCATGGCTTCGTTAGGAGAAGTTAGAAGGTAAACATACTAAAAGTGAACCAACGGTGGGGGGGAGGCAAGAAGTTTCATTTTTTTGTTTTTTCGATGATAACTCGAAAACTGTTGACTCTAGAAAAATATGTTTCAAATAAACATAAAAGTTAATTAAATTTCCAACTATTCTGTCTTTTTACGGTTTATTTATCAATCAAAATTAATTTATTTTTGTTATTTGAAATAATTGATTGATGAAAAAGAAAAAGAAAATCATTTTCACTTCACTTTTAGTTGGCACCGAAATCTATTTTTCAAATAGTGTTCGTTTTGTAGAGATCTCGACTGAAACAAATCTTGCGCCCCTGTTGAAAACGACCCCGACAACTTAATTATAATGGGGTAATAACATATAAAAATTTCAAAGGTGTCTTTTGGGATCTTTTTGAGAAATTCACTTCTAAAGTTAAAGAATTATAAAAATGTTAAAGTTGGCGTGGTTCCGTGTGCTGCTCCTTACAGTTAAAAGAGAATAAAAAAAACTGAATATGTGAAATATATTGTACACACCATTGGAAACTCCAGCCATTGTGGTCGGGTTCGGTGGTTGTGTTACACAAGGAAAAATTACAACTGAAATGAAGATATGAACGCCTTTATATCAGATATATCACACATATACAGGGTGTCCCGAATTTAGATGGCAAAACTTCAGGAACTTATAGGGGACCGAAAAACTAAGACAAAAAGTCCTTTAGAGATTTGCTCGTTTTTGCTTAGTTTTAGAGAAAATAGAAAAAAAAGAAACAAAACAAAAATGTTACAGGTAGCGATCATCAGCTTTCAAAGTCCGTCAGGCTAGGCAGTGAGATATGTAAACAATTAATGTTATCCTTTATATTCTTTTATTTGTTTACATTTTGGCTTCCTTTTAGGATTATAATTCCTAAATCAGTCTTCAGTCAGTTACTCAGATATTTTTGTGTGAATAGTATCAGCCACAATGCCGCATACATATTCTAATGTTGAATACGCTGATATGATTTTTGTGTATGATTTCTGTAACGGTAATGCTTTAGAAGCGGTGAGGGAGAATGCGCGCCGATTTCCAAATAGAAGAGTGCCTAATCGACGAGTCTTTTCGTCAACTTTTAATAGACTACGAGAGACTGGGTCATTCTTAATACGTAATGAAGGCGACCAATTCCAGGCAGCAATAAGAGCAGATTATCGGAGAAGAAACTGTGTCCAACGTCACTTCGATAACAATCCTGAGACTAGCCTCCGAAGAGCATCTGCTGCATTAGCAATAAAGCGGCAAGCAATATGGCGAACTTTGAAAGGTGATAATCGCTACCTATACCATCTTCAAAAAGTTCAGAATTTATTACCTCAAGATTATGTCAAGAGATTGAATTTTAGTAACTGGTTTCTTGACAAAATTCGCGATGATAATTTATTTCCATTAAAAAGTATATCGACCGATGAAGCTACCTTTACAAGAGGAGAAATTGTTAAAGAAATTATCATGTATGGGCTCTTGAAAATCCCAGAGCTATTAGAGAGAATAGGTTTCAGCATTAATTTGCTATTAACGCGTTTGGCTTGGAATTTGGAACGGATTACTGCTGGGACCATATTTTTTATCTGGAAGATTGAATGGTATCGCATTTACACATTTTTTGGAGAACGACTTTTCGAATTATTTAGATGACATTCCCTTACAGCAGCGGATTGAAATGTGGTTCCAACTCGATGGATGTCCAGCTCATTATAGTAGAGTTGCTCGAGCTTGACTGGATATAAATTATCCACAACGATGGATTGGACGTGGAGGAGTAGTACCTTGGCCACCCAGATCACCTGATATGACACCCACGGATTTCTTCGTATGGGGAACCTTGAAGCAGAAAGTTTATTCGGTGTCATTCAACTCAAGAGAGCAATTAAGAGACCGAATCATAGATGCAGTGCACCAAATATCATCAGAACAATGTTTAGCTGCAATTTATCAAGTGAGTGCTAGATGTAATGCTTGCATTGGTGCAAGAGGACAACATTTTGAGCAATATTTACATTAAAAAGAACATAACATAAATATAAATGTAAATAAATAAGTATAAAAATGAAAGCTTGTTTTGTTTCTTTTTTTGCGATTTTCTCTAAAACTAAGCAAAAACGAGCAAAACCCTAAAGGACTTTTTGTCTTAGTTTTTCGGTCCCCTATAAGTTACTGATGTTTTGCCATTTAAATTCGGGACACCCGTAACATATGGTTTGCTGTCTAGGAACAGGTCTGTGACAGTTCACGGCCATTTAAGTTGAAAAATAAATTTGTTGATTTAAGGTATTGTGCTGCAGCTTGAAAATATTAAATTATAATTGTCACATTTAATTAAAACCAGGAAGGAGGGTCTAAAGAGAACCTGAAGAGTTTCAGCTTATGTTTGGCCTCTCCAAAGTATTTCCGTCATATCGATATATATATGTATCATATCGATATAAATCTAACTAATACATTATATAATTTCTTACCCTCGCGCCCCACTCCCCACTCCTCACGCAGCCTAACCGATGTAAAATGTTTTCTTTATTCTTTCCCTTGGATTCAATTTAATAATACTATTAGCTACTACTATTAATATTATTGTACAAATTATTATTATTATTATTACTTACAGAACCTTCCAAATGAGCCGACAGCTCCTTAGACCTGCCGTTACCCCAACCGCTGATCGGTTCTATCGTTAGAAGAGTTGTAGCCTCTACCTCTCTGCCACTCTTCTCTTAGCTAAACTAAACTACCTTGCCTTGTCAACTATCCTAGATCTTTGCTTCTGTTCGAGAAAAGATGTTTTTTCGCAGGTGTTTTCCCTCATCCCCAAATTGGTTTGTTCCTTTTGTGGCTGCTAATATTCTCGTATTACAAAGATGGTGATGTAGAGACCTGCTCTAGTTAGTGGCTGTGCCTATTATTCCCTTTGGTGGATTTCCTTTCGTATTGTACCTGCTCTTCTTTGGGATATCCACTTGGCCCTCCTCCCCTCTTCCCCTCCTATTGTGGCCTATTGTAGAGGGACTGCAAGGTGGATCCTCCTCAGGAATCATCCTTTGTGAATGGCTCCCTTTCCCTACCTAGGATGCACCTTACCTCACGCCGCCCCCCCCCCCCTCAGGGTTCAGCTATATCGTTTCTGCCTCCTCTAGCAGGAGAGTAGAGAGTAGAGAGTAATCTCGTCCTAGAAAACATATTTTGGAATATTGAGGATAAAACCTATTTAGCCTATATTATGTACAACATTGGGGCGAGGTTCTCAGGGCGCTGGTTACTGAAGGTCGTGGATTTCATTCCCACCTGGGCGGGTTAAAATTTATTTCGAAGCCGACCAACCAAATGAATCTCGACCTTCCAACACTACACTAGAATAGATAAGACAGCCTGTAGGATATGTCTGTCCTTGTTTCCTTGTTGATAGTCTAGTTAGGAGTATGTTAGGGCGTTAAGGTACAAATAAACAAACAAACAAAATGTCTAGCTCAATCAGAGCCGATTCTGTTGCACTGTGCTGTACTGTCCTCTGCTCAGGTGTACTATGCTCTGCTCAGCTTTACTGTACGTATAAATATAAATAGGTACCTGAATCTTTATTTGAATAGGGAAGTAATTGGACTCAGGTAGCTGTGGGCCTGTGGACTGGGCAAATATTTACTCATCTTATCTCTCTATAAATGGATTCTGCGTTGACTGGACAAATATTTACTCATCCCATTTCTCAGTAAAAGGGGAGGGGATGAGGGGAGGGGAGCTAGTTCCCTGAGATAGTTTCCATATTGCCATAGCCATAGTATTATGATACTGTTTGTGCTTCAATAATGATTAGTTGATCAATGTAACGATATAATAATAATAATAATCTTCCAGGTTAACTGACTTAGGTAATAGTAATAGGGCCTAGGAAGAACAAGGCTGGTATTCAATAGCTCGCTTCTTCATTGAAGGGGCTCACTGCCTTCTTGTTTCTTCTTTTATTATGTTTGAGCGCACCTCCATCGAGGATGGATCAATGTAAATCATCATCATCATCATCACTTGGGAATATTAACTGCCTTAGTTAACTAATTCAATAATAATAACTAAGGCCGTTCATAACTGTGGCCGTTATTATGAAGAATATTAAAATACTTTCACTATTAGCAATAACAAAATTAATATCTCTATGAAAATAATGAGATAGCCCAATTTAAAATAAAAATAAGAAATAATGGTGAAGCGGCAGGAGATTAAATAACAAAACAATAAATCTTAACATGTTAACATTCCGGCCCAACGGAAGGAAGGGGTCAAATATTTAAAGTTATTGGGAGGGGGGGGGGGTTAGGAATGAAGGTAATAATTTGCTGGTAGGGTAGTTTGGCTGGCTAAGGGAAATGTAGAAATTCAGAAAGGTCCAAGTGCCAACAATTTACTAACAGAAATGTTTTGCTTTATATTGAAATATTGTTCTAGGGGCCACCCTAGATCTCCTCCATCATTCTGAGTACCTAGGATAGGATGTGTAGAGGATAAATAAAATTGTAATAAACTAAATTCTCGTTTTGGCATTCAGAGCATTGTGAATTAGCACACCTCAGATGGTTTTGGTTTTTATATTTTTATGGTCCTCTATTCCCATTTCAACTTTGCCCTCTCGAAAAAGTTAGCCTACGAAGGGAAGGCTAAAAAATTAAAAAAAGAATGATAAACTATACAAAATGTAATTAAAACATACAAAATTAAACTACAAGTTTATTGTTACCGCTAATATTGTTATATATTGTTGAGGCGCTAGAGGAGGTTGAAGTTACTGTAGCGGCCGGCTTATTACAACAATAACTTTGTTATTGTTAGCGAAATATTAAACAAAAATTTTTTTTTATTAGATGTATTTTTTTATAACTAGATTTTGATGTCTGGGATTTTAATTTGAATCGTTTTGAGAAAAAAAATATCTCAGTTTAGTTAAAGGATCAAAGTCAAGAAAAATGGTACATGTTTTTCATATAGCTATATGTAACGTATTTACATTGGGGTAGAGTCAGTATGCACAATCATTATACAATATTATAGCTAATGTTATACAATGTTACGTTTATGATAAGTAAAGTGCAATAGCTAATGTAGTAGTTCTTACTCCTGAGGTTCATATTATTGATATAATAAAACAACAACTACCTCTTGTAGTCTAAATTGTTTATTATTGTTTTTAATGGATCACATTAAAATAATAATAATAATAATATTACGTGATCTTGAAGCGGAAGTATAATATTAAAAATATTATCACTAATTAATGAGTAACAATAATAATTGTTAGCAATGGTAACGGACGAAAGGTTGCCCTCTTGAAACCGAGTTAGTACCTCCCTCCCCTCCCCCCCCCTCCGTAAAAAGATGTAGCATGTTAAAAATGTAAACCATTTTATTCTAATTTTTAAATTTTACGGTCGTGTGCTTCCATAGATTAAAGTAAGTAAGCATTAATCTAATTTAAATAAAATTGTCTTCAAGTTGTTTTGTATCCATGTTTTATGATTATGACTAGTTATGGATGGCTAGTTATGATATGTTTTTTGACTGGGGTTCTATACTTTTTTGCTGTAACGTTTTTTTCACGTTCGAAAATTCGACGACAGCTCTCTTATCAGAGAACTAATGTAGAATAGGCCAGTGATGGGCAAACTACGGCCCTCGGGCCAAGTGCGGCCCTTTGGGCTTGTCAATCCGCCCCGCGGCATGGTCACACACAATTGTACATAAGACAAAATTTATTTTCTGCAAAACTAGAATAGAATTATTGTTTTCTTCTCGTTGCGTTCCGGATCTTCTACCGTTGTACCATATAAGTTGAGTGTAGTGAGATAAAGTCAAAAATAAAGTTTATTAGTTGTAAAACTTTGTTTTGTTCAATATTTTCGGCCCGCCTAGATGTTTTTCTATTTCATCCGGCCCTCCTAGATGTTTTTCTATTTCATCCGGCCCTCCTCTTAAAAACTTTGCCCATCTCTGGAATAGGGTAAACCAAACAGTTATTGACACCCTATCTTAAAAATGAAAAAAACAAAACAATATTTAGCCAAAATAAAGTCATAAAATTCCTTTTAAATCCTACAACTCAACTGTGTAAAGTACTTTCAATTCTGGCTGTATGTTAGATGTGTTTTGAATCAAATTTTATCAAGTCAAGTTTTAGCTACAATGAGTTGTTGTTTTTAACAAGCTCTAGTTGTTTTGGCGTTGGTGAAATGGAAAATATGATAGTGATATTAGAGGTGTTAGCGACAGATAGGGCCTGCCTATTAGCGACAGATAGGGCCTGCCTATTAGCGACAGATAGGGCCTGCCTATTAGCGACAGATAGGGCCTGCCTATTAGCGACAGATAGGGCCTGCCTATTAGCGACAGATAGGGCCTGCCTATTAGCGACAGATAGGGCCTGCCTATTAGCGACAGATAGGGCCTGCCTATTACCTATTACACTATAGGAGCTATAGGAGATGCTTCCCACAAAAGTTTACACTGTTTAAGTTTAGGGCTCTTCTTGAGAAGACGCTCTAGTTCTGTTGGTGTTGTTTATAGGTTAGGTTATATCTATTGTTTATAGGTTAGGTTATATCTATTGTTTTTGTCAGCCAGGGGGGTATTGAGTTATTTTTTGAAAATTACTTTACAGATAATGCAATCTTCAAACACAAGTTTTCTAAGTTAAAAAAATCAAACAAAAAAAAACAAGTGGTTTTATAGTTAATAGAGCGGTTGTATACTAAACGATGTTGTTGCTCCTCTTGTTGATCCAATTTCTCTAAGGCTTGAGCCTACAGCCCTATATCTCTATGTATAAATATTTTATTATTGCTGCTATAGAAGATAGAAAAGGCAGAAGAGAGAGAAGACTGAGAGAGGAATGGCCTAGATTGGAAGCAGGTGCGGTGCCCGCCGGAATGTGAATTCTGTTGGGCTGGATGTTGTGACCTCAAACCGGAAATGTATTCTCTCCTCACTGCCACCTATATATTAATTATTCACCTCAGCCTCTTCTGCTAAGGACAGGAATCACCCTTGTTCTATTGTCCAGTCATATACATTATTAATATTGATATCATTATTCTATATAGAATGTTATTAATGCAAGTAACAATAAACGGACGGCGTTTTGTTATTTATTACATATATTATATATATGTTGTATAGTTAACTTGTTACTGTATTCTGTATTAATTTGATTATTTCATGAACGGAAAAAAAATCAAAAAGTCTTGGTGTCATATACTTCTACACTTTTGTGCTAATAAAACAAAATCCAACCAGATGAAATCCCTCAAATTATCTCTATCGAATAAAGATTATTACCAAATCAAAAAGTCGATCCTTTTCTTCCTGATAATCTGTGTACAAATATGATCCATGGGTCTTTAGATATAAGAACAGGTTAACATACACCATTCCATTATCGACTAGAGTTTCTTTCTAAATAATCTCTGTATATCTAAATCACTTCTATATGTGAAAATAGCAATGAAGAAATAATGCTTAATTGAATACTGCAATGCATGATTTTTATCGATACGCTAATAAAACCTGAATTTTTAGTTAAAGTTCTTATCTTCTTAGTGAGGGGGGGCCTGCGGGCCTAAATATTATATTATATAACAATAATAACTATAACATTCCTTCCTTCCTTCCTATAATGTTGTCCTACAACAGTACAGCAGTACAACAGTAGTCACTTAATTGATCAAAATAATCAATAATAGATTTAGCCCCTTGCCTACTATGTTGACTTGAACCAATACCCCCTCCCCACCCCTACCTGCTATCTTTTATCATTCTATTATATCTCTAATATTAATTCTATATTAGGTAAGTGCTAGGTGGCTAGGAGGGTAATAATAAGTATTCCAAGGGCTCCAAAAAAAAATAATGTTTTATTATGAAAATAAAATCTCCTTGGCCAATTCTCTTCTAGAATACTCTGGAAGCCAAACCTCGTTGAGATACTTGAGGGTGTTATTCTAACAATTGGAATTGATGAAACTCGGCAATGAATTTGATTATTTCTTATCCAACACATTTTTCTTATCATATTTTGGCGGAATAAAATAAATGGTTAACGTAATTAAATAAATTCATTTGTAATAATCAATAAGAGAGGACATTTTGGGGCAGGTTGGAATTGTTATACTCGTTAGGGAATGAGATTGTAACGTAAAATAATATTGTAACATCTTGGTTATTCAATGTACCCAGGATATATAATATATAATATGGTATGTACAATAGTATAGTAATGGTTTTGGTCCTCGTTCATCTTTTGTTTGGTTTGTTTAATTTTGGATCCTTGTAACAACTAATATGGAGGGGTCACCTGTGGTGTAGTGGTTAGCATAGCAACCTACTAAACCCAAGATCGCGGGTTCGCAGCCCGGCAGATGGCCTTAGGATTTTTTAAAGGGAGTAAAAAATCCTCAGCTATGCCGTCCTTTGGAAGGGACGTAAAATGGGGGTCCCGAGCCTGTGCGATGTCAGGTACTCGTTAAAGATCCCTATCCTAATTATACCTGGATAGGCAAAATTTAGGACTCCCACCGTAGCATCGTCCGATTAGCCATAGCAGCATAAAGTGACGTAAAACGAAATAAACAAACAAACAACTAATATGGTGTAGTTGTATTGTAAGGTTAGGTGTACGCCTTCCTCATGGCATGGTGGTTAGGGTTCATGGTTATCTATTCTTCTTCGAATCTATTCTTCGATATGGGAGAGCCATCGTTAACTCTGACAGCAGCCGCTAGAAATATGCTAATGAAGGAGAATCTTTTTCGTCGACATAATAAAATGTAAATATGTGTCATATCGGCCACCGATATCATAATAACCTAGGGATAGCATAACCTAATCAAATTAATTCATTATGTATATAGTTTATTATTATCTAATTAAATATGCGTTATTTATTCAAATTAAATTAAAAAAATAAAAAGATATATTATTTTAATTTTTTTTCTTTTCCTTTGGCACTAGAGACCTTGGAAATATTTGTTGGTGTGAAATGTCCCCCTTACCGACACTCAGAGTGGGATGGCCCTCTTCGTGTTGCTGAGAACTGAGAACTGTGGTTATGTTTTGTTTTGTATGGTACGGCGGCAGGGTCCGCTCCCCATTGTTTGGTGTATTGGTTTATCTTCTCTGTTATATATAATATATAATATATAATACATGCACCGGGGGCTTTTGGAAATATTTATAAATATGTATGAAAGGGAGCCGTGCCTTTGGCTGCTAAAGATTAAAGATTATCAGAAATAAAAAAGAAGCCGCTTAAGAAAAATTCTCCTAAAAACTAAAATTAATTTAGCCGAAGTCCACTAAACACTCTGTTATTTTTTTTTTTTTAAATCTTTTATTGAGTAATTATTACAATCTGCCACAAATGTGGGCAATAAGTAATATAGATGGCGTATGATTACTTTCACACATTATGTACAATAAGAAGAAGAAAAAAATAAAATAAAATAAAGTTAATAAGTAATACAAGAAAATAAAAAGAGAGAAAAAAAACAAAACAAAAAAACTGTGCTATACATAAACAATATAAAATATACTATATACAAAATGAAATAGCAAAACTTAAGGGGAAAAAAAACAAAAAAAAAAACAGTAAATAATACTAATAATAAAAGATAAAACAAAGGCAAAAATACAATTATACTCTATTTACAATTTACACTCATCCTAGGGATCCCCCTACCAGACCTGTCCCTCCACTTATGAAGGGACATGCCAGGCACAGAGAGATCCCAGCTCTTCTCTCTCAGCTGCGTCACTGGTGTAACAAAAAAAACCCAGTGGAGGCTAAGTGAGAGCGCTATACTCTGTTATTAAAAAAAGATAATAATATAAGAAGATGTCTATGGGACCGAGACATCTTACCTCCCTAGCATGGAAAAGCTGTTGAAGGTAGAAAGAAAGATACTCAGAAAAATTTACAGACCAAGAAAGACACCAGAAGGTTACAGACTAAGGTCCAACAGAGAAATCTATAATAACAACAAGAGTCTAGAAACCGATATCAAAATAAGAAGACCGAGATTCTACGGGCATATGATGAGGATGAGTCCTGAAAGATTGAACGGGAAAATCTTCCGACATTTCCAACAGCAAAAGAACACATCTGGCTTTTTTAGACAAATTAAAGATGACATGAATTCAGTGGGAATAAAGGATACAGACTGCCAAGATAGGGAAACATATAGAAAATCATTAAATGACATACAGGTCTTCGTGGGAAGTGAAAGAATAAGGAGGAGTGGGGCTTGGACGGAGGAAAGAAAAGCCAAACATGCAGAACGAATGAGGAAGTTTTGGGAAATGAACAAGAATCCCAAATCATGATATTCGCGTGGTCCATAAGGCCTTTTCGCGCCCAAAATAAATAAATAAAATAAGAAGTGTTTACAGAAAATAAAAAAAAGGAGGGAGTGAAGGACTAGATAAAATGAGGAGGGACAACTTGAAGACGTGTGGAAGTGTTTAGTTGCTTCTTTTTGCTTTCTTTTCAGAAAACGAAATTTCGATTCCGTGGAAGAAAGTATTTAGTATTTCGTAAAAGTGTAAAGGCATTGATTTAATATATGCTACTATATTGGAATAATGTGAATTAGAGGATATTATTCCAACATCTTCAGCTAACAAGGGGAGGACACACTGAGTCTCTCACGGATCTTGTTGGCAATTCTTTTGGAGGTTCCTGGTCGAAACATTTTTAGGTCTAAAGATATTAGACAGGTATTTTGCCGTGCCAACCAATAGGCCCTAGAAGCCGAGAAAAAAATAAAATAGCATTAAACTAATTTATTTCATACTAGCTAAAAGTGCCCGTGCTCCGCTACGGTTTAATATAATTAGGGTTAAGGATCACTTAACTTATTGTTAGTAAAAGTTAAGCTTAACGTTGATAATTATTATTACTTAAATAAACCTAAAGAATTCCATTCTTAGAATAATTTCAACAAGTAAATTTGACAATTTGCAGAAGTTAATTTTTTTAATTTTAACAGTCCTGCAGTGAAGCTTGATGGGAGCACTACCAGGGGTAAGATACCCAGCTCCGATACCAGACCATCAGCTTCTCTTATGGCATCCTTCAAGTGAATATTGTCTCCACTTCTCATTTTTTGTCTTTTTCGAATAAAGTTTAGTGTTTCTGTTTCAGTTTTTCCTTACATATCAAGCACTAATTGGTTGAGGAGATTACGAAAGTAAAATAAATAAGGTTTTTCGCCTTCTCGCTCCATCAACATATAGGCGTAAAAATCAGCTGCAGACAGTTTTCTTAAGTGGTGTATTTGTGTTTGGGTTACGCAGAGGGATGTTAATACTGTACTCATCTTCTCCATAGCAGATGATACTGAAAAGAATCATACGTTCGATAAAACTTACTAATTCTTATCAGTTGAGAATAATGTCTCGCTTTTCTAACACCTGGCCAACAATAAAGAAGGCATTCTTACCTTCGTTAGAGGTAAGAGTATTGTAACGTCCTCAGTGAGCATTTGAAGGCTTTTTGTCAGCACTGATGACTACCTGGAAATCTTGTAGATCTTTAGGAGCAGACTCAACAGCAGCTCTGAAGTCCTTGATATACTTGTTATGTTCATGAACAATTTTCTAGAGTTGGCCTACCAATGCATGCTTCACATTCTGAAAGTAACCACATCAAATGTCTCTTTCATGGTTGTCATCACCAAAAAAATTTATCCGATTAAAAGACGGCTGCTTTGTTCGAGGCATCAAGCTCCCTATTCTGTGGTATACATGTCCTTGCACCTTAAATGTTGGCATGAAATGTCCCTCTTTTATCTCTTTTGCTCCAAACGACGTCATTTGGACACAACCGTTCTATTTCCAAATATTATTTAGAAAATCATCAACCTCAGGATGTTCATAAGTAAGGAAGTTGTGCAAGAGTTCAGCATATTCTTAAAATGGAGGAAGTTGGACTTTCCCGTTACTGCAGCACATGACAGGGCTCTCACCCTTCCATTTTACATCATAACATCCAATGCAAGTTGACCATCGTCCAATATCGACTGTTTTATCTTTTGGATATTCAATTTTTGGGTAATACTTGTATCCTGAAAGCTTCTTCACTGTCCATGACTGCATCCTTTCCATTGAACGTCTTTCATCATGTTTTGTTACAGCTACACATTTAACATGAGGATTGTTTTCTGAGTATTTTTTTTTAAGACTTTCTATGGATTTCAGGATGGGTTTTGTTATACTTCTATATACTACAGCCCCTCTACGTATATTTAGGTGATTCTCAGTATTTGTGTGTACATTTCTTTTAACTTCGGGTTGGTTCTCTTTATGTTTGTTAACCGCTTTTCTGCTAATGTTTTTCCAGGATAATTTTTCCAGTATTTTTTAACAACTTCCCCGTTAACCTGTACATGTTCTTGACTATCTTTTTGCAGCCAATTTCCTTAATTGTTAATTGTGAACTAAATCTTTGAATCATTTCCTACGTTATTCTCATCTGAACTGAGAACAAAGGTAGATTGTGTGTTCAAGGAATTAAATTCATAAAGGCTAAGTACAACTTGTTCAGATTCGAGGAATACAGCATGGGCCTGTTTGAGAAAAGCCGATTTGGGAAGGGCCAGGTTCAGAACAATTATCTTGAGATACACCTCTGCAGCCACCATGAGTTCACAGAAGGTACCATATAATAAGGTTTCGACATACCAGTAACGTATTTTTGTTTGTTTACTACTATAAAGTACTTAATTTGTGGTAAAAGTGTGCGGCTTAAGCATCTAACCTATTTTTTAACTTAGCTTATCACCATATACCATACGACAATAAATCTACTATTATTCACCCACTAAAAATTGTATTAGTACTGTTTACCCCTTTGTAGTACCGATTCAGGACAAACAACTTAGAAAATAATTGTTATTGTTCATCTAACATCTAATAAGAAATAATGTATTTAGGTTCATTACGATCCGTATTGTGATTTCAAAGAATTTCCAATGCGTTAGAAATCGCTTTTTCACGAATTAGCCGCGATCCAGGCCGATTTTTTTAAATTCCTTTCTTAGCGAGCACTTACAGTCCTATAGCAAGCTGTATAACTAAATTTCATTCCAATCTGTTCAGTGGTTTCTGAGATTTCGTGTTGAATGAGTGAGTGGTATTTGACAAATATATTTCGTAGATAGATTTGAGAAATACAACTGGGGCCTGGTTGAGAAATGCCGATTTGAAAAGGACCAGGTTCAGAACAATTATCTTTTTCTTATCAAGCTAAAGGAAGAGTGGTTGGGGAAGAAGCTACTGGTGAAGCAAGGTTGGTGGGTACATCCAAGTGGCCCTCCGTGTCATCACCAGGGAACATAAGTCTTTTAACCTCCCCAACTTTCTTTCCACAGCAGAAATGCTAATAGTCCCGAAACTAAAACTTGTAAGGGTACACTCTGCAGCCAACATGAGTTTGCAGAAAGTACCATATAATAAGCTTTCCACATGCCAGAATCGTATTTTTGTTTGTTTACTACTATAAAGAACTTAATTTGTGGTCAAAGTGTGCGGTTTATGCATCTAACCTATTTTTTAATTTAGCTTAGCACCATTTACCATATGACAATAAATCTATTATTATTTACCCAATAAAATTTTATGAGTACTTTTATTTTACCCCTTAGTAGTACCGATACAGGGCAAACTACTTAGAAAATAATTGTTATCGTTCATCTAACATCTAATAAGAAGCAACGTACTAAGTTTCATTAAGATCCGTAATGTTAATTCAAAGAATTTTCTATGCGTGAGAAATCGCATTTTTCGCGAATTACACGCGATCCAGACCGACTTTTTTTAAATCCTTTCTTAGCGAGCGCCTACGGCCCTAGAGGAAGCCACATACGAAATTTCATTCCAATCCGTGGTGGTTTTTGAGATTTCGTGTTAAATGGTGAGTGGTATTTGATAAATATATAATAGATTTCGAGTTTATTTTATATTTCGAGTTTAAAAAATGATATCGACATGATTCTTGCATCAAGATTTTTAGTTTTGATTGCGAATTTAAGGAAATACACAACCGCTCCATAGATTTTGGTTTAGGTTAATTAAATTCTATAAAAACGATTAGATTTTCAAGCAAACTACATCTATAGATTTTTTCACTCAAAAATTGACGTCAGAATCCATTTCAGCACCCTCAAAAACATTGAAAAACGTTTCTTCAATAAAATAAAAAAATATCACTTTTTTCACCCTCTTCGTGGAAAATGTATTTTTAAACCGATTATTGGTTACTTCCCTTTAAATCGCCATTACTTTGTCACACAATTCACTGGTTGTTATCGCTGGAAAGAGAAGAGCCTTAACTTTCTTTTGATGTATATAAATGCAAAACTCGATGAACATAATCCTTTTAAGAAAATTGGAAAATCCGAAAAACATTTTGATTTTTAACTTGAGTTTGAAACCAGATAGGATGATGAACCCAAAGACATTTCAAGCGTTTTAACACCCTATGTTTCGGGTAAAAAATAAAGTTGATACGTTTAACCGTCTAAGCGTAATTCATGTTTTTATCAAGTTAAACAAAAATTGCCTACCATTGGTTGGTCAGGCAAATTTTGAAGCTTACGAATTTTTATTTTTCTATTGGGATGAAATTTCGCATTTAAGGGTTCTTTTGAATGCTGAATTAGAATCCGATGTCGGTTCTTGTAAAATTATATTTAACGTACTTCACTTGAAAAAGTTTAGCTTTAACACCGTAAAGTGTGATAGAAAATGCTTTTAGCCCAAGAATTCCACTTCAGCACCCTCTAAAACTTAGGAAACGTATGTAGGTATGTATATATATATATATATATATATATATATATATATATATATATATATATATATATATATATATATATATATATATATATCCATAAAACTAATATATATGTTGTATACTAATTAGGAGATAAAAGTAATTTATTACAAATTAATATTTACATCATATACAAACAGAACCACATATTAGATTTGATTGGTTTGTATTTACAATTTTTTTTTTAAATTTTGTAGTTAAACATTTAATCTTATCTTAGCATGATTGTGATGGTCGAGATAAAAACATTATAGCAATAACTGCCTCACTTCCGTTGCTGACAGAATTTTTTTGAATTTAATGAAAATGAAATTGTAAGGTAATAAGCTTAAGTTATTAGAACAGCCCAGGCAACAAGGATTACAGAACAGGATTTTTTTTGTTTTGAAGAATACACACACACACACAAACACACACACACACACACACACACACACACACACACACACACACACACACACACACACACACACACACACACACACACACACACACACACACACACACACACACACACACACACACACACACAAACACACGCACGCACGCACGCGTGTGATTAAACATGAAAGGTCGGTGATGATATTGTTAATAAAAAAAGTATCAAAAGAACGCATATTTTGACTTTGAAACTTTGACGCAGCGATGGCTTCAGGACCGATGTTTTTCATGAATTGAACGAAACAGTTCTTCCGCGGAAGAACTCTCTCCGGGAAAATTTGTGATTATTACATTCGATACATTATCGCATCGCATTTATTTGTATCGGCAATATATTGTATTGTATTGTATAGATACGAGCAAGACCAACAGAATTAAATCGTGTCAAAATTTTGCATTTTTGAATGTGAAAAAAAGTATAGACCCCCAGCCCAAAGACATTTCCATGTCATAATAGCGTGAGAACCCCCAGATAGTAAGTTAGTAAGATAGTAGGTTATTAACATTCAACTTTAACCTATCTCTTAGCTATCTAGGGAAGATAAACTTGACTAGACTTTTCCTATCCTACCACTACCAACAGTACAATTCATAACGTGTATTACACATATATACTATAATACATATTTTCATTACTATTGTGTATGTAATAACATAATTATAGCTACATTATATATCGAGGAGGGCGGTGATATGTCCTGCGGCCTTATAATACTGCTAATATAATAAGCCGATTTTAGACTTGATGTGTGGTGTGGTTAGTATGAAGTGAATAAATACTAATATATGATTTGGCAATAGTAGGATTGTATTGTTAGTAATATAGCTAAATAATATTGTTGTTGGAGGGAGTAGTTCCATTGTCCTCTAAAGATAATAAGTGATTGTAATATATATAGATATATATTGTATACCTTTGTTACAATTCTATTATTGATCTCTTTAAAACTTTCTTGTTATAAGGTTATATTCTGTTTTTACCGTTCTATGATAGCTGGTTATAATAAGGTAGCTGTAAGATATTTGATATAACCTGTATTTATCTTATCAGTTGACACCCCCCCCCTCCCTTACTCCTTATTCTAATAGAATGAACTTACATTATAATGTTGAAGCGCCACGCTACATGGCGTTGCCATCATCACTGCCTACACAGTGTTCTCCCGCCTTCCAAATACTAATATCTACGTATCTCCCTATCGAGGCAGAACACTGTTTGTCCTCCAATATTAATATTAATATCTTAAATCTTTAAAACTGTATAACAATATTTTAATTAGTAAGTGTTAAATAGTTAGCTACTATTGTCAAATATTGTTGTATTATTGTCTAGGCCTTCCAGAACAGCTTACTGTTTTGCATTAAATTGGCATTGAACCTACCATATACCATATACCATATGTTACCCATATCGACCATCTTAATCTGATTCTTCTACTTCCATTTACTTGTTTTCTTGTATAGAATCATGATTCTTCTATTAATCAATTTAATTATAATTGAGTTCAATGAAGAGACCCTTCCTGGGCCCCTTGGGCATTAGCTTATTCTAAATTATATATTATAAATATGATTAACTTAATATCAAGAGTTGGCAATGCAACTGAGCTGAGGCCGAGGGCTATAGCCAAGTTCTTCAATCACAATACTCTTGATAGGTTCAACAAATCAAACAAAATATTCTATTAGAAGACTATAAGACTACAGTTCAGTGATATAGTGATCCATATTATAGTAGTAGTACGGGGGGGGGGGCTATAACTATAGGGGAATGTCTTCTAGAACTCTAGGTAGGTAGTTTTAGGGTAGCTAGGCGAAGCATACATTGCGCCAGGCTCAAACCAAAATCTGATCATAAAAGCCAACAATGAAGGTTGGCACATTTTCAAAAAGAAAAAAAATTTACCTTATGTTTTCTGATAAACTTTCCTCCATATCGTCTAAAACGTTTATCCTATGACAAAAGCCTTCATAAATAATATTTTAGAACATTAAATTTCCTTCTAAATACATACATATATATATATATATATATATATATATATATATATATATATATATATATATATATATAAGCCAATTTATCTTCAACCTGTCAAAAGTTACATACATTTTAACTGTATAAATAATGTCATATTATATTTATTCAAACTCAATGCCTCCTATATTAGGTATTCTAATTAACTCCAATTAAATGAACTCCAATGATTTATTCTCAGACTGACGAGTCCAAAACCCTGCCACAGGTTATATCTTCTTCAAGAATGTGCTAATTATAATTATCATATTATCAGCTCAAGTTCCTCAATATTTTACTCCATCTAAAACCTTTGAATAGTTGTTATAATTATTTTTTTGTAAAATATACTGTATACAGATATATCGCAAGGTATATTAGAAGATATATTACTGAAAAAACATAAAACGTTTTAATATATTTATGTACCCATTTAGAATCTGATTTTTGTGATGTTAATTCAATTACTTCTCTGAGGTTCCCAAGAAATAATCACATTGATTTTCAAATCTTAAAATATTGCATCTATGAGGAGGGTCCACTCGCAGAAGTTTCTTGTCTGTTCTATAAATTTTATTTTTTAAACGTTATAACTATTAAAGGACCTTTTTTAAATGACGAAATTCAAAACAATTCTCCCCAGTATAGTCTTCAAAATTATTTAACAGATTTTTATTTTACCAAATAAGAAATGCAGATTATGAAATATTTACCATTTGAAGAATTTTTACAACAAATGTTTTGTTAGTTTGAAGTTTTGAGCTGTTAAAATGGTTGTCAGGGACTGAAACATTTGATTCACTATAATATACAATACAACTATAAGATATAACATATATGAAACAATGTTACTAAGGAAAGTATATTCTATAAAGTATATGGTATCGCCTCGTTGACTTTGAATGATATTTTGTTTTAGTTATAATGTCAGTGCTATAATATCTAGTCCCTCTCATACAACCTACAGCCTACAACCTAGAACCTACAACCTAGAACCTCCTACAGTGAGTAGGGAATGATAATCAATATAAAGGTTATAAAACTACTTTATGGTATTCAATATATTTATTTTGTAAATTAGTGTCGTTATGAAAATATCGTGAGAGCCCCTGAGGAAGGATACAGTAACGATAGGGCTTTATTGTTATTGTTATAGTATCAACTCATTGCTACTTCTTGATACAATAGGCCGATTATATTATATTATATTCAATACAAGAACAATTATATTCACAATCAGTTTATTTGTATTAATAATGGTTTTATAATTGAATTGGTTGGGGTATTTAGTTTACTCAAAGAATTCCCTTCCGATAACTATGTTCATTGCATTGTGATTTCTGTCATCGTAATGAAAAGAACTTAATTCTTTTACTAAAATTAGCAACATTGTTCTTTGTCAATGAAAAAATTGACAATAGATCCTTTATCAAAGAACAAGTAACGATTTGGCAGAGCGCACTTTATTTATATAGTTAAGTTTTATTAGAAAAAAAAAGTTTTAATTTCAACAAAAATGTTTTGTTTTTTTACTGAAGGGAGCCTTATCCAATTTTTTTTTTTTTTTTTTTTTCCATTTTTATTTACGTATATTTTGAATATGAAAATCATTTATCTGCAGTCAGTTAGTTTCATCTTATTTTTAATTTATTTTAATTGCGTTACGTATACAATGTTACAGAACACAGCTATACAATTGCTCACTTTCAATTTCTTGCATATGAATTATACATTACTAATTGCATTACTTTAATTGTAAACAAACTGCCCTGTTTGTTGTTCTGAAATGTTAAAGTGTATAATGGAGGGCATTATGTATCATAATGGATTTTACTAGTACCTACACCTTCCACTAATATTAGTTATTCCTTACTCTAAACTTACACCTATTTCAATACTTACATTATAATGTACAATTTTATTTCATAGTTGTTGTTGGTTGTATTGCGTAAGTTGTCAACATTAAACGCCGTAAGTATTCACTGAAATTAAAGAAAATGGAAAATTGAAAACATATTGACCGACAATTGTTCTAAGGACACCAGCGCGCGCGTAGTATACCAACTACTGAGATAACTGAAGAGATTTCAGCTCAACTCATTATGGCAGAATTATAAACGTTTAAAGGTTAATCTAATACCTACTTGTTATTATTGTTATTAGAATTCAACAACAATTATTTTATTGTTTATGTTTGTATTATAATAATTTATTTTATACTCCAATATAATAAAAACAATACGATAGTGCCCTCACCGTGGTGTAGTATGGTCGAGTTGAGATATATCTGTAAAGTGTTAAGTGTAAAGTGTAAAGAAAATAGGATCTTACTATTGGAATGAGTTTATACAATAGTACATAAGTAGTTTATTAGTTATATATATTGTTTATATAATAGTCATTTATAGTTTTGTTGTTGATAATGTTGTTCAGTGAGTGTGAGTTGTGGCTAAGGGAGGGGGATAGTTCGTTGTATGATTGCATAGTACATCAATGTTGACAACTAAACGAATGTCATATTATATTTATCTAACATTAACTTATTAGTACTCAAGAAACGAACCTATAAAGTAATTTTACTTAATTTTTATTTCTGAATATTTTTTTTTTTTTTAATTAATATTTTCTTTTCAATTCATTGTTTTATTGTTGATAATAATTCTTGGGCTATATCATTATATAAGGAGATGTTAATGATCCACAGAGGTATAAATAATATAATTATATTGGAAGTATAGAGCATATTGGATACAATATATACACTCTCCCTCAAATTTGAAGACAACAAAAACTTTAATCTCTCTCTCTCTCTCTCTCTCTCTCTCTCTCTCTCTATATATATATATATATATATATATATATATATATATATATATGAAGGTTTTGTTTAAATATTTTTCAGATTTTTAGCACATTTTTGGATTTAGCAATAAATTGCCTTGAATTGTACAAAGTTGGGACCTAAAGACAGCTTAATCTTCAAATTATTGAGATAAGTTTCAATGTCTGAATAATACTTCAGCGCTCACCGTTGTTCGAAAAAACTTTCCACAAAACTGCAAATCCCACAAAAAGTTGCAGATTTATTTAGGTTTCATATGAATATGGTATGATCAGTGCAAGCTAACTGCCATACCATATGTTGTGGCCAAGTCGTTACATAATATAATAATAATGCCCCAGTTATCTTTATTTTAAATGTTATGTCAACTATCACAATTGTATTTTAACAAAATAAAACTAAAATTGTAAATATTACTTTTTAATAATTATATTTTCTCCTAATTAGTGTATATATATATTTGTTTTATTGATTTATAATATATATATACATCTGATTCCTAAGTTTTTGAGGTTGCTGAAATGGAATTCTTGGGTTAAAAAAATATGCTATTACATTTTACGTTGTATAAGCTAAAGATTTTATAGTGAAGTACGTTCAATATATTTTTTTTTCACAAGAACCGACATCGGATTCCAATTCGGCATTCCAAAAAACCCTTAAATACGATAATTCATCTAAATAGAAAAATAAAAATTCGTGAGCTTCAAAATTTGCCTGACCAACAAATAGTAGGCAATTTTTGTTTAATTGGACAAAAACATGAATTAGGCTTAGACGGTTAAACGTATCAATTTCATATATTTACGCGAAATATAGAGGGATGATACGCTTGAAATGTCTTTGGTTTATTCTTCCTATTAATTTAGTAGGATGGTTAATCTAATGATTTTCAACTAATTCTTTATTGAAAAATGAATAATAAGTGGATAACAGTGAACTTCAAAAATGGCGGCAATTGCCATCTACATGAAAGGTTAAAAGGTACAGTGTTACATAGAGCTTGACATTGATAATAAAATTTACTTTTTTTCACTTAAATTGTTATTAAAACAGCTATATGGAGTGAAATATACCAAATTTTAACAAGATCATTTTCATAGTTCTAGATTTAGCTACAATAAAAATTTAAATGTACAATGTTGAGTGTTAGAAACGGGTTTTGCCACACTTTCACATACTTTTATAGTTCGAAATCAAAATCCAACCAGAACAAATCAATAACATTATTTCTGTCGAATAAAAATTATTACAAATCAAAATGCCCATCCTCACCTGTTTAATATTGTGTGTAAAAATATGAACTTTGAACCTTTAGTTGTAAGCACTGATAATGCAGTTTCTTAATAGTCTCTGTCCATCTGGATTACCAACTCATATATTAAAATTGAAAATTGGATGTCTAATTATGCTTTATGTCATCTTCAAACACCTAATCAATCTAAATTTAACCAAATTAATAATGGCTGCTATGCGTGAAAATATCATCAAAAATATAATTTTCAATTGTTCACTTTAATACAGGATTTTTATCGATAAACAAAAAAAATCAATTACTAGTTAAAATTATCTGAGATCTTCACGTATGAGAGAGGGCGAAGCCTCGATGGGGGATGATGAAGTTATGTATATATAAGGACAAGCCATTTCCGTTCGCGATCACTAACCGCGAAAACTATAGAACTATTCTGTGCCAAATATAACTACACCATCTTAATAGTTCAAGGAAGGTTTAGCAATAATAAAATTTACATATTTTCTATTAAATTACTGTTTAAAAAGCGATAAATATATGGTTTGCAGTAAAGCGAGCGCCATTCAAGAGAGGTTACAATGATCCGGTGTTAAATATATCTAGAAATTGATGATAAAATTACTTATTCATGATGAGGTTGTAGGTTTAGTTTTAACTAAGGAGATGAATTTGTCAGGGGTGCAGTCAAGGTTGAATAAACACAGCCAGTTTTTAAATGAAAAACTTATATTTTGGCGTGCCAACGTTTCGACCTGCCTTGTTATTCGACCTGCATTGTTAGTCAAGCCTTCATCTAGACTACTTCAAATGAAGACCTGCAAGGCAGGTCGAAACTTGGCACGCCAAAATAAAGTTTTTCATTTAAAAACTGGCTGTGTTTATTCAACCTTGACTGCACCCCTGACAAATTCATCTCCTTAGATAAAATTACTTAATTCAATTAAATTTTTATCCAAAAAGCTATAAATATGTGGCAAGCGACAATAGCGTTTTAGTAAAACTAATGAACCTATCTGAACCAAATTTTAACTACATCATCTTCTCATTCTTGAAAGATTTACAATTAGAAAATTTACTATAATAATAATTTATACTATTCTATAAAAGAACAAGCCATTTTACGTTTTTGATCACTAACCGCGAATACTACTGAACCAATCTGTACTAAATATTAACTACATCATCTTCATAGTTCTAAGAAGGTTTAGCAATATTAAAATCTACTGATTTTTAATTTATATTTTATTAAAAAAAGATAATATGTGGACAACAGTGAAGTTTGAAAATTGACCGATAGGTGGCGAGTGCCTTTCTACACGAGAGGTTACAAAAGAGCTGAAATCGATGATAAAATTAACTTATTAAACTATCAAGAAAATTATTAAAAAAGATTTAAATATGTTGTGCGATATGTGAATCCCAGTGAAGCTTGAAAATCGACCGATTGTGTACAGCGCCATCCCACAATAGAGTTTACAATTTTAAACTGAACCTATCTGTACCGACATCTAAATAAATACTTTTTATAATTCTAGGAAGGTTTTTCAATACAAATAAACTTTAATTTTTAGTTGAAATTATCTTTACTTATGAGGGCGGGCGAAGCCGCGACGGAGATGCTAGTAGTTAGTAATAAAAAACAAAAAACAAATAAGGTGTAATCTGTAACAAAACAACAAGAGCTAAGAGAGTTAAAGTTCTCTAACAGGTTAAATGTGAAAATATTGTTTAGTATTTCTCATTTGTAGATTGCCTCAATACAGTATAATAAATTACATCATGATGACTACACAGTAGATTATAAAGGCTAATTAGGAAGAAATATTTTTATTTATTTATTGAATATCATTATTTAGAACCTAGAATCGATTCCTACCATCGATATGGATATTATAAATCCTAAAATATTGTGTAGTCGATAATTTTCAAGAAGAGGGAGGGGGAAGAAAGTGAGGCTGAGGCTGCCTATTTCAAATCAGTTGTTATATTTAGCAAAGCAGCATACTTACCAGGTATGCAAGTTTAAAATGTCGTTTATTTATTAAAATAAATACACAGTAATTTAAAAAAAAGTATAATATATTTTATTCAAAGTACTGACCCTCGCTTTCTACACATTTTGCCCATCTCTCGGGCAATATATGGATACCATTCCAAAAGAATGCTTCATCTTTATTTGAAATCCATTCATCGAGCCATTTTCGTACGTTTTCGAAATTGTTGAAGTGTTGCTCCGCCAATGAGTGTCCCATCGATGAGAAGAGGTGATAATCAGAAGGCGCCAGGTCAGGTGAATACGGCGGGTGGGGTAGGAGTTCCCAACCAAGCGAAGAAATCGTTTCCTTAGTCAATCTGGCTGAATGTGCAGGAGCGTTATCATGCTGAAGAATGACTTTGGCGTGCCTGTGAGCCCATTCTGGGCGTTTTTTCGATCAATGCGTGACTCAAATTGATCATTTGTTGTCGGTAGCGCTCGGTATTGACTGTTTCGCCGGGTTTGAGAAGCTCGTAGTAGACTACTCCCTTCTGATCCCACCACACACACAGCAATGTCTTCTTCCCAAAACGATCCGGTCTTGCACTCGATGTGGATGGTTGTCCTGGCGTTACCCATGATTTTTTTTCGTTTTAGATTCTGAAAATAAATCCATTTTTCATCGCCAGTTACAACTCGATGCAAAAAACCCTTTCTTTCGTGGCGTAAAAGCAGCATTTCGCATACAGTTTTTCGTTTTTCCATCTGTCGTTCGTCCAATTCATGTGGAACCCATTTTCCAACCTTTTGAATCTTTCCCATAGCTCTCAGGCGATCGGAAATGGCTTGCCTAGTGACATTCAACTGTTCTGCCATCATTTGTTGGGTTTGGGTATTGTCTTCGTCTAGTAAAGATTGCAATTCGAAGTCCTCAAACTTTTTTGGTCGATTTTCTCGTTTTTGATCAGTAACATCAAAATCACCACGTTTGAAACTTTGAAACCAACGTTCACATGTCCTGACGGTTGGAGCGACATCGCCATAAGTCTCAACAAGAATTCGATGAAATTCAGATGCCTTTTTCTTTTGATTAAATAAGAAAATCATGACATGCCGCAAATGCTCTTTATTTGGCTTAAAATTAGACATTTTTAACACCAAAGAAAGGTATGATACGTCCACGTAAACGACTTAAAAACAAATGACTTTTGTAAACAAATGACTAACAAACAAAATAGCGTTTAGAGATAAGCTAATCCTTCAATAGGCTAAGAGCGCATTCTATTGGAATTAAAACGACATTTTAAACTTGCATACCTGGTAGCGACCCAATCTTATATTTAGCAAAGCAGCATACTTAGCGAGCCAATCTTATATTTAGCAAAGCAGCATACTTAGCGAGCCTATCTTATATTTAGAAAAGCAGCATGCTTAGCGAGCCTATCTTATATTTAGCAAAGCAGCATACTTAGTGAGCCAATCTTATATTTAGCAAAGCAGCATACTTAGCGAGCCAATCTTATATTTAGCAAAGCAGCATACTTAGCGAGCCAATCTTATATTTAGCAAAGCAGCATACTTAGCGAGCCAATCTTATATTTAGCAAAGCAGCATACTTAGCGAGCCAATCTTATATTTAGCAAAGCAGCATACTTAGCGAGCTAATCTTATATTTAGCAAAGCAGCATACTTAGCGAGCCAATCTTATATTTAGCAAAGCAGCATACTTAGCGAGCCAATCTTATATTTAGCAAAGCAGCATGCTTAGCGAGCCTATCTTATATTTAGCAAAGCAGCATACTTAGTGAGCCAATCTTATATTTAGCAAAGCAGCATACTTAGCGAGCCAATCTTATATTTAGCAAAGCAGCATACTTAGCGAGCCAATCTTATATTTAGCAAAGCAGCATACTTAGCGAGCCAATCTTATATTTAGCAAAGCAGCATACTTAGCGAGCCAATCTTATATTTAGCAAAGCAGCATACTTAGCGAGCCAATCTTATATTTAGCAAAGCAGCATACTTAGCGAGCCAATCTTATATTTAGCAAAGCAGCATACTTAGCGAGCCAATCTTATATTTAGCAAAGCAGCATACTTAGCGAGCCAATCTTATATTTAGCAAAGCAGCATGCTTAGCGAGCCATCTTATATTTAGCAAAGCAGCATACTTAGCGAGCCATCTTATATTTAGCAAAGCAGCATACTTAGCGAGCCAATCTTATATTTAGCAAAGCAGCATACTTAGCGAGCCAATCTTATATTTAGCAAAGCAGCATACTTAGCGAGCCAATCTTATATTTAGCAAAGCAGCATACTTAGCGAGCCAATCTTATATTTAGCAAAGCAGCATACTTAGCGAGCCAATCTTATATTTAGCAAAGCAGCATACTTAGCGCGAGCCAATCTTATATTTAGCAAAGCAGCATACTTAGCGAGCCAATCTTATATTTAGCAAAGCAGCATGCTTAGCGAGCCTCTTTTTAGCGAGCCTATATTTAGCAAAGCAGCATACTTAGCGAGCCAATCTTATATTTAGCAAAGCAGCATACTTAGCGAGCCAATCTTATATTTAGCAAAGCAGCATACTTAGCGAGCCAATCTTATATTTAGAAAAGCAGCATGCTTAGCGAGCCTATCTTATATTTAGCAAAGCAGCATACTTATACTTATATTAATTGTTGGTTAAATACTTGTTTATTGGCTAATTAATATATTTATTATTTAGACTTATTTGTATTTATTGTTTCAGGTGAGTTGACTTGACTCTGTTGAATGGAAGTTGTTCCAACAATCAAGTAATTTTATCATAATTTAATTTCACTAATTTAATAATATATTTAAGACCTAATATTATAATAATATAATATAACAACAAACAACAATAATAATAATAATAGTGTTGTGGAAGTGTTATTATATTATAAAGGTTACGATAGTGTAAAATATTCACTCCTAGGGGTAGACGTCTTTTGTGTTGGCTAGGATGGTAGGATACAATGCAATACGTGAGTACTCGAGAAAATGCTATTTTTAATATTATTTTTTATTTTAAATTATTGAAATGTGGTTTTGCCAAGGGAAATTGTAATACTTCTAATTAAAAACATTAAATATTAAAAGTAACTATGATTAAATAGAGTATCTAAAACATATAGATTATTATATTATTATTATGTCGCTATGAGAAATTTCTGAGGGATCATTCTTCATCTAATTAGATATATCCATGATGACTAAAAAAACAACTTGTATGTGCAGGGCATAAAAAAAATATTTCAAAATTATTTTATAATAGGAATGAAACAAAAACGTATTTTATTATACCACCAAATATTCATAAAATGAACATAAAATTATATTTACAAATTACACCCTATTGAATATTTTTATTATTATACATTTTAAAAAAAATTAAATTACTGCTTCGAGAAACGACATACAAATGACCTCCAGTTACATTATTTTTTAAAAAAATGTACAATTATCCGGTTTAATATTACAAACAAAATAAATGTAAGGAATTACTTTAATTGGTTCCAAAATATTTTTATTATTATAAAGTACAAATTTTTATTGGCTCCTTTATTATATATTGTTGTGTGCTATATTATATATTATATAATACTTTAAATATATTTAGCCCATCCTCCCTAGGCCTTCTTGTTAGAGGACTAATGTTTATTATTAGTTGTAAAATGCTTTATATTTTGTAAAGGTGCCGACCTGAGATGCCTCCTAGATAGTATTAGAGGCACAATATGATGATGATGATGGATCTATATACTCGTATATACTAGGAGACTGCCAGTATTTTTCACCTCACAGCCAGATACATAATGTATAATGTATAATATATATATATATATATATATATATATATATATATATATATATATATATATATATATATATATATATATATATATATATATATATATATATATATATATATATATATATAGGTAACTAGACCTATCGATTAAATAAATAGGTCCAGTGTTAACATCCCAAACGGTTTTGATTTCTTTCTGGACCGCAGTAATGTTAAATATTTTTTACATTGGATTACATTAAAATTATTTTATTTTGATAAGTTTGATTAGAATCTGCTCAATTATTTAATTTATTTTAATAAAAATATTGATGTCATATTCAAACTTATTTTTTATTTTATGAGTTTCAGTTAGCTACTTGTTAGTTGTCAGTTGAGCTTATCGTAATGTACACAACCCCCGTGTCAGTTTATAGATAACTTTACAAATAGAATAACAATCACAGTATTTGAAAGTATGTCAACCATCCATTAATATTTCATTATAAAAACTCAACAAGAGAGATTGGTGAGGATTTTCGATAAATATCCTTGAATGGTTTATCAAGTTTCTTATAAACTGTTTATGTATTGTATTTATTGTAGCTGTAGCTGCTATTGCTAGTTGGCTTGTAGATTTCGTTTGTTTTTTATAACTGAGCTAGTGTCGGTTGGAATTATTATTTGAGATAGTTATTGTTAATTAAAACTTATTTTAGAGTTCCAGTTTGTGACTTTAATTTAAATGAAATAAAAGATTGATGGATTGTATAAAAATAGCAAAAAATATATATATATATATATAAGACCGATATTTTATATAAGCCGGTGCTAGTGCTTGCACACACACCGACTTTTTGCCGGTCAAACAATTAGAAGAATTATTTGAATTTTATTTTTTCTTGACTTTTCGACCTAAAACGTTTAACAATTTTGTCTGATTAACAAATTTGATATTGCTCTATTCGATTCAGTAACTCAAGCAAATAGTAGCTTTTGTAATTATAGTGCATAAAACAGTAATTATAATGCAGTGGCAGGCGCCGGCAACTCACCGGCATTTTTTTTGCCGGCCGGCAAAAAAAATTGATATTGTCGGGGTGTGTGTGCAAGGTTACTATTTGACATGTTCACTATTGAAATTTGGACGACCGGTAAAAAACCGGCCGTCCAAAACCGGTGTGTGTGCAACTAGCCTTAGTGTGTGCTTTCTTCTAAATGTAGATGGTTTTTCAAAAAAAAGAAAAAACAATTGCGTCGAAGGAGTGATTTTGTCAAATTATTATTTTGAGATTAGAAAGAAATATGTCCGAATTCTCTTCTCTTTTTCTATCTGTATAAATATGTTTGTTAGAACCTATACCTCGAAAGCTCCAAAAATTCTTTTAAAAAATTATACATTATAGGTACATTATACATTATAGGTACATTTTACATTATAGGTACATTTTACATTATTGGTACATTTTACATTATAGGTACATTATACATTATAGGTACATTATACATTATACATTTTAGGTACATTATACATTATACATTTTAGGTACATTATACATTATAGGTACATTATACATTATAAATTTTAGGTACATTATACATTATACTTTTTACATTATGCTTTATACTTTTATTATAATGTGCTAAGCCCCAAGTGGAAACTGGAAAGGCGGAGGATTTAGCTGTGTTAGCTCTACTCACAATGAGTTACACATTTATTTCGGATTGCTGTTTGCTATTTATGTTTTGGAACCGGGAGGGGAGGGGGTGGAATATTATATTATATAGCCTTAATCAATTATCTAAATTTATATATTTTATTCATGTTTTTGTAGTTCAATTTGTTATTTATTTGATTCGAATATTCCTTTCATGATTGAGTTTTTGTATTTGTGGTTCTTGGCCAATTTTTTTTTACTTGAGAATTCTCTCGTTTTACCTGTATACAATATAAACTATACACTATACACCGTTTCAAGTGTTTTTCTATTATTTCTCCTGCCTGTTTGCCTTCTTTGAAGCACGTTTCCATTCAAGAACAAAAGATTTTTTTTTTTAATTTTAACATATTTATAGATGAATATATGAGAGAGCAGCGAGGTTAGCGATAGCTACAACACTCTACCACACGGTTCCGTTAATTCTTAACTGAAAGGAGAACAGAAGAAGTACAAGTAGATCTCACCTCCTCGATTGTTATTATTTCTGCCAAACCGAAAGGTATTACAGTATTACTAAGAGTGTAAAAGGAGTAACCTTTGTAGCCTATTTTATATATATATATAGGCAATTATAAGCGTTTTCCTTTATTTCTCATTATCTATTTTTTTAAGCTTTTTTTTTGTAATCACGTACTTAGTCATTTGTTTTTGTAACATCTGTTTTTTGTTGTTACACTCTCCCTAGTGAACTAATCTCCACCACGCTATTGCCTCCTAGTTAGTAGTATATAAGTAAAGTTTCGGTTTTTCTATCAGTTAAGTGGTTTAAACATTTAAAATTTGGTCCGACGTCAGTCGTCAACATTTCGCGGCGTCAGAGATCTCGTCGTATTTCTCAATATATATATATATATATATATATATATATATATATATATATATATATATATATATATGGCAATATATACCTGAGGTGGGCAGAACAGCGAACCTCGCTGTATCAATTCATTCATCCATCATCAACGACTGTATCAATATCTTTCATCAAAACTCTTTCCTAAATTTTAGTGAATAATTTAGACCTTAGTTCCATTGATCGCATCAAATCTTTTGTAGGTTTGGGTTCATTTAGGCTATTGTTGGAGAGAGCAGATACCTTGGCAGGTGTGCATCATCATCATCAAAATTAGTAGGCGGGTGAGGTCTTATTAAGTGTTTAATCCACTCTAGAATTTTTTTTCTCTCTCTTATAAATAAATAAAAAACAATAGTTTGCTGATAATAATGAATAATGACAATGAAACCAGTTGAAGTTGACAATTGATGATTTAATAATGAGAGCGGTTATAATTATGACGATGCTTCCTGCAAAGATATGTTTGATGCCTTGGGCGACACCTAGGGGATATATTATAGTATATTAAAGTACATTATTTGTGACTAATAATAATATAATTGAAATGAAAAGGTTAAAGTTAGACCTGTGGCCTGAGCCGTTAGGACTGGGTATTGGGGGAGGCGGGGGGCAGATGTTTGCTTAGCAGATGTTGAGGTCGTCATTGCTAATAGCAACAACAACTTTGTTGAACGAATAGCTGCTAGCGGGGTGAGGGTGTTAGTGTATGAATGAGGGTGTGAAACATCCTTGGGGAACCTCAACCTCAACCAGGTATATTTATATTTTCATATTTACTTCTAGAATCTTTTTTTATAGTTCAGTTGTAAATTCCAACAAATAATTATGATAATAAAATAAATTTACAACTGTAGAATATAAAGTCAATAAATGGGATGATTATGAATATATTTCGATGGCAGTGGCTCGGTAGCCAGTAATCCAATCAGAAAGTAGAAGTAGAGGCTTCTAATAGGCACGCGGGTTTAAATAGCCTCGTAGCTCCTTATGAAATAGTAGCCAACCATATTTTAGCTAGCCAAAGCGTAACACCTCAAAACATTATTTATTATCACTCAAAAAAAAAAAAAAAAATTGTATATAACTATAAATTAAATAGGTATATTAAATACAATGTTATTGAAGCATTAAAATTATTATAGGTATTATAGATATTTCTGACAAGCTCTTACCTAGCTTGTAACTTGAATTCTTTAGTCAATTCTCTTTTATCATATCCACTTCTCGTATTTTATGTTTAAGCTTAATTGCTGGGCAGATGATAGCTGACACATAACCACTGTTTTATATTTATATCACATTAAAAACTTCATACAGAATATTTCGCTATTAATTTATAGGTCATCTTAAGAGACCTTACGAAGGTAGCGGTTCACAATTGAACTTTATCAAAGCCAACCGGCTCATGTCTCACTGGGGTTATTATATAATATTTAAAAAAGGCCGAATATCAAGTTGGGTTTAATTTTATTTCAAATAATGAGGTTATGAAGAAATAACTAAAACAGAAAGGAGTATTATAAAAAACAAGGACAATTTGTCCAAGATAAACTTATAAACATTTATCGATTAACTCCCCAGAGTTAACAATCTCAAATTATAATCATTACAATTATTTTCCTCAGTTCCCTTCAACTTCTTCAACTCAAAATGAATAATGAGCCGTGGACTTCTCCAACAGTGAGTAGGCGACTCCAGTATTATAAAGTAAGTCTCACGGTTTTCAATTCCAACCACGGGTTTCAATTTAAAAAATGGTTTTAACTCACAATTCAACAGAGCTCTGTATAAGATCCTGGTATTTTATGGTATTTCATATCGTACGTAACCTTCCACTCTGATAACCCTCCCCGCTGTTTTAATCGATTCGTATAATTGCAATGAGAGAGATCTGGCAGAGAACTGGCAAATAATTGAAGAGGAGGTACCGGCATCAGCTGTATTTTGGCACAGATATCTTCATCTCTTTGGCACAGATATCTTCATCTATTTGGCACAGATATCTTCATCTATTTAGCACAGATATCTTCATCTCTTTGGCACAGATATCTTCATCTATTTGGCACAGATATCTTCATCTCTTTGGCACAGATATCTTCATCTATTTGGCACAGATATCTTCATCTATTTAGCACAGATATCTTCATCTATTACAACAAGCAATTAAATTTTAGAGCCTTAATGTTTGAAATAACTGGCCGTTGATAGGAAGTCGATTAGTCGAGTGGAGCAGTTCCATCTATTTGCCAGTTCCTGCTACTCACATCTTCAGGTAATCCCTGCTATTTTTATTCATTTATTCATATTTTGAAGATTAGTTGCTATTAGCAACTGAAATGGCGAACTGCTAGCATAACAACTACAGTCATCTGTCTCCTTTATCCGCCAGCTGCTATCTAGCTGCTAGGGAGCAATACAGTGCTCAACACATACAATCGGATGTCAGTTTTAAAACAGGTAAAATCAACATATATTAGAAATATTTCTTTTATAACAACAAGTAAATTGTTATTATATTATATGATATATCTTTATCATTTTGACAGAAGACCTTCGCCCAGTGGACATTGAACCTGAACCCTGAGGCAGGTGTGGACCCCTCTCCCCTCCTATCTTTCCCTTTCCCTTTCGGTATCCTTCAGCGTCCTCTATCCTTCGAGTCCTCTATCCTCCGGATCCTCTTGTACCTTCTTCTACAACTCATCTTCCTTATTATCATCATCAATATGATAATGGTCCAATCTAATCTCATTGATTAGAGGAATATTTCAGACAGACGTTAAACTTTATTTATTTTGATTTTTAACCGACTTCAAATAGGAATTTTTTTTTTTTATATATTTTTTTTTTTTTATTTTTTTTTTTTTTTTTATTTATTTTTTTTTTTTTTATATGCGATTATTCTGTCAATTATAAATCGTGTTTGATGATTATTTTTTTTTACTTTTCGGTAGGTCATACTCTGAGGGGGTCTCATAATAATTTTATTGAAATTAACTTTATGAACAAACAGACAGACCAAGCAGCGAAAACAGATAGAATTCGAAAAAGAATGTGGTGATTGCTAAGATCATATGGTGATATGATGATATGTGGCGGTGGCCACACCGCTCCCTCCTCCCGTTCGAAAGTTCGTTGCAAAGGCAAGAATTGACTGCCCAAGAAGGCTGCCATGTGAGTTTTGTAACATAAAGTATTTATTATTGTTATTATAAGTATATATTTACTATAAATAATAAAGAGCTGGTTCATTATTTGCTGTAATCTCCACCTTCCCTCGCTATAAGACAATTTTATTTCAATATATTATGCGTGATATTAGTAAAGTGCAAATCCAGGTAGGTTTATTAATTTTCAAAAGCCCCCAATACAATCAAACAGGTTATTTAACATCAGCAAATTGATAATATATATATATATATATATATATATATATATATATATATATATATATATATATATATATATATATATATATATATATATATATATACAGGGTGTCCCAGACATAGTGTAAAAAAAAAAATTGGGTAATACTGCATGCTAAACGGGGTAGAATGGCGCAAAAACTAGTTTCATATCTCAATCTGTTGAGGAGATAGGATTTTTTTTTGTTTTAATTTTTGAAATCTTTATTTTTTTTTTTTAAATGATAGTTTTCTCTACTTTGGTTTTGCGTAGAAACAAAAGAGATGATATTTTCTTAATTAGCATTAAATTTTCTAAAATATGACATAGGTCTAGTTATTTTAAATTCACTTTTAGAGGGCCTTTTAACAAACAAACAACTGTTTGCAAGGCCATAAGAAGTTGTCCTCTCATTTCATGACTGCATCAATTGCCATTCACTCTTCAGCCATGGACTTCACTATAAGTGAGTACGCAGATATGATTTTCGTCTAAAAGGCCCTCTAAAAGAGAATTTAAAATAACTACCAGGTATGCAAGTTTAAAATGTCGTTTATTTCTTAAAATATATACACAGTAATTTAAAAAAAAGTATAATATATTTTATTCAAAGTACTGACCCTCGCTTTCTACACATTTTGTCCATCTCTCGGGCAATATATGGATACCATTCCAAAAGAATGCTTCATCTTTATTTGAAATCCATTCATCGAGCCATTTTCGTACGTTTTCGAAATTGTTGAAGTGTTGCTCCGCCAATGAGTGTCCCATCGATGAGAAGAGGTGATAATCAGAAGGCGCCAGGTCAGGTGAATACGGCGGGTGGGGTAGGAGTTCCCAACCAAGCGAAGAAATCGTTTCCTTAGTCAATCTGGCTGAATGTGCAGGAGCGTTATCATGCTGAAGAATGACTTTGGCGTGCCTGTGAGCCCATTCTGGGCGTTTTTCGATCAATGCGTGACTCAAATTGATCATTTGTTGTCGGTAGCGCTCGGTATTGACTGTTTCGCCGGGTTTGAGAAGCTCGTAGTAGACTACTTCCTTCTGATCCCACCACACACACAGCATTGTCTTCTTCCCAAAACGATCCGGTCTTGCACTCGATGTGGATGGTTGTCCTGGCGTTACCCATGATTTTTTTCGTTTGGGATTCTGAAAATAAATCCATTTTTCATCGCCAGTTACAACTCGATGCAAAAAAACCCTTTCTTTCGTGGCGTAAAAGCAGCATTTCGCACACAGTTTTTCGTTTTTTTTTTTTTTTTTCCATCTGTCGTTCGTCCAATTCATGTGGAACCCATTTTCCAACCTTTTGAATCTTTCCCATAGCTCTCAGGCGATCGGAAATGGCTTGCCTAGTGACATTCAACTGTTCTGCCATCATTTGTTGGGTTTGGGTATTGTCTTCGTCTAATAAAGATTGCAATTCGAAGTCCTCAAACTTTTTTGGTCGATTTTCTCGTTTTTGATCAGTAACATCAAAATCACCACGTTTGAAACTTTGAAACCAACGTTCACATGTCCTGACGGTTGGAGCAACATCGCCATAAGTCTCAACAAGAATTCGATGACATTCAGATGCCTTTTTCTTTTGATTAAATAAGAAAATCATGACATGCCGCCGCAATGCTCTTTATTTGGCTTAAAATTAGACATTTTTAACACCAAAGAAAGGTATGATATAAACAAACAAGAAAGGTATAAGTAAACAAATGACTAACAAACAAAATAGCGTTTAGAGATAAGCAAATCCTTCAATAGGCTAAGAGCGCATTCTATTGGAATTAAAACGACATTTTAAACTTGCATACCTGGTAAACCTATGTCAAATTTTAGAAAATTTAATGCTAATTAAGAAAATATCTTCGCTTTTGTTTCTACGCTAAACCAAAGTAGAGAAAACTTTGAAGAAAGATTCTAAAAATAAAAACAAAAAAAATTCTATCTCCTCATCAGATTGAGATATGAAACTAGTTTCTGCGCCATTCTAACCAGTTTAGCATGCAGTATTACCCAATTGTTTTGTTTTTTACACTATGTCTGGGACAGCCTGTATATATATATATATATATATATATATATATATATATATATATATATATTTAAGGTAGGTCTAAACCTCGGTACGGGACTCCCTTCATAATGTTGGAGATGCAATTTATCAAGATGACTGGCTCCCTGCCCATTATATCATAATATTTTCATCATAAATCATATTTAATTTCTGTTAATTAATTTAAGTTTTAAAATGTTTCATGGTTAGTTGTTCTGTTTGTTTTATGCCTCCATTACACTCGGTCCCTGGGCACGAGTCAAAGGACTTCCCTTGTGGTGATTGCCACGTGGCGAGAGTGTACTCCTCCACTAAAGTTAAATGTTTCATTCTTATTTATAAATTAATCATTATAAATGAACCATAGAGTCAACAATACTGCAATATTAATTATTTAATTATATTACAGTGCTAGAGATTAGAGTTTTACCTTTGTAGTCAAACTATAAAAGGTGTTTAGGGAGTAGAGAGGGTAAGGGTTCTATAAGATCTTATCTGTTGGTTGTTGGGGTTGGAGCGGACTAGAGGGGTGGGGAGGGGAGTATCCAAGCCTCCTTTGGATGAATTTTCTGAAATAATTCAAATAAATCTTGTCTTAGAAAACAGGATATAGAAATTTAGTGCTTAGTGGCAGGTGATAGGGATGTGGTTCCTTGTGCTCCAAGTACTGTTCCTTGAGTACCCTCAGTGCCAAGGAACAAGTAGTCCAAGCAACGAAGGATTTTCAGAGGACTTAATTCATGTAGAAGCCAATTTTGGCACAGTTGTAGGGGGAGGTGTCCTTAACAACATACTAAAAGTACTGGGGGGTGGGGGTGGAGCTAAGGGTGGGGGGGGGGCTCTAAAGGTCGGTTTTTTCAGTTTTTCGTTAATAACTCGAAAATTATTGCCTCTAGCGAAAATGTGTTTATATACTAAATTAATTAACATAAAATTGTTTACAAAAAAGGTTCTGTACATTTTGGTTCTAGGATGAATGCTTAAGAAGATATAGTGGGGGAAATATGGAAAATGTAAAAAAAAAAAAAAACACGTTTTTATTGTTAAAATTTATATTTATATTGTTGAAATTGCAATGTTTATTGCTAAAAATCAATAGTTTATTATTATAATTTGAAAGCTTATTGCTAAAAATAAAATTATTGTTGTTAAGCCAAATATGCTTATTATAGCACAGAGAAATTAGCATTCGAACCTTGATATCGAACGAAAAATAAAAAGATCTGACTATTGCATATTGTTCATCAACCTTAGCTGTAAATGTGGTTAAAAGATTTCTTTGAAACATCTTCAGGTTTGGGCAGGGGAGGGGGGAAAGTGTTGAAAATTGTATGTATTTAGCACTTTGATCCAGTAACTCGGAAACCGTTACTTTCAGCAAATTTTGTGTTATATACATTATTAAAGCTAAGCAAATTTGCAATAAATTTGGTTCTATTCGTTTTTTTTGTCAGATCGATAGTTTTAGAACTGTGAAGGAAGAAAAATTGGCTAACTTGCGGTAAGTCGCACTTTTCCTCAAAAACGCGTTTGTCGGTACTCTTTTGTCTATAACTCCGAAACTGTTTGTCTAATCTCGAATTTCTTTTTTTCATCTTAAAGCTGGTTAAATTTATCTCAGATACTATATATTTTATTTTAATTAAGTTCCATGAAATATCTACTCCACCTCGCTGAATACCGCGTACTGTTGTAAAATCCTTATTTTTTCGGAACATTTCTCGTTATAACTCTAAAAATATTTGTTCGATTCCAAATTTCTTTTTTCCATCTCATAGCTGGTTAAATTTTCTATTAGGTCCTATATATCAAATTTTGATAAAATGCCATGTAATACCCTTGCCAGCACGCTAACAACTGCGAGTTGTTAAAAATTTCTAGTTTTTTTTTGGCATATTTTCTCTATAACTCCTAAAAAATATGTCCGATTCCAAATTGCTTTATTTCATTTTAAAGCTACTTAAATTATCAATCAGGTCTTATCTAGGACTTTTAATTATACTCCATGTAATACCCATGCTAGCACACTAAATGTGTATGTTTTGGCAAAACCTGACATTTTTGAAATGTTGAGTGGGCTGGCGTGGGTGTTTCACGGACTTACATCAAAAAAAATTTGATATATAGGATCTATTTGCAAATTTAACCAGCTTTAAGATTTAAAAACGAAATTCAGGATCGAATAAATATTTTTAGAGTTATAACGAGAAATGTTCCGAAAAAATAAGGATTTCACAACAGTACACGGAATTTAACGAGGTAGAATGGATGTTTCACGGAACTTTATTAAACTTAAATCTATAGAATCTAATAGGAAATTTAACCAGCTTTGAGATGAAAAAAAGAAATTTGGGATCGGACCAATATTTTTGGAGTTGTAGTGAGAAATGAACCAAAAATAAAAGAATTGCACAATAGTATGGGTTTCTCAACGTGTTGGCATGGGTGTTTTACGAGACTTGATCAAAATTTCACATTTGTGGGTTCAGAAAGCAAATTTAATCAGCGTTCAGATAAAAAAAAAAAAAAAAATCAAATCGAACAAATAATTTTGGAGTTATAGTCCAAAGTGCCGACAAACGTGTTTTCGCGGAAAAGTGCAACTTACTACAAGTTAGCCAATTTTTTCGCCCTCCTCAGTTCTATAACTATTGATCTTAGCAAAAAAATAAATAGAACCAAATTTGTTGCAAAATTTCTTATCTTTAATAATGTATAGAAAACAAAATGTGCTAAAAGTAATGGTATCCAAGTTATTTAATCAAACAGCTCTGATACTTCCTGGGCTCGATAAGTATCACTTAGTTTAATGTTCTTTATTTTAACTATTTATTATGTATTTAATTAACTAAGGATCTCCAAGGTCTATAAAAGCCTTAAAAAAAAAAAAAAAATATATATATATATATATATATATATATATATATATATATATATATATATATATATATATATATATATATATATATAATACATACATACATACATACATACATACATACATACATACATACATACATACATACATACATACATACATACATACATACATACATACATATGTAAGCTGTTTTTGATATTTGGAACCAAGGGCGCTAAAAGATTAATTATATAAACCATAAACATTTCATTTTTAACAATAAAAAAGGGTTTTTTCTTTTAATTTTCGTTTTTCTCGCTCCATATCTCCTTAAGCATTGCTGTTAGCAAAAAAGTGTATAGCACCTTTTTTGTAAAGATTTTTATAATTATTAATTTAGTACATAAGCACATTTTCGCTAGGGGCAAGAGTCTTCGAGTTATTAACGAAAAAATTAAAAAAACGACCTTTAGAGCGCCCCCCCTCCGTTAGCTCCACCCCCACCCCCCAGTACTTTTAGTATGTTGTTAAGGACACCTTCCCCTACAACTGTACCAAAATTGGCTTCTACATGAATTAAGTCCCCTAGCCGGCCTTTTTTGGTCTTCGTTGCTTGGACTAAAGTATATATTACAGTATTCTTTATTCTTTATCGTTTGTACTCAAAAGGAATCAACCTTTGTTCTCTTACCTAACATTTATTTATTGCTAATGTTTGCGGCCAACAGTTAACGAAGTTTAATTATCTCTTTCTAAAACTAATATCTCAATTACTATGACTCACAAGCTTTCTACAACTCTAAATGCTGGCTGAGCGGAGAGCTAGGATATAGAGATTCAATACGCTAGCTCATCATCCAAACATTATCCAAAGTTGGGGAGTTAAAGAGGGCTCAGTCTAAAATTAATGAATTATTTCCCAATTATCTTGGATTTTGTTATTCGAAGACACTTTGATCATGATTCCCAAAAATATAACGAAATTATTGAGATGAACCCTTTTCCACCCTGGCTCTACCGCCAACCATTGAGATGAACCCTTTGCCACCCCGGCTTTACCGCCAACCATTGAGATGAACCCTTTGCCACCCCGGCTCTACCACCAACCATTGAGTGAACCCTTTGCCACCCCGGCTCTACCGCCAACCATTGAGATGAACCCTTTGCCACCCCGGCTCTACCGCCAACCATTGAGATGAACCCTTTGCCACCCCGGCTCTACCGCCAACCATTGAGATGAACCCTTTGCCACCCCGGCTCTACCGCCAACCATTGAGATGAACCCTTTGCCACCCCGGCTCTACCGCCAACCATTGAGATGAACCCTTTGCCACCCCGGCTCTACCGCCAACCATTGAGATGAACCCTTTGCCACCCCGGCTCTACCGCCAACCATTGAGATGAACCCTTTGCCACCCCGGCTCTACCGCCAACCATTGAGATGAACCCTTTGCCACCCCGGCTCTACCGCCAACCATTGAGATGAACCCTTTGCCACCCCGGCTCTACCGCCAACCATTGAGATGAACCCTTTGCCACCCCGGCTCTACCGCCAACCATTGAGATGAACCCTTTGCCACCCCGGCTCTACCGCCAACCATTGAGATGAACCCTTTGCCACCCCGGCTCTACCGCCAACCATTGAGATGAACCCTTTGCCACCCCGGCTCTACCGCCAACCATTGAGATGAACCCTTTGCCACCCCGGCTCTACCGCCAACCCAAAATAGTAGATATTCCAGTAGATAGCATAAAGTAGATATTCCAATAAGACCAGTAGTTATCTACATTAACCCTCCAAGGGTCAGTAAAAATGTTTTTTATCAAAGTAAGATTTTTTGTATTTATCTTTGTTAATGGGCATGCTGAAATTCAGGAAAATTGTTAAAAAAAAAAATCAGACCCACCGTTTGCTCATAGTTGGCTGTGTTGATATGATCATGCTTTGTTCAATACGCAAAGCATGTTATAAATTAAGAGAATGGAGTGAAATTTCAGAAACTTTGGCTGGATGATTATAACTACTTTTAGATTTTGCTAATAATTATCAGTACAAATATTTAGGGAGAACATTTTAATTTTAAAGTAGAAAAAGGTTTTCATTTCTAAAGTTTACGATTTATCTAAAAGTCAAAAAATTATTAATACATATTTATTTACCTATTTTTAATAAACAATACAATTTTTGTTGGATTAACGATTGAAAAAAAAATGTGAGGAAAGACGGGCATTATCATGGATAATCACAGTCATAGTAAGGGCCATTTTGAAACCTTCAAGATTATTATTTTTTTATGAAACTCGTACTAGGTTGATTCTCAAACTACAGGCAAATGTCTAGCTACCAAAATTATAAATTTAAATGTTGATAAATCTTGCTGCAAACATTTGATACTTTCTGGATGCTACCTGTGAGGATTGTAGGTTATGCAGCAACACATGAATCACTTTTCCTTTTTTTAAAATTTCAGTTTATAATTTTAACCCATGATAATGTGAATGCTACCACACCAATGTGAATGCTACCACACCAATGTGACTTTATAGATGACAATATGAAAAAGGATCCTTAGTAAAAAATAAATAAAACATGAAACATTCCTGCTTCATAACCAATATCAGCTTTTATTTAACGTTAAATTATTTTTTCATCATAACATTTAAATAATATCACTGCAAATATAACATCAATTCACTTTCGATATCAATAGCACACTCAATTTTGGCCACATTTTTTTTAAAATTATTTTAAAATGAATTTTTTAACATTGTCTTGGTATCTTAACATTTGCATGGAATATCAACATATCATGGCAATGTTAAACGATAAAGGGCCACGCCAATGTGAAAATAATGTTAAACATAAAACTGCCGAACTGCCGAAATCCTATTCATTTATTTTGCATTTTCTCGACAATATATTATGACGGCCGGCCGTAGCCTACAATCAAAACGCATGAGGCTCGTTTCAAATAAATATTTGGTTTAACTGATTTATAGAGGACATGAATGTACTCACCGCCAGAGGTAGTGTTTGCACTAGAATATTGTGTCGTATAATGGTTCCGTGGTTACGAACTGATGTGTCCACGAGAAACAGCTATCTGCCACTGCAAATAAATACTCAAAAATTCCTTCCGAATACTTTTTCATCACTTTTTTAGCAATGGCACGCCAATGTTAAGAAGTCACGGGGACAATAATAAAATAACTCGGTGATTGTTTTCTTGGCCATTTTTAATCCTGAAAAACACATTTTCACTTTCTTCCACTATTATATTTTAATATTACTTCCCATTAGTTGAGTAAGTTGAGTATAAGTTGAGTAAGAAGAAGGGTTACGCCCTATTAAGTAATAATTATTTACATAATTGTAAATCCAAGCATAGAGACAGGCCACGACCATGTTAAACGACGCAGAATTAACTAAAAATGTAACCCTAAAACGATAAAATTCCAAATAATTTCATTATAAATTCATTAATTCACATAACATGAATCGAAATGGAAACAATATTTTAAACAAATTTACTTCTTTGAATTTTAATGGGGGGGGGGGACTCAAATTTGCCTGTAGTTTGAGAATCAGCCACTAGAGCATGATACGACTAACTCTATAATCCTATCAATTCAAAAAAATATTTAAGAATTGATAACACATAACGTTGTTGAGAATGGAATTTTAAAATTCAACAATTTTCAAACTTTTTTCTGATGAGAGAAGTGCTTAATCGTTAGAGTTTTGGTGACAAATGATCACAAGGACCTCTTGAAGAAGGGTTACAGAGATATAAATGATCACAAGGACCTCTTGAAGAAGGGTTACAGAGATATAAAGGAATAAAATAAGAGTGGAAGGGCAGGGTGACCTTTTGAGTGGGGGTGGGGGGTTGGGTGTCATCATTGCACTGTCACAGGGCAGTCCTTGGAGGGTTATAGGGTTAGGCTCTATCTACAACCATGCCCATTATTCGGATAACGCATTCAAAGCAAAAATTTCGTTTCCCCCAAGATTCACAATTAAAAACCCAACAGAATTATTCATCGAAATGAAAAACTACAATTTTCCAGACAATGCGAAATTAATATCCTTTGATGTCAGAAATATGTTGACTAGTATCACACCTTCAGTAACTGTACAAGTTCTATAAGAACTAATCATCCGCTCCAATCTACCACCATTATTCCTATATTATTCCACTCCAATAATTCCATTTAAAATTATTCCAGATAATTATAACTACTTCCAGTTCAGCAATAAATTTTATAAAGAGGAAGAAGGCTTACCTATTGGAAACCAAAGTCGGAAATGGAAATCATTGGACCAAAGTCGGAAGGGAATTAAGAAAATTAGACTTGAAGCCCCCAGTTAAAATAGATAAAACATTGTTATCTTATTTCCCTTCACCTAAAGAAAAAAAAGAGGTGTTTACGAACTAAAATGTAATGACTGTGAAGCTAAATAAACGGGAAAAATCGGTAAATTAAACATTAAAATAATATATAAAACATTAAAATCTATTATATATTTGTCAAATACCACTCACTCACTTAACACGAAATCTCAGAAACCACCGAACGGATTGGAATGAAATTCGATATGTAGATTCCTCTAGGGCCGTAGGTGCTCGCTAAGAAAGGAATTTTAAAAAATCGGCCTGGATCGTGGCTAATTTGCGAAAAATGCGATTTCAATTTTTATTGGGTGAATAATAAAAGATTAATTGTCATATGGTATTTGGATATAAGCTAAGTTAAAAAATAGGTTAGATCTTTAAGCCGCAAACTTTGACCACCCTTTAAGTTCCTTATAGTTGTAAACAAACAAAAATACGATCGATGTCGAAACCTTATAATATTGGTACTTTTTGTGAACTCAAGGTAGCTGCAGAGGTTACCTACAACTTACAAGTTTGAGTTGTTTCGTGAAGAGAAGCTTTTAAAAGACTTATGTTAAATAGGAGGTTAAAAGACTTATGTTCTCTGGTGATGACATGTAAGGCCAGTTCGATGTAGGGACAAAAAACAGATAAGAATCAATAATTCTACCAAGTGTATAATTCTCTTTAGTATCGTATCATGTTCTACCATGGAGAAGAAAGGTACAGTCTTAACATCCCTCAGCGTGACCCAAACTCCAATACATCACTTAAGAAAACTGTGTCTGCAGCTGATTTTTACGCCTAAATGTTAGTGGAGCAAGGAGGTGAAGAACCTTATTTACTGTAATTTCGTAATCTCCTCAACCAATTTATGCTTGATACGTATGCAAAAATAGAAACAGAAAGACTAAACTTTGTTCAAAAAAGTTGAGAAGTTAAGACTATATTCACTTAAAGTATGCCATAAGAAAAGCTGATAGTCTGGTATCAGAACTGGGTAAGATGGTAGTGCTGCCTCGAAGCTTCGCTGGAGGACTATCAAAATAATATAAAATTAACTTTTGCAAATTGTCAAATTTACTTATTGAAATTATTCTAAGAATGGAATCGTTCAGGTTTATTTAAGTAATAATAATTATCAACGTTAAGCTTAACTTTTACTAATTTAAGTTGTCTTCTTCCTAATGATATTAAACCGTAGCGGAGCGGGGTACTTTCAGCTAGTAATATATATGAGTATACATTAATTAGACCTATTTAAATATTTTCCATTATCCCATTTTTTTTCTGATAGGAAAGGAAAAAAAAAACAACTAGTCATAAGGAAAATCCAAAGGTCTAAACCAGCTAACCTCTACCCTTTCGCTTCAGCACATTTACTCCGCTCTAGGACCTGATGTCTTTCAGAAGTCATTTTCGTTTCAGCTCCTTAGGTTAGTACTGGTCAAACATGTTTGATTTCTTTTCTTACGTTTAATATTTAGGTTATGACCGGTGTAGGGAACTGCTCATTTTTAAAATTATTGTGTTTTTATAATTGTAAATGAGTGCTCAAGTCTAACTCTATAAGTAGAGAATAATTCAAAGAATCCTAATTGTATTCTATACCTGTTATCCCATCATAGCCTAGCTCATCTTATTGATGATGATATACCATCTTGATGATATCTCGTAGCATCATATCATATTATTAAAATATTCTAGCGGAGAGCGGTGTAAATCTATCAAGATAGAGAAGAGAGAAGAGAGGTAGAGCTGTGCGCACTGACAGTGGTTACATAGTTGGTGTAGTTTTGGTTCTTATCTTTATCTTACAATTAGTATAGTATGTTAGTGTAGCCCTTGTGTAGTTAAATCCAATCATCTGGGACCTATCGCCGCCAACGTCAAGGCGTCAACAATATAATCATTTCTTTGCCATATCGTCCCACCTCTGCTTGTTTAAAGATTACTTACTACGTAGCTTAACAAGCATTCAAAAAGGTTACTCGACATTTTTTTGGAAATAAAAGGCGTTAAAGTTATCAATCATAACTATCTGGTTTATCTTAATGAAAGAATTCACGACGAAGTAGATAATTGGGCTGTGAAATGATTTTAATTTATTGTGCCGACGTTTCGGCAACATAAGAGGGATAGATAAAGGTAAGAGGGATAGATAAAGATTAGAAACTTAAATTTATTAAGAGTGAAAGTTGATTCACATTTAACCTTTAATATCTAAATGAAAGATAAAAATAAAAAAGTATTGTTCATAAAGGAACTAATTCAACTACTTGATATGTAAATTCGAGTCATTTGCCATATCGATTTGAAGCTATTTATCGATATATTTAAATATATATCATCAGCTGTGAGTCGGTGCTCCGGCTAAGATGGTTGCCGCCGCATTGCACCATTTGCTCCGCGCAATCCCTTCCCCCGGTGACCCGCTAACCCTGGAATCCGACGCCTGCTTAGAGTGTCCTTTCTTCTTTCCCTTTCTTCTTTCTTCTTCACCACGTCCTCTCAAGGAAAGGAATGTCGACAGGAAAAAGGAATCGATCTAGGAGTAGCGACACTTCTCACTTCCCCCGTCATCAACTATTGCCTGTCTCATGTTAAAATTGTTTCCTTGCCTGCCTTCTGATACCTGTCCTCCCAAAAATTATTTCATTTAACTATTGAGCATTACTTGTTCTAGGTTCCCAATATGGTTTAGGCTTTAACATAATCTTGTGCATTAAGAGGTTGTTATGTCTATTGAGAGGTCTTCTCTATATTATATTATAGAGTGAATAGTTTAGGATCAAAATAAAAAGATAATAATAGTAATATATGATAGGGTGTAGAGGATATAGATCCTCTGGTCCCAAAGAGGGTGGTGGAGGATATAGATCCTCTGGTCCCAAAGAGGGTGGTGGAGGATATAGATCCTCTGGTCCCAAAGAGGGTGTAGAGGATATAGATCCTCTGGTCCCAAAGAGGGTGTAGAGGATATAGATCCTCTGGTCCCAAAGAGGGTGTAGAGGATATAGATCCTCTGGTCCCAAAGAGGGTGTAGAGGATATAGATCCTCTGGTCCCAAAGAGGGTGTTGAGGATTAGGGCTCCCACAGCTAGTTGACCTAGGATCATCTTAGCCTCGGCTCATGGTTCCAAAAAAATATCTATACAATCCAATCCTTTACTATATGTTTAATATCATTATAAATTTAAATCTTTAATTTACAGCGATAATGCTCTAATATTAAATATTGAGCAATTATTAGCCGTCAAAGGCTGTATTCATCCGCACTCCCTTTGTAGGTAGCACATCCGCTATGAAAGTAGATCCAGTAAGTACCTATTTTATATTTATAGTTAAAAAAAAAAAAAAATTAAAGTTAAAAAAAGTATGTTTGTTTTAAAAATATTATGGGATGAAATGGATGTATACTTTTTAAATATTTAGGTCATCTGCACCTGCAAGGATCGGTTCCTTATACCGATTCTTTTTTCAAAAGTTAGTGGAATCTAATATGAGTACAGTATATATAATATGTTGAGCTTGTACATTATATTATTGTTCCTATTTATACAGATGTTTATTTATAATAATCACTACCTATGATGAATGATTGGTTATTTATTATGAGTATTATAGGGGAAATTTTATATATATATATATATATATATATATATATATATATATATATATATATATATGTGTGTTTCGTAAGGTTCTTGAGGTTCAGTCAATAAATAAAAACAACTATTTTGGCGACGCGTCTTTCTTCTTCTTCACACTCAAATCAATCCTGGAAAATGTCCATAGTGAATGGGAATAGTGAAAGAATGGGATTTTACGAAGAAATCGAGACAACCCACCGACAGACCTCAAGCAATCACAGATATAAAGGAACTTGCGAAGAATACAAGGGCATGCCTACTAAGATGCAGAGCAAGATTATGAGACCAATATAGTTTCGAAACGTTGCCAAATAGTTGTTTTTATTTATTGACTCAACCTCAAGAACCATATTAAACATTTAATAGTAACAGTCAAGAAATTTATCCATATATATATATATATATATATATATATATATATATATATATATATATATTTTTTTTTTTTTTTTTTTATTTTTGAAGAGAAAAGATTTGACCCCGGTTGGGATTCGAACCCAAGTCTCCACCTCTCTAGCGTGGCGCCTTATCCACTAGGCCACCGAGCTCTTATTAATAAATAATTCTTATTTATTAAAATAAGAATTATTTCATAATTTAATATATATAGGACAGCTGGTCAATAGATCCATTTAAAAGTAATGTTCAAATTGAACATTCATCCCCGAATTGTACATCGCAATTGCGAGTGCCCGGGGGTATGGATCAGTGAAGAGAAAAGATTTCCCTGGTTCGGATACGAGCTCGGTGGCCTAGTGGATAAGGCGCCACGCTAGAGAGGTGGAGACTTGGGTTCGAATCCCAACCGGGGTCAAATCTTTTCTCTTCAAAAATAAAAAATATATTTAAAAAATATTTATTAAAATAAGAAATATTACCACTGTGGTGTAGTGGTTAGCATAGCAACCTACTAAACCCAAGATCGCGGGTTCGCAGCCCGGCAGATGACCTTAGGATTTTTTAAAGGTAGTAAAAAATCCTTAGCTATGCCGTCCTTCGGAAGGGACGTAAAATGGGGGTCCCGAGCCTGTGCGATGTCAGGTACTCGTTAAAGATCCCTATCCTAATTATACCTGGATAGGCAAAATTTAGGACTCCCACCGTAGCATCGTCCGATTAGCCATAGCAGCATAAAGTGACGTTAAACGAAATAAACAAACCTTCCCTAAGATTTACGTTGTGAAGATAATTAGTTGTTTATAACCTTTTAAATATTTCTCTCAACTTCACTTTAATTAAACAATAAAAATAAAAAAGTTTCCCGCGTCGCTAGTTGATAACCGGTCTATAACATATAATAACAATAAATTATAATAAACCCATTGTCAGATTTATTTTATTTTATGTTAACCATTTAAACCGGTCGCAACGTGTCGTTTTAACTTTCTTTGATCTGTTATTTGCTGGCAATTAAGAGAGAGAAAGAAGGCCAATCTAGGACGCTAGGGCCTCCAATAAAAAAAAAAAAAAAAAAAAAAAAATATATATATATATATATATATATATATATATATATATATATATATATATATATATATATATATATAAATATATATAGTGAGTATAATAGTAAATAATATATAGTAAGTAGTGAGTAGTAAGTAGTAAGTAGCTTTAAGGTTTAGTATAGTAAGTAGCCTTGATCATGACCGGTTTGGTTATTGAGCCTTGTAAAGCAATATGGGGGGGGGGGGGGGGGGGGGTTTGGCTTGGCAACGTTGTGACTTAGTGACGTGTGGCGTGTGACGTCTGATGGTGACTAGTTTAATGGGGCTAATGGCTCTATGTCGCCTTGCTTTTTTCTTTCTTTTTTTTTTTTTTTTTTTTTTTTCTTACTTTAACTTTCTCAACTTGTCTAGAATCCACTGCCCCTTGACTTGAGAACTCTCCCTGCTACGGCTCCCTACAAGTTGCTTTGATTTGGATTGCCTCGTCAATGTTTCAGCTATAATAGATTCGGAACATAGGTCTTCATTTTATTTAGTTTTTTAGTTTAATGGTCCTGTGTTTATTTTATGTTATTATCATGAAGCCTGGAGACGAATCAATTTATGTTTAATATTTTCTTAACAATTTAGTACGCTATGTTAATTTCCGTTGTTTCATAAAATTCGTTCCTTGGTTCCACCACTCTCTATTTAGCTCAAATCCTGTTAATTAGTTTTACGTTGCCATGTTACTAGTCTTTTTCTTGTTTACTAAAATCTAAGATCTGGACCTTGAAGCGCGCTCTTCTCAAATTGTTCACGTCGAAGCCTCAACAACTTCCAACTTTTTTATGTTTCAGCAAAATATATGGTCAACGGTAGGTAGGTAGGTTTTAAAGAATAAAATTTTATATTTGAAAGTAAAGTAGAATAAATTTACTACAAGTTTAGCAGAAGATAAGCTTAAACATTGTAGAGGTCTATTGTAGAGGCTTTTAAATTTTCGGTATTAATTATAAAAGTACTTTTTTTTCAGTTTTAGTTCTTTAAGTCCTTTCAAGATAGCAGACTAATCGCCAATAAAAGGGATAATAATTAAATTTGCTCTAAAGGTCGGCCTTTAGTTATAGATTATCTATAAGGGTTCAAAACTTTATCTTAATCTTAATCACTCCTCAAGCCAATTACTGCTAGAATTAAAAATTAATTTTAAAAAAGTAGAAATTTTGGACGCCTTTACGCTACCATTTAGCGAGTGGCGGCAATAAATGTCTCAAACTTGGATTTTATTACACAATAACATTTAGTACTGAAACACTAAAAACATAAAAAATCAAAACTTATGTTTTTTGTTTTTATAGCTAGATGTATAGTTTTAATAGATGACGAATAGCTCCTATTTATTTTAATTTTGCTCTAGATGGCACAATTATTTAGATCTTATTGATCATGGTAACAGGTAGTGACCTTTCATTTCAACAGCTGCTTCTTGTTATAACATGTGAGGTCTCTGCTCCCTGCTCTGTGGTCTTCCACAAAGGGAAGCTCTTTGTAGTGCACATCTCAATGAATTGTGGGACAAATGCTCGCCGGCCAATAACAGGCTACGGCTAGTCGATCACTCCTACTAGTCCTCCTCCTACTAGCAAGTAACCGTTTGTGAACCGCTGTTCAACAAACGCCCTCTGGGTTAACCCAGGCCTAAATTTATTGTTTATTGCGACCTTAACGTCCTTATGTACTCCAGCTAAGGCAGGAAGGATGGGTTAGTCTACAGGTTGTCTTATCTATTATAGTGCAAGGTAGGAAGGTCATGATTCATTCGTGAGTTCGCCTCGAAATACATTTTAAAACTCCCAGGTGGGATTGGAAACCACGACCTTGAGTACCAAGCGCCCTGAGACCCTCGCCCCAACTCACTCGATGTTTCACCATCGATCCCCCAGGCCTATATTTAATACAAGCTATTCATGAAGGGGCGGGGTCTACCAGCTGATTAGAGCTAGTAGCTCGTTGCTTACTTCTAATCCGATTATTGTAATGCCTACTTAACGATCCTTTCTCGTTCTGGATGACTTTCCTTCATCAGTCCATTTAGTAATTTTTCTGTTGGATCTTCTCGTGATGAGTAAGGAATTGATCTGCCCTAGTCCTATCGTATAATATTATAATATTGTTTGTTCGTAAATCCAGTTGTTACTAATTATGAAGGCTGTTTACTATTAAGATTACTATTTAGTTCGCGCTCACCTCTTCCGGTGACTATTCTAATAAATATTATGATGGCCGTGAGTCGTGAAGGATTAGTAGCAAGATGGCCCCCACATTATCTCCGGCCACGCCCACTAATTTGAGGTTGATTCCCTTACACGTGCTCGCATTCTTCGACCGTATTCTCTTGACCAGGTTAGGTGTAGGTTGAGGTTGGTGTTAGGTGTAGTAACTTAGTCCCTATCACTGCTTTAATAAACTTGACCGGCTAACTGATTTGTATTAGGAACTGGAACTGGAGCTGGAACTGCTACCTGGTTTGTTGATGACATGCTACATGCTGCATTCACAACCACTGTTGTACCAGTATTGTTGCTACTACCTAGTCCTACCTACAGCTGAGGACAAGCAATCTCTTATTGAGCTAATAACCTTAGAGTCCTTCACTTATCCCTAGGGATCTCCTCAAAATGATCCAAGCCAAGCCTCCATTACCACTACCACTACTATACTTCCAATACTATACTATAGGGATAATGGCTATTGCTCAAGTATTAGGTTTGTGGTGTCCTCCATTCCAATGAGTGACTTGATGAGCATTTGTTACTTCCTGCTTTGGTTCTTGTCGGTGATGCCATTGTTATATTGCTTGTATATTGGTTGTAGCTCTCGAAAAGTAAAACATAACATACTTTTCCTACTATTTAATCAACATACATTATTTGAAAAAAAAATTTTTTGTTCGTAATTCATTTTTCAAAAAATAAAACAAAATAAATTATATTTAAAAAACCCTTTAATAGCAAAGCCCACGCTTCTTTTTTTTTTTTTTTTTTACTATAAATTGAATTAATCTACTATATATTTGTCAAATACCACTCACTCATTTAACACGAAATCTTAGAAACTACCGAACGGATTGGATTGAAATTCGAATGAAATTCAATTTCCTCTAATCTAATTAACTTGAAAATTTTCACACGTTTCTTAGACCAATGACAATACTATAATTGCACAACTTTGTTCTAATATTCTCACTTGGTCCAATTAAATTACCCCAAAAAAGGTTACCTTGCAAAAGTTGGAGTAGTAGGTTTTATGTTGTTATATGGTCCATATGAGTCATGAGAAATAATATCAAATATGTGACTAAGTTTGACAAGGGAAAAAATTTGGGGGGGAAAAAAAATTCAAAAATTCTATAAATCGAAAAATGTGTTATTTACAAAATTTAAGTTTATTAAATTGTGCGTCTAAAGGCATCCTTAAGCTGAATTTTATTTAGGCGTTTGTCTCAATCGATTGTCAAAAATCAACGACTTTGCCAACTTTCTCAAATGTTAGTTTTGGTCATGTTTAAAGAGTCTTTAACACAAAAATTGCTAATCCAACCAAAAAATGTTGTTATACTTATACTAAAAGTTGTTGATTGTTAGATTTTGTGAAAGATAGGATTTTGCTATTAGGGTGAAAATTTGCCCATTTTTACTCTGAGATATATCAATAAAACCAAACATTATCAGTTGATTTTGGAAAAACTGTTAAAATTGCAAACAAATCACAAATAGTACAAGGAAATTAGATTCGAGCCTAGAACTCCAAAATCAAAAAAGGTCTGACTGCTACTCTTAGCTTTAAATGTAGTAATATTTCTTCCTTGAAGTCGCATCGGCTTTGGGTGGGAGGGGAAGAAATGCTTGAAAATCATATGTTCTTAGGTGTTTGATCTAGTAACTCGAAAATAGTTACTTATAGCACATTGTATTATAAAATTTCTCACCTAAGGAAGATAATTGGAAAATATAAATGGCAATCATTGTGATACCACAGATGTCGCTCAGGCAATTTAAATAGAAGAACTTGATATATATAAATAAGAATTGATTATAATAATTACTGTTATTGATTATAATAAGAACTATTGGTATCGCTAGGAGACTAAATATTAAGAAAATAAATTATAGTTGAAATAAAGATGCTTTGATATGAAACCAAACTAAAAAGTAGAAAATAATTTTTATTTCATTTATAGTTTGTGCTATGTATGGCAATGGAAAGTCATACAATATATTGTTATTAATTAATATCATTCAATTTGTTGTATTATTGTATTATGCAACTATGGGGTGCTTGATATTAAATGTTATTTTTATTTATTTTATTGCTAACTGCCTAAGTAAAGTAAAGTTAAGTTGTTATAAAAATAATAATAATAATTATAAAGTCTCAATGGTGTTGGTCCATCCGTCCCTCCTTAACAAAACTTTGTTGCACCCCACATTTTTTTACAATAAATTGAAATATTTTGTTAATATCATAAGTTTTACATTAATTTTATTCTAAATTAATCTACTATTTATTTGTCAAATACCACTCACTCATTTAACACGAAATCTCAGAAACCACCGAATGGGATTGGAATGAAATTCGATATGTAGCTTCCTCTAGGGCCGTAGGTGTTCGCTAAGAAAGGAATTTTAAAAAATCGGCCTGGATCGCGGCTAATTCGCGAAAAATGCGATTACAATTTTTATTGGGTGAATAATAATAATAGATTAATAGTCATATGGTATTTGGAGATAAGCTAAGTTAAAAAATAGGTTAGATGCTTAAGTCGCACACTTTAGTTCCGTATAGTTGTAAACAAACAAAAATATGATTGATGTCGAAATCCTGTTGTATGGTACCTTCTGTGAACTCATGGTGTCTGCAGAGGTGTACCCTTACAAGTTTGAGTTGTTTCGTGACGAGAAGCTATTAAAAGACTTATGTTCTCTGATTATGACATGTAAGGCCAGTTCGATGTTCATATTCCTTACGAGCAACAAACCAACCTTGCTTCACCCCAACTACTCTTCCTTCAGCTTTCCAGTCGCAAGATAATTGTTCTGAACTATAATTGGCCCTTTTCAAATCGGCTTTTCTCAACCAGGCCCAAGTTGTATTTCAATAAACTTGAGACTATATTCACTTAAAGTATGCCATAAAAAAAGCTGATGGTCTGGTATCAGATCTGGGTAAGATGGTAGTGCTGCCTCAAAGCTTCACTGAAGGACTATCAAAATAATATAAAATTAACTTTTGCAAATTGTCAAATTTACTTATTGAAATTATTCCAAGAATTTAATTCTTTAGGATTATTTAAGTAATAATAATTATCAACGTTAAGCTTAACTTTTACTAATTTAAGTTGTTCTAAATCCTAATGATATTAAACCGTAGCGGAGCATGGTACTTTCAGCTAGTTTGTTAATAACATAATGTTTACTTTAATTTTATTCCATATTAATTAATCATAATTGATTATCTGGCTTTCTATTGCCATAACACAAACTTTCATGAAATAAAAATTATTTTCTTAATTTTAGTTCGGTTTGCTATCAAAGCGTGTTTTATTAGTTTTTAGTCTCTATAATTTATTTTCTTAGTTTTTAGTCTCTATAAGACTTTAATAAATTTAAAGCTAAGGGTGGTTAACAATGACCAGCAGTCAGACCTTATTATTTTTCTTCAAGGTTGGAAGCTAATTTTCTTGTACTATTTGTGATGCGTTTCCAATTTCAGTAACACAGTTTATGTTAAATCAAACAAAAATTTTTTAATTTTATTGAAATATCTCGGAGTAGCAATCGAAATTTCTAAAACTCTTATCTAACTCAAAATCTAATGATCTACAACTATTAGTATATAACATTTTTTGATTTGATTAGCCATTTTTGGGTTTTATAGACATGACAAAAACTAACTTTTTGAGTAATTCGTCATTTTTGGCAATCGATTGTGGCTAAACACCTCTAATCAAATTCAGCTTAAGAGGTTTCTTTATCTTTATAAGGGCAATGGACAATTTAATATACTTTAATTATGTAAATAACACATTTTTCGATCTAAAGCATTTCTTTATATGTTTTTTGCTAAAATCTGAAAAAAGTGCAAAACTATTGAATTGTTCTGCTCCCAAAAATTTTCGCCTTATCAAATATAGTTACATTTTTGATATATTATCCTCAGTACCCACACCCACCTGGACCACACTGGATCATAAAACCTACTACTCCACCTTTTGACCCCTTTTTGGGGTTTGAGGCTATTTCGACAGGACTAAGTAACAACATAAAAAACTAAAGTTGTGCAATTATTGTATTGCCATTGGTGTATTGAAACGTGTGCAAATTTTCAAGGTAATCAGATATCTGGAAATTGGTGAAAATTATCATGCAAGATTCCGTTAGCTACTACTATACAGTAACTAGTTACTATACAGCTCAAGTTAATAAAAAAATCTACAACGTTGCCAAGTTAGATGTAGAAGCTCTGATAACAAATAGCAGATAAAACATGGCTTCCCCATGTTAAGACAATATTAAATTACTATTCAGGAGTGGAGCATTAGTATTCTTCTCGTTGTGGCTTTTTGATTTTTTGTAATTTTGAATGCTTAAAGTGATAGTTATTTTCAATTAAAGTTGAAAATTGAGCCAATTTAGAGGTGAAGTTGAGGAGCAACATCAATACATCATGAGCAATGATAAACGTGAGTGCCAGATAATAAGGACTTTTCATCCAATCCTCAACTGTTATTATATTTACATTTTACTAACAAACACACACACACACACACACACACACACACACACACACACACACACACACACACACACACACACACACACACACACACACACACACACACACACACACACACACACACACACACACACACACACACACACACACACACACACACACACACACACACATATATATATTTATAGTTAATATAGTTGTATATTAAATTATATTCTCTAAAACAATATTCAAAAAATCTACTAAATGGCTATGTTTTTTATCTAAAATGTACACATTAATTAAAGAAGGGAGAATGTTTTTTATTACTGTAGGTGGTTGTTTATTGGAACTAACTTGTTTTTCCTACTAGAGCAGTGGTTACCTAGGATGGAGGTCAGGTCTCATCCACTATTTGGATAAAGAATACCCAATAATATAAACTCTCATATTACAGGATCTTGAGGATGATTCAGAATTTTGTATCCATGTCCTGGAAGTCTATAGAGGGCCATGTATTGAGATTGAAGTGAAAGTGAACAATATGTATATGTATATGATGTGTATCTCAACCGAGAGAGAGAGAGAGAGAGAGAGAGAGAGAGAGAGAGAGAGAGAGAGAGAGAGAGAGAGAGAGAGAGAGAGAGAGAGAGAGAGAGAGAGAGAGAGAGAGAGAGAGAGAGAGAGAGAGAGTGAGAGTACCCCAACACTTTACAGCATAGAGCATTATATATCAATCTAATTGTAAGTTAGACATCTCATAATATTCACTATATAAATAAATGTAGGGGGGAAAAAAATAACCGTATTAGTCATTATTTTAAAATACAAAAATCTACCTGTTAAAATTACCGATGACATGCTTATTATAAAATTACTGTTAAAAATATTTTGTTCATCATTATTTATAGACACAAGTTGAGTCATGTCGACATGTCCACTCTGTGTCCATTCTCTCTCTTTAGATATTTTACAATCACCCTTCTTTTGACGTTAATACGTCTTTAAATTTGCTACCATATGGGGCAATCTAAAAAACCTAATGATAACAAAATCGGGGGGTACAGTTTGGCGTTGTAGTTTCGAAACTATCTTCTACATCCAAATTAAATTATGCCACTGGATAGCTAAAGGATCAAAGAATTCATTACGATAAGCGTGAACAGTGAGGCATTGCGTGCGGTGGAGCAGGAAGTGCCGCAATTTTGAGGCTATTTTGCTGCGTATCGAGATTTGGAATTAGTATAACTTTTGACTCGGAGATGCTACAATGTTCGTTTACGTTTTAGTCGTCAGCTATCGTCAAAATCTATCGATTGTATATAAAACATAAAGTGATGACAGTGAATATAATAAGGTTTTAGAATAAAAAACTATATGAAGTCGGCCTATACTCGGCTAAAAACCAAAACCAAATACAGAGATCGTACATGGTTGGAAAGGGCTTCTCAAGAACAATCGAATGGTAATAATAAAACACCATATGATCGCGTCAAGCAGTGCCGGGAACGTAGAGGTTCCTCTTCAGCATTGTTTTATACCTAATACCGCCAATAATGCACAAAGTATGGTCGCGCACTGTGAAGAAATCTCTACCGATCTGATTATTTGGCAATCGGCGAAATAAAATAGGATGGAAAATTCCATGCTAGTGAATGTGCCCAGCTTTGATCTGAGATCATATTTCAATACCGCTAAGAACAGACAAATTGCAACTACATCATCTGTAGCGGTATCATCATCATCATAATGAAGTTACAGAGCCGGTGGACTCGCCGTATATCGCAATATCAATAGTTTAACTGACTGTTATAGAGTTCACATTGACATTTCAGAAATTAATTTGAAAATTAAGAGATGCAAAACCTGGTGATATCTGTCTAGTAAACGTAAAGCCAATGGCATCTTCAAATTCCTACTCTGGTGTATGTGTATCCACCCGGGCACAGTGTTAGCTGAAATCAAACTCTTTATGTTACGATCGTTGTTAAAATATTCCCAAAACATGGCTAAAATTATAACCGATTTCGAGCCTGATCTTACTGCACCAGTTATGATAGTTGGAGACTTTAATGTTGATGTCTCGAAATACCGCTCATCGCCATGCTTCATGCTCAGCGAGTTCAATTTGCCTTATATTGAAACTTCTCCAACAACGTTAGGTAATACCTGTATTGATTTAACGTTTACCAGAAATCTCGAAGTATCTTGTATGCCATTTGTGTCGTACTTTTCGTATCACAGAACTATAATTAATAAAGTTATATTGTAGCACAATAATTATTTGTTTCCTTGCTTTTATCCTAAATACATAAATAAAAATATAACCCGTTACATAAACGTATTTACGTACAACACACGGCCGTCTCCATGACAGCCACGCACCGATTTTTTATTTTTTATTATTTTTTTTTTTTTTTATCTTCAATTAAATAAAAAAGCCCACAAGTATCCCTAAGCTAAGCGGTAATCTGTTCTAGGACAAAATTAATAAGATATTTTTTCATTTTAAGATTTTAATTAATCTATTCTAGCGGCGATAATAAGTAAGCATTATAAATTCTGTAATAAAATTGTACACAGTACACAGTACACAGTACTCACTAGTACACAGTACACAGTACACAGTACACAGTACATAGTACATAGTACATAGCTAGGGTAAACTAGACCGTCGTTGACACCCTTAAGAAAATATTGATTTTATAATTATAGAAAGAATAGTCCAATTAAGTTGAACTTTGCGCTGTGATTTTTTCTTAATTACGAGTATTATATTATTATACTTTAATATTTAATATTTAAGTTAAACAAGAAAGTTGACAACGAACATTATTCCTCGAATATATTTGAGGATGTTGATGATAGTAGCAGTAAATATTGTAGTTATCAGTTATTGATACTCTCAAGATATATTTTAAAATGCGGCACATGACAGAATTGAAATTATTTTAACAATGGTGAGTTGGATGGTTTAAAAGGAATTTTCTTAGATTTGTTTCGCTAATGAATATTTAATTTTCTTATTTATAAGTTAGGACGTTAATAACTGGCACGTTAACCCTAGTTAGAACCATAACCTATAACCTATTGTATTCTATTATAATATATTCCTCTTTTATTATATACCAGTATATTGTTTATTGTTGAGGATCTATCTATCTAGCCTAATAATGATTTGAATAAAGGAAAATAAAATAAAGATTGGGATATGAGAGGCAAAATATGGTGGCAAAAGAATGGCGGATGGAAGGTTTAATTGGGATTGGTTAGGGGGAGATAGTAAACGTGAAGAAGAACCGTTAAATGTAGGACTGCCTCTGCCTGCTCCCGTCCTACGCCTTCTCTCTCCCTCTCTCTCTCTCTCTCTCTCTCTCTCTCTCTCTCTCTCTCTCTCTCTCTCTCTCTCTCTCTCTCTCTCTCTCTCTCTCTCTCTCTCTCTCTCTCTCTCTCTCTCTCTCTCTCTCTCTCTCTCTCTCTCTCTCTCTCTCTCTCCCTCCCTCTCTCTCTTTCTCTCACACACTCTCTTTCCTCTCCGTCCACATTCCTTCATTGTTCGTTCTCATCCCCATCCCTCTCTATCTCTTTAACACCGGTTTTAGCCTTTTAATCTCTTCAACTCTCAGTTGTTAGGTAGTTTATATTTATCACGTGTGTGTGTGTGTATGTATATGTATATATACATATATATGTATATATATATATGTATATATATATATATATATAATATTTCTGCGTCGCTCCTGAGCCCAAAATGATTTCAAAGGGCGAGAATCCGGTTACCGCGATGAAATAGAAACTATTTATATGCGGCAATCGCTTTTTCCATCCCTATCATCGGGTTCCAAGCCTTTTTCCGTCTGATATATTATGAGGTGGTCACTCAGCGCCCCATGGAGTCCTTTCAATCCCGCCTTACCTCTTGGGATGTCCCGGGGTTGTTGATATGCCAATGCGATATCAAGTTCTTAGCTTCTGCCATAATTTGCGAATTATCCGAATTCTAACCCTCCATCGGAGGAAAATCGTGCACGGTACTCCGTAGAAACGGAACCGTTTCGTAGGGCCCCTAATACTGCCTTGCTGATTTTGGCTTTACCAATGTGCCTGACCTAACTTACTGAATGGATTCACCATGGTCACCCATTGATAACCCAGCCATGTAAATGTATCTATTTGTAGATCCGTTTAAAGGTGTCGCAGGCCCGTGGGGTTTCTTCTTGGACCCCATCACGGGGGGTTGTCTATCGTATGTTTGTGGTTGAGACAAATTTCACATGTCCCTATCACTTCGCGGACCGTCCGTTTCATCCACACCAAAAATACCGTCGTTTCAACGCTTTGTACCGTTTCCTGAACACCCCGGTGAGTTGTGCTTGCCTTGATGGTACGCAAGAGTTATTTCCTTCTGCTTCCCCACATCTTGCACCGTTCTACTGAAGGGGGCATCTGATGAATGTACGGTCCATCCCTAAATTTCTCTGATCGCCATAGTCGCTTGATTTTTGCCCGGACCGTGGAATTACCTACATTATAGATGGTAAGTTCTGCCCGGTTTGGGACGCATCTTTCAGGGCCCTACAAAGACCTCTTCGCTAACTCCTGGTTGAGACAGTATAGTCGTTATGTCGCTACCTCCGTACCGTGAATACTCTATTTTTAGCAGCCCCTCTGTTCTCGTTTTTCCAAATATCTGCCGTTGTTTTATCATTTATAATCTCCTCTACTTCTCCATTTCCGCGGGCCGGTCGTCGGCGGAACTATCATCCTCTTGAGACTCCCCTCGGATGGTCATCACTTGGGATACTTTCCCCGTTTCTCTCGGTGTCCATTCTTGACAAGAATTGCTCCGGATATCACGGATGGTCCATGCACTGTATTTTCCACATGCATTTACCATGATTGCCCTAGGATAAACAATCCGCTACTATATTTTCATTCCCCGGATCTTATAAACAATTTCCAGATTATACTGGGACAACCAGGGTCTTCTCCACCGAGTAACTCGAGCGGAAGACTACTTCAATTTCCCGATCCACTGCAGAGGGCCGATGGTCTGTGTGGACTTTAAACTTTCTCCAAACACAATAGGGTCTAAAGTGGGTCTACGCCCAAAACGATCCATAACAGTTCCCTCGAGCGCGCTATACCGAGTCTCAGGCGTCCGATAACACGCGGATCCCTCTCGCTGCTTGCATACGCAACGGGTCTATCCCCCATCTCCTTCCTGGGACAACACTGCTCCCAAAAGCGATATCGCGCTTGAGTGGCTGTGGTGATAGAAAAACTGTTTTACCGAAGTCCGGAAACCGCACAGCACTGGCTCTTACTGTAACCGAGCCATACACCTGGGATATTGTGTCTCCATTCTCGGGGGTTACGAAAACTTTTCTTCCTTTTTTTGCAGCAGATTCATTGAGGGGCACCAAATATTCCGCCATTTCTGGAACGAATCTGCGGTAATAATTCAACGACCCCAGTAACCGTCTTATCCCTTTTACATCCTTAGGCACGGCATTCTCGCAATGGCTTCTACTTTCGACTTGTCCGGCTTGACTCCGTCTTTTGAAATGGTCCTCGTGTTGTGACCCAAAAAAACTTATTTCGTTTTGACCTAACCGCGACTTTTCGTCTGATTAATTTTTTAGGCCGAATTCCCTGATCCTGTCAAAACACACTCCTTAAATGTCACTACAATGCTGCTCTTACCGTCTTAACTGAATACCAAGCAAATCGTCCATGTAATTTCGACACACATCGTCATACTATGCCTCTTAAAAATTCGTCCATCAACCTTTGAATGTGATGGGCGCATTCTTTAATCCAAAGGGCATCCTAGTAATTCATAATGCCCTCTTTCGAAAGTAAAGGCCGTTTTCGGTTGAAATCTCTGGGATGCATTTTGATTTGATGGGGATACCGCTGCTTTTAAATCGAGCGTGCTGAACCTGTCGCCCCGCTTAGTCTATCGAGAATGTCTTCAAATCTAGGGATCGGATACTTTTCATCCTTGGTATTATCGTTTAGTTTCCGATAATCGATGACTACTCGATATTTTTCTTCACACTGGCGCGCTCTTCTTTTTCACGGCCCATGGGGGACTAATTGTACGGTGACGTGCTGTCTATTATGATCCCTTGCTTCCTCAGATTCTCTATTTCCTTCCTAATATGATCCCTTAATGCTGCGGGTATCTTCTCTCTTTCACGTACGTTGATGCGTTCCTCTTTGAGTGGAATTTCGTGTTTCAGTTTCCCCCCTGTTACCCCTAATTTCTCACCCTCCCTGTGAAAGATATCTCGGTAATCCCCTTACGTAACCTTACTTTCCAGTCCTCCGCTTTATTCACCGCCCCTATTCGAACTTCGCTTTCCCGTGTGCTCCCATGGCATCGGTACTTCTTACATCCTATTCGGATAGTCCAGCGCCCCTGTTTGCTCCTTATACTCTGCCCCTACTTTCTCGAATAAGTCGCAACCCAGGATTCCATCATACCCTCGCATTAACCTCACCTATGATGTGGACTCTTAAATTCCCTCCCGAATTTGACCACCCTCTCTAAATCCTAACTTGCTTCCCCCTCTACTCATCACAAGGGGCCACCCAGAGTGATTAGCTTACATATTTACATACCTCCGTCTGGAGTGCCCCTTTGCCGCTGCATAGCCTCTCCGCTGCTTCCCGGCTCAGGATGGTGTTAGAGCTCCCGTGTCCACCAGGCAGGTTACTCCTCGGCTCCCACCCTGATGATCGGCAGACCGCCACGCTCCTTCCGTATGCTGCAGTTAGTTAGGAAGCGGCTGCCACTCTGCTGGCACCCTCCTCAGGCCTCCACTCGATCCTTTCTCCTTACAGTCACTCGTCTTCGTCTAACTCCTCTGCTGACTCCCTCTCCTTCACTACCGCTGCTTATCGATTCTTCACCTCTTCCCTTTCGGTGTCCGAGGTTTTCGGATGCTCCTCCTGATTCCGGCGTCCTCCTGGTTCTCACCTTCTGGGTATTAACCTCCATTGGCTCGCCTCTTGACGCCTCTCTCCCTGCGGTACATATACGGGCATTGTCTCGCATGTGTCCTTCTACCGCACTCGAAGCATTTCGTGCGGGGCATTGAGCTACTAGATGCCCGGCTTTTCCACAACCGTGGCATTTCCGGTAGCTTCCTTCTTCTGCCGGTGCCCTCTTGGTCTTGGTCGGCCGATTTCTCTCGCCACCCCTCCTTTGCCTTGTATTTCAAACTCCTTTCTCATGGTTCCGGCGGGCCCAAATCCTGATCGCCTATAGGACACTCTGTTCCAGCCGCGTTTCCTCCACCTTCCATGCGAGTTTACTCTTCCCCTTCGCGCTGGAGTCCACCATTCTTGAGCGCATTCACACGAATGTGCGGTCTTTCGGCAAACCCTTCCTTCTTCCCGGTTTCTCTGGCAAGTTGGAATTTAGTATCGTAGACAAAAAAAAGGCCATTCTCGCTTCTGCCTCCGCTACACTGATCGTCTCTCTTAATTTCTCCGTGATTGCGATTAAATCGTGTGCAGAAGCGCCGCTGCATAATGACCAGTGGTCTGCCTAGGTTGCCTCGCTTCTCTAAACATTTGGAAGATATCTTCTTCTGGGGTCCACCTACCCCTCCAAATGCCTTCTTCAACCTCTCTTTCACTATTAGCCATGGGGTTTCTTCGTCCGCCTGGATCTGATTAAGCACACTCCTTTTCACTCTGCACACCAGAGCTGCCTTCAGTGACTCGGCATCTCCAGAATCTAATAGGTTCTCTGCGGTCTTTGCTCTATTCTCGCAATCAGGCCGATCCCCTCCTTTTAGAAAATGGTTTAATCACCACTCCCCTGTGAATTTTTTCCAAGTCCGAAATGGCCTTTCGGAGGTCCTGTGACGTGGCCCGTTCTGATTTTCATCCATTCCAGGACGTTAGCGTGGGCCGCTGCTAAAGTTCCTTCTGGTAATGGTGGCATCTATGATTGTGTTTCAGCCATTAACTATTTCCTCACCTGATTGGTTTTGCCTTGAGAGGAAAAAAAACAAAAAAAAACAGGCCACGCGCGTTGTCCGGGTTTCGGCACCAGTTAGCAACTGTCACAAATAAAACTTAAAAAAAAAGAAAAGAAACGCACGTTCAACCAACATCAAAAACGCACGCTAAAATAGAACTGAATATCAACTGAATTCTTATTGGCTCAGTAATGCTACATTTATAGTTATTTGACTGTGTTTACAAGATTAGAAATAGGATTAAGGCTGATAATGCTATGCTTGTGGCCCTTAACTTATATATACAGGGTGTTCGGAGATCGGTGGCCGAAAAATTATATCGGGTAGGGAGGTGCTCACTTCTGCCACCCTCTAGCTCACTGCTGCCACCCTCTAGCTCACTGCTGCCACCCTCTAGCTCACTTCTGCCACCCTCTAGCTCACTGCTGCCACCCTCTAGCTCACTGCTGCCACCCTCTAGCTCACTTCTGCCACCCTCTAGCTCACTGCTGCCACCCTCTAGCT